>OX421445.1:43239126-43261626 GCA_949126865.1 Montipora capitata | reverse complement strand
CCAATGATGTGTATCAAGAGGTTTGGAAAGATAAAAATAAATTTGACAACAGAGATTATTCTGAAAACTAATAAGAAAGTTATAGGCAGATTCAAATATGAATCTGCTGGAATTCCAATCACTTAATTCATAGGCTTGCGATCTAAAATCTATTCATATATCAAAAACAATAGTAAAACAGCAAAAGGAATAAAAAAATATCATTAAAAATAATATCAAACATAAAGACTATAAACAAACGCTATTTAATAACAGACAAATGTATCATACAATGAAAACGATCCGAAGCAACAATCATAAACTTGAAAGCTATGAGCTCAATGAAGTATCATTGTCATGCTTCGATGACAAAAGATATTTATTAGACGATGGAATAAAATCATATGCTTACGGGCATTATAAAATCAACACACCAAAAAAATCTGAATGATAATCTTTACTTATAAACTTTACTAATAAAGTTTAGTTATAAAGTTTACTAATAAAGTTTAGTTATAAAGTTTACTTATAAAGTTTACTAATAAAGTTTACTAATAAAGTTTACTTATAAAGTTTACTTATAAAGTTTACTTATAAAGTTTACTTACAAAGTTTACTCATAAAGTTTACTCAATTTTATTAACATGCTAATAAGTCCCTGTGGGTATGACATCATAGACTTACTGTGAATATTTAAACTTTCACTGAAAAATTACACAAATGTGTACACAATTGTGGAAAAAATGTGTAGCTTTTGATTGGTTAAAAATCACTGGAAAGTCCCAAAGAATGAGATCATCAACTTCCTGTTTTTCCGAGATTGTCACGCTATGGTGATTATTTCCTGTTTCATTTGATTATGCGAATATTTAAACACACTTCATGCATCACCTCTTCGCAAAATGATTTCACAAATTTGAAAAGTTCCACTGAAGAATTTAAGTAAAAATGTGAAGTTTGTGATTGGTTAAAAATCACGGGAAAAAACCCCTTTATTTAGTTTTTAATAATGTCATGCTTTGTGATTCTTCCATTTAATTACCGGTATGTGAATATTTAAACATATTGGATTTATTATTTGTTTCTTTGTTTGAATTTATTATTTGTATTTTTGCGCTGGTATTTAGTTTGTATTTTTATTTCATTTTATTATTTGTATTTTTTCACTGGTATTTATTATTGGGATTCAAGCACTGGTTTGATATTAGTGCTTATTGTTAGGCTCTTCGAGCCCAATAATAAGCATTAATATCAAACCCGTGCTTGAATTTATTGGTGTAATTTTTGGTTGTTTTCTAATTTTGTATTTTGCGCTTGTACCCCCAACTATTATACTACTACTGTCCAGGCACAACGAAAAACCAGTTGGGCAAACGGATTAAAAAAGCACTTGTTCGCTTGCATTTTAGAGCGAAACAAACCAAGTTTTTCCTTATGTCCAAAAGAGAACAGATAATTGTTATTTAATTCCAGTTGACAAAAAAAAATTCGATTTTCATTGCTGAAAAAAGGAAGAACCGATTAACCCACCTTTTAAAAATACGCATCCACTTTAAATAACGCATCCGAAAAAAATAAGAAACGGTTTAGCCCCCAAGGAAAGAATTTGTGGAGTAACTTCTTCCACTAAGTACATGTATGAGTTATTACTGGTATTCTGTTTTGTCGTTGTCGTTGTCGTTCTCTTTCTCTCTCCTTTCGTTTCTATTCTAGACATAGGTCCTCCAGGAATCATGTAACCTTATCACAGCTTCTAAAGATGTGCCAACAATTGCAATACAGAGAAAAAAGCAGCTCTAAACAAATTTAAAATAAACACTAAGCTTTAAGTTTATATCCCTCCGATCCTTGACTTGAATAACTGCATAGCCACCAGTGTGGATCACCGATATCATGATATGTCAAACTGGATTGAAACCAGCGAAAAATGCAGAAAGAAAACATCTTCCAAACCGAACACGAAAAGCGTTGACTGCGTAAGAACTATAGTTGATGTAGTATGGCCGTGTAGCCGCGTCGAGCCACAGAAAGCGCGCGAAAAATGAAGCCTCGCTTATGCTTAAGTGAGTTGACTTGGGTTGAGCCGTCAATCCAATCGAAAACCAGTACCTGGTCAGCGGTCAATTTGAAAAAAAAAACAGCTGGCCTCGGTGAACTCTAAGCTTGAGCCTGCGATACGGTCACGTGATAGTGGTCAGCGGATACCTTGTTTTGACAGGTGTCAATTGATCAAAACATGGATGTCCAATATCTAAGATGTATGCTGTAAACTAGCATGTACGGACGGTCGATTTTTTTTTCTGAAGCATCTTAGCGGGCCAGAATCCTAAATCCTTGAATCTGATTGGCTAATCAGATCCAGCATCTTACGATACGGACCACGGTCCGAAATCTGTTCCGTGCTGGAACTGTCTTGGCTAATTACTCATGCGCAGTAAGCGCATGAGGTATAAAATGCCCTCTGTTTCTTGTTTTCCATGTCACATTAGTGCATGGAAATTTATGCTTACATACATTTACCTACATGACTGTAACTTTACGTGGGGCAGGGGGTAGGGGATTATTCAAAACAATTAATAGCTGCTGAAAAATGTATTGTTGAGTCAGAAAAATTAATAGAAAGACTTGAAAAGAAGTATTAGAGTCTTAAAATGTACGTATGCTTGGGATATCAGTCCATTTTGCATGACAAAATAAACAGTGCGTGTTTGAAGAAATCAACCATCCCTCTCATGTTTCAAGCCCTTAAGTAGAGTGCCACAATTCCACCTCACGAGAATCCCGGGAGAAAATGTTTTGGCGAGCGAAGCGTGATTTTTCGGACGCGAATCTACACTAGACGAAGGACTTTTGAAAGTCTAGCCCTTAAGATGTGTCATTTTCTCTTGGATGTGCATGGTCGCGCCCGAGTCATCGCATCTTGACTGTTGAAACTTTAATTTGTGATTGTAGTCGCGGTCCTACGGCCCGGGTCGTACGGATCGAGCTGTTAGAATAAATCTTTTTCGATTGTGGAGCCAAAGGTAAGTTGTTGACATTAAAGACAAAATTATATATTTTTTTTTCTAATTTGTTTTACAAATAAACACTTTGCACGAGAGCGGGGATCTACATAAAGGTCATTCAAACTGATCTCCATCAACTCTCCTAGTGATATTTGAGAACCTTAGAGCAGCTTTGAGCGAAACTGAGAATACCTGAGAAAAAAAAAACTGATCCGACTTTTCGCAATCTGAACTGTTCTGAGAACTACTGTTATTGTCAGTATGGGCATGGTCAAAATGAGGATTCTTTCAACAATACAGACTAGTCGTTGATATGCATTATGTTTATTTGGTGGCAAAGGAATTTAGAGGATGCTTCAAGGGGAAATTCTGGTTTTCTGTCTTACTTTTGTTTTACTTAGAGGCCATTTATTTGCCAGTATTGAAAAGTTTGGTTCACATTTATGAAATGTAACAAATTAATCATCTGTGGCTTCACAAAGATCTATTTGTATCTCTTTTACATTCCTGAGTTAATTCGACTCGCAAATGACGTACATGTACAAAAAACCCAGGTCCAGGAATTGTTGATCCAACTAAAACTATTGCCGTACCATACAGTCAAGGTAATGTTGAAGTATTTGGTACGGCAAATGCAGGCACACAACGTGTGGCAATGTCTCTGTCGGCACTTGTTTAAAATTTCAGGAATCCAATAACCTCTTCAGCTAACTTTGTTCAAATTATAAACATTGGGAATAATATGTATTCAGCTTTGTCACAATCATGCAAACAGGGACTCCTATTTTTGACAGATTTGGCTGTTATGGTTATAACTTAAGCTACATTAATTATCAGTTGACATACATTGATAGTTATAGTGGTTTGCTAAATAGTGCACTTCCTATAATTTCAGACTTTCCTTATGTTATATCAATGTTAGCTGCCTTTGATTCTTTGCTCATGGATAATTATCATGCATATATTTTAACACTTGAACTTTACACAGTACGTGTAGCAATATACTGTCTACCTAATGGGAGGTGTAAAATTTTTACTCTCATGGCAGAGATTTATTAGGTATGGGACCCATTTGCAACATGTACTTCAACTGAAATAGATTCATTAATGAATTTGGTACATTTTCAGAATATATGTGCACAAACATCTGTTACTTATGAGATTAAAATGTGTTAACATTATGAAAATGTAAAGCAACAGTGGAAGCATTGTTCATTCATTATACGTTCGAAACCCAAATTTTAGACCCTAGGAGTACTTAAATGATGTTTATCTTTGTTCTTGCAAAGAATGTTCTGCTGTGTCATTTTATTCTATTTGTTTTTCCACTTCAAAAGTCTTGTAACTATTGCACCCCTCAAACAGTTGATAGTATCATTGAGAATGGAAGAGCAATTTATCAGAAATATTACTCCAGCAAAATATGTTTTTATCTCTGATTTTCTTAAGAAATTAGACGTAGGCCGCTGGCCATGTAAAAGTTATTCATAGAGCAAGATGTCAGGGAAATTTATCTTGTAATTTGGTTCCCAGTAAACAACAGCTTAAAACTGCCATTTTGGATAATAAGGAAAGCAGCACAGGCTTTTTGATGTGAATTTCTAGCTACTGCATTAGTTGTGTTTTCCAGTGGTATGCAAAGCAAAAGATGAGTTCTGAACCAAAAAATGTAACAAAAGTATTTTCAAATGTAGATTCTGTTATTGATCTCTTTTGTTCTATTATTCAAAGTAAATTTAATTGTTTTGAAACAAACTATGAGGTTGCATTTCTTAGATGTTTATGTAAATTATCAAATATAGAAAGGAAACAAATAATAAGAAAGCATAAATCTACTTCAGAAATTGCAGCAAACTGGAAGAAAGAGGAGAGAAATTTACAGCCCAATGGACCCAGAGAAAAAATAAGAACTTCCTTAAAATTGTTTTGAAAAGTACAGGTCTATGGACCCATCGAAAAAAACAGACTCTTTCAAATAAAGATGAAAAGTATAGGTCAATGAACTCACACGATAAAGAGCAACTTCTCTCAAATAGATTCTTGTAACACCTATATACCTCTTTTTGTGATGTACAATAAAGTTATTATTATTATTATTATTATTATTATTATTATTATTATTATTATCATTATTAAACTGTCAACAAAAGTACAAATAACCTGGCAGCGCATGAGTATAGGCTACTTAGAGCCTCTTGCTGAAAATGTTTTTACTACGGCGTGACAAAACATTGGATTCCACCTCTTAAAATGCAAGTTTTCGCTTACTAAGCGTTGCAAAGGCAAGGAAAAACATCAGGGCCCGGTTGTTCGAAAGCCGATTAACTTAAGCCAGGATTAGCGTAAACTTTTGTTTCATGTTTTCAACTTTTTGGTTAAAGTTGTTTTTTGTTTTTCAAGATCGACATCTACTAATGTAAATTTAATCCGAATATCAGCGTCGAACAGCATTTGGGGTAGAGAAATAAACTCCTTGGTTAATTTTTAATCGGGGATTAGTGTTAATCGGCTTTTGAACAACCGGGCCCAGCAATGGAATGAAAGGCCTGGTTATTCTTCAAAAAGGCGAGTATTCACACGATTTTGCTGACAACACTTTGCTGGTTTGCTGTTTTCGAGTTGGTGGTTTTCTTGCACTGTTGACACGCCGTTGAACTTAAAACAACAACATCCGTTATATTCTTTGAAATTCTATTCTATAATCTCGTTCTATTTTGCTTCATTAAAGAAAATACGGATTCGTCGCTAAAATAGTCAAACAAATCCCAATGCTGTGAACTAATGTCAACCAACAAGTTTTTCTTTTGTAGTTTTCTAAGTTTTGCACTGATTTCTGAATGTCTTGACAGAAAACAAAGACGAATCCTTGAAATAATAAGATATGAAGGCAGAGACAGATGTTTGCGTATTTTTCACTAAATTTATTCCTCCTGTTTTAAGAAATTTCGTTTCATTTTCAACAAGACAAAGCATTTTAATACGTAGAAAATTAATCGCCTGTTGGTAAGAATTTTTCAATCATCATTGTTTAGTTTGTTTATCGCATTTCTCTGTGCTTGCCATGAAATATAACTGTTTGTTTTTTAAATTTATTGCACCAAGAGATATTTGAAGTTCTGTTTTATCGTTAATCTATGATTTTTCTTTGGGCTTTGCGAACGGAGCGCTTTTTTCAGTTGTAAGTTAATTTCAACTGTGACAGTGCGACTTAGAGCGCGTAGAAAGACTTTTTTGCAAACCAGTTTGCCATGTTCTTTTTCACAAGAAAAAACAGAAAAAATAAATACGTTATTCACCGTCTTAGGTCGGTCCTGCGGCCTGCGGCCTCGGGCCGTACTCAAGACCTCGGGCACAGTTTTTCCCTATACGGACCTCCCAGCCGGTGAATAACATATATATATCTTATCTTCCAACCTCATCAGAAAGTTAATTCAACTTACTTTCATTAACTTTAGCGGGTTAATGCCTTGAACAAGTTTCAATCTGAAGATATTTGGGTATATCACTATCTGAATTGACCATCACCTTTCCTGGCATCATCGTATTCATTACATTTGTGACAAAGTTAGTTAGTGTATGACCATCATAAATAAGTTCTGGCATTATGTCAGTGAACATTGTCTAATCAATATCTATTATTTACTTATTTACCCATATGCAATATATGACTGCATATCTACATCTACATACTTGATCCCGCAAAATCTTGAAAAGGCATAACGCAGGTGGTTGGCAGGGACTGGTTAGTGCAGTAGTTTCACTTTTAAAGCATTGTTATCATCAAGGTTGAGTGCATCAGGGGGGAGTTTATTCCAGTCTCGGGTTGTGCGTGACCAAAGCTGTAGTTTTATGTTCATCACACATTGTGGGGTAATTAAAATTGATTTTTTGGTCACAGGGGCACTTTAAGGTTCCATTGTTGCGCACAATAAAGTGGCAAGGTGTATGGTTGGCTTACTTCTGTTTTATCCTCGGATCCTGAAATACTTTGCTCGATAAAATTCCTCTCTCTGACAGATATTGTGGGATGGCTAGAAGGTGAGTCGTGCACAATCATCTCCCAAGAACAATACCACACCACACCGGATATTCCTTAAACAAAATAACGCAAATTAGCATTACACGGCCTCTCAAATATGCTGCAGAAGATTATATAATATGAGAAAAAGCATACTGTCATCAGAACGCAGATGTCCTCCAAAAATCTCCTGTGCATCCCTAAATACAGACATATGGTGCTAGAGCTTTTGGTCACGTTCCCGACCTGCCCAATCGATGAAATTCGATAATCGAAAAATCAATCGTGATCGACATTAATCAATACCAATTTAAAGAGAGTGGTGAGTATCGGTTTCAATCAATTTTTAGCGATTATATTGTTTTACATCTGTAGTCGTTTCGATAACGATTTCTTCCCGTCGTAGAATGAGATCTTTCGTTCTTTAGCTGCTTTTCCTCTAATTGACAAACAATAGGCCTTTTGCAGCTCAGCCATCACGTGACCTACTTTTCATAAAATTATGGGCTATAGCTTAACAAATGCCAGAAATGGAAAAAACATGTCGAGAATATCAAAATGACCAAATTTGAGGCCCCCATCATTAAAAGGTGAGATCTTATGACAATCTGAAGTTTTAAAAGAATAAGAAAATTTGTATGGAAAATATTGCTGGAGAGCAAGACCTTGCTCTCCAGCAGCATTTCCCATACAAAACTTCTAAATTTTCCGAAAATTCAAACTGTCGTCTAAACTTAGTCTTTCATTCCAGGGGACTCAAACTTGGCCATTTTGGTATTTTCGATGCGCTCTTTCCATTTCTGGCATTCTTTAAGTTATAGCCCATAATATAAAAATTCTCTAGGAAAAATTTGGTCACGTGACCCCAGCTGCAAAAGGCCTATTGACCAACATTATTGACCAACAATACGGCCAAATAGTGACAAAATTATGGGAGGAGGCCAACACCCTGCCGGACCGCCCAAACGACGAACAGAAACTCCCACTGAATTCCGATCCAGAACTCCAACAGCTATGGGAGCGCCGAGCCAAGAAATACAAAACACTCGCCAAGGCAATCCGGTGACGGCTTCGGACCTCAACTCTGCATGTGGACTTGAACAAGAACGTGAGTTGGAGCGTGCTTTCAAACGCGCTAGGGAGGCGGACACAATTTTCAAGTTGATACGGGAGTCAAAATGTGAAGGCATTAAACTTGAAGCCCTTCTTCAACAAAAAACCGACAGAATAATTCTTCCCGAGCTCACCGACACAGCAAACAAACAGGTCAAGTTCGTTGAAGCCCTAGTCGAAATCAGTGGAACTTCACAAGGTGACGCTGTCCCTCAAGAACGGCAAATCAGCATCCGATATTCCGCCAGAGCTGTTCAAATACGCAAGCCGTATCCCGCGTTTTCTACCAGCGTTGCATTCAGTGATTTGGGCAGTACCAGCCTTTTTATTCACCAGTATCTACAACGACTAGATCAGACGTCGGACCGCCGACCATTCGAATTCCTAGAATCATTATACAGCAGAACATCAGTTTGGATGGCAGCCGATCCCCAGCGATCGTTCGCATGTACACAAGGTGCCACCTTGTCGAACGGTTCGGCAGAGTGGGCCGGAGGCTGCTGGTCTGTTTTACACATAATTTGATTGGATCCTACGCCATTATGTCGGAACTGTAGAAAAATGGGTTTGATAGGCGTGGAAGTGCAAAACTCTATCCCGATGATTGGAGAGGGAGGAGCTCACCATGCGCTGCACAGCTCGCTACCACTGGGTCGGATATGCAGACAACATTACGCTATTTTTCAACAGTCAAGACGAGATCAAGCTTGCCATCCCACAGCCCACCAAACTACTTGATAAATACGGTCTCATACTGTCTGAAAAGAAGACAGAAACGCAAATCCTCAACTACAAATTCTTGGCGCAAGAACAATCATATCCACACAGCATTCTCGAAATTGAAGAGTACAAAGTCTCAATTCGGAGTCGTTCAAACTGTTAAGATCCTGGAACCACCAGAACGAGATCCACACCGGTGATAAATGCACATATCACACTAACACAGTGCAAATATGCAGCAATGAACAAATTATTGTTCAACAACTACATCAAGTTATCAACACGCATGGCGTTTTACAACACATTCATCAGATAGAGAATGACGTATGCAGGCTCAGTCTGGAACCTTACACAAAAACAGCTCGATACGCTAGACATCGCAAATATGCGTTTATGTCGCCGAATGATACGCAACAGGTACAGGCGCAAAAATCGCAAAAACGACGATTACAGCTTGCAGTTGGCGAATGCCGACGCATACCGAGTCACAAATAGCGACCGGTATCAACATACATCAAACGACAACAAGTGAAATTTGTCGCGCAGACAATACGCCAAGGCAACTACCGCCAAACAAAAAAGCTCATGTTCAGTGTGGACGGTAAGCAGCAGTCGGGTGGCGTGAAGAATTTGCTGCAACAAGCAGCCGCTCATCAGGGCATGGAGTGTGATCAGTTTGCAAAAATGGCGAGGACTCGATGGTTCTAACAATTGGACTTCATGAGTAAAGTCCACTGCAATATCTCCCAGTGCGAAGCTCACAGTAAACCCATTCATTGATGAAGCCACACTGTTGGGAGCAGGTCAATTTGTTGTGCTCATGTGTTCCCGTGAAAGAAAATGATGAGAGAAATGAATGTTTATTTGAAGTGCGGGCTATAGCTGAGAGAGAGAAGTGATCCTCGCACGTAATAGAAAATTTAGGCAATTCAGATTGTCTCTTGTAGACAGCTGAAAAATTCAGGCGGCCTCAACGCGATTCGAACCTATCATCTCTTCGACACTGGTGCAATACTCTACCAGCTATGACGCCATACAGTTGGGAGCAGGTCCATTTGGCTCATGCACTGGCGTTGCAGAGATCATGGGTGTCTACAAGAGATAATTCCTTTAAATGTCTAGAAAAGTGCGAGGCTCACTTCTCTCTTTTGTCTATAGCCCGACAATAACAACAACAACAACCAGCGTTATTCACATTTCACTTTGTGGCGGAGATCCATAGTTAAGAAAATGTGGTAACCCATCGATGCCAGAAATTTTGGTTTTAGCTATGATGTCATTGACCGTTCGTACGTCCATCCCTCCATGTATGCCAATTTGACTAGTATCATACTAGTTTACAACATACATCTTTGGTATTGGACTTCCATGTTATGGTCAATTGAGACCTGTCAAAACAGCGTATCCGCTGACCAGTATCACGTGACCATATCGCTGGCTCAAGTTAATCGCTGACTAGGTACTGGTTTTCTATTGAATCGCAGGCTCAAGCCAGGTTACCTCAGTAACCTCACCTAAACATAAACGAGGCTTCATTTTTCCCGCGCTTTCTGTGGCTCGAGCGGCTACACGGCCATACTGCGTCAGCTAAAACTCTTAACAGTCAACGCTTTTCGTGTTCAGGTGGAAAACAGTTTGGAAAATATTTTCTTTCTGCATTTTTCGCCGGTCTCAATCCACTTTGATATATCATATCATATCATATCACATATTGTGGCTACGCAGTTATTCAAGTCAAGCATCGGAGGCATATAAACTTAAAGCTGAGTGTTTATTTTTAATTTTTTTGGGGCTGCTATTTTCTCTGTATTGCAATTTTTGGCGTAAGGTTATCATTAGAAGATCTGATAAGGTTGCATGATGCTTGAACGACCTATGACTAGAGCAGAAACGAAAGAAGAGAGAAAGAGAACGAGAACGACAAAACAGTATACCAGTAATAACTCAAACTTGGTGGAAGAAGTTACTCCACAAATTCTTTTCTTGGACACTAAACCGTTTTGTTATGTTTACGGATGCGTTATTTCACGTGGGTGCGTATTTATAAAAAAAATGGTTTCATCGTTTTTTTCCTTTGTTCCCAACTAGAATTAAATAGCAATAATCTGTACTCTTTTGGACTTAAAGAAATCATTGATTTTGTTTCTTTGTTTCTTTTGCTCTAAAATGCGACCGAACTAGTATTTTCTTTCCCTGTTTGCTTAACTGTTTTACGATGTGCCTCGACAGTGACAAGAAAATTGTGCCCTTGTGTTATAAACACGTAAAATTAAGGAGAAATATCACTTGCTCGTGTTTTCACAAGTTTGTTTAAAGCACGGACAGGTAATTTGTTGGAGAACTTGTTTGAAGTTTGTCCTTTCTTGGTTGCCGTATTTTGCCGATTCTTGTTCCAAGCGAAGCTGGAGTGCTTCAATGACAAAAAAATCAATATGTGATAAAATGGAATAAAGTACATCAATAGAACCTTTTTTTGACCTAACAATCTGTCGCATCAAGAGCTAGTACGTGTGTGATTTCTAATTTTATCGTGATTCCTATTCGCTGGCTTGACAGTTGACTCTGAAATGGCTTTTTTTCCTTTCCATTTGCTTGCTGCGGATTTGTTTGTTTTCTTTTAAAACTCGTGCTATTCAAGAAAAATTCATTGCCTAACTGGTGAATTCCACAGTAAATTTCACTTGAAAAACCGATACTGCACTAATCGCTTCATGATATCGCTTTTTGGCGTGAAATTTACCGTGGAATTCACTAGTTAGGCAATGAATTTTTCTACAGAAGAAAGCTAATAAAATGATTTAATTAAGCAGTACCCAGAAACACCAAACGCGGACAATTCCAAAACCCTTTATTTTCACTAACCGTACAGCAAGTAAGACTAAATAACCCGGGAGCTCCGCTTTTAGGCTTGGCTAAATCTATATATTAATTATAATTAGTTTCAAGAGGTAATTTTAGTCTAATGGACAGTTACATGTAATTTATAAAAGAAAGGACTAGAAATTAAGACATGACAGATAAGGTAATGCCTAGCATCTTAATAAACCGATAAGGTTCCGAGTTAGATACTAGTCTTGTCTTGTTTCAGTTTTAATTAATAATGAGACATCAGGAGTAAAACATGCAACACTCACACAGACAGAAACACAATAGACAATACGAAAAGGATATTTCTCACAAACTATTGACTGCAATAATGAGTTTGCTTGATTAAAAAATATTGTTTTACTTTCTTACAGAAATTAAGGTTGTATATGTTTTAGTGCAGTGGATGATTCCTGCCACAGTTTAACAGCCATAGCCGATATAGTGCGTTCATCAGCATAAATCCTAAAACGTGCTTTTTTGAAGTTGGCCTTTGATGCCTATCTTATGTAATTGTTTTTTGTTATGCCATCGACGGGAAAATTTGGGCAATTTAAGTACAACAATGTTGCCAGATGTTTCGTTGAAATGTTGCGAGAGTTTTGCCAGGCCTTAAGTATGATGTAGATGTGTTGTCAGTCAAATACGGTCTCAGGTTGAATACGTTTTTACCTGGGTTGAATTGGTGACCCTCATCTTACCTTCAGTCTCCGACAAAATTGTTGAAACACTATACAATACCTTGCCCTCCTACAATGTTGTTTTTGCAAATGGGCTCAAAAACTCGCGTTAAAACAACATTGTGAGGGGAGAGTGAGCTGCAAAAGCTTCAGATCTGCATAGTCGTGTAGTGTTCCAACGAATTTTGTCACAGACTGTAGGTTGAATATGCAGTCTATCCAGTGTAAAGCAGCTATCAACTCCTCAAAAAGGGGGGGGGGGGTGGGAAACACCTATACCTTCCCTCGAGCTCTGTCTTACGCATTTCAACACAACTTCTTAATGTTTCGTTATTGTTGCATAGGGGTATCAAAAAGAGAGGAATAGTCCAGTCTCAACATTTAATGACATCAGCCAATAAGGCGGAGTGCCGGTACATACTCAGCACATGGTTTCAAAATATCCATGATTCTGTCGGGCTCGTAAAAGTAATAATTCAACCTCACCATTACGTCATTCATGGATCATGAGAGATTGCGCGACCTGCCAGCTCAGCACAATGCTCTCTTGCTCAGCGAAGCGGTAGGACGGTAAAGTCCTTTGATCGGTGTGTCTGTTTTAGGAATTGAAGAGAATACTCACGAAACCACAGCCGTGAAGAAAAAGAAAAAAGGCTTCTTGAAAGCTTTGAGCTAAGCGTGGCCTAAATTAGTACAATTACCAAAGAACCACGAGCGAGTTACAGATTTTCACATGGCTGGAGATCCCGAAGTGGTGTCTGTAGACTCAGAACGTCACACGACAAGGAGAAAAATTCCCCATCGTGAAAGACATGAACAGCAGCCTACGGGCAACAACACGGGTGAAAAGCCTAAACCCGAGAGGAAGGAAAGAACAAGGAAGGACGTGTACGATACGGCAAGTACGTGCTCAAGCGAAAGCACAAGTGGGAATGGTGCCAAAGTTGTATCCTCGCCCTCTGCCAGTGCCGACATGCCGAATTCGTCTTGCAAGACACATTACTGGCCACAATAAAAGCTGGCTTTGACCAGCTTGCAAATATATTGCTTGATGAGAAAACTTAAAAGAGCGGAGTGATTCATGCTCTGTGAACGATGATTATAAGGGAGATGTAAACTCACTCCTTTGAATAGGCAAATTTGCCAGAGCTTTCGGAAACAGAGGGTAATGAAATCCAAGGATCTCTTGTTCAGGAATACGATCTCGAAGAGAGATGTGGACCACCGGTAAATACCAAATTGGCCGCCATTGTAAACTAAATGGCCTGATCAAAGCTTACCGACGACAAGTTGAAAGAAAAGCTTAATCACTATGTTTGACCCAAAACTGTGTTAAATTGGTGGGAACAGAAGTAAACCCTGAGATTTGGGCGAAGATTAGCCCCGCGACTCGGAGTCGAGATCTTAAACTCCAGAACAGAACAGTCCTGGTGGCAGTTGCTGATAAGCTTCTAGAGTCAAAAGTTCTCTTAGGCCCGTTTTAAACGTCGCATTTTACATGTGCCGAATCTAATGCGAATGAGAAAAATCTATTGTGTTCGCTCATTTGCATTTGATTCGGCACATGTAAAATGCGACGTTTAAAACGGGCCTTAATGAAGCAGCAAAATCGGTTTTTGATTCAATTGCGCTGATAACACATGCCAACTGGCGCCATGAATTCATTAAACCCGACCTAAATAGGTCTTATCATCAAATCTGCTCAGAACAAACAGCTGACTGAATTCCTTTTTGGGGATGACCTTCCCCAAAAAATGACTGAAAGACATTAATGCGACTATCGTCCACAGTGGACAAGATTTCCGAAGACCTTATTTTTCAAAAAACAGTCAAAAGTCTGGGTGGAGAACCCAGACCCAGAAATGGCTAGGCAACCAGAGGAACAGCCCATATCCTCAGAAGAAAAGGGTAACTACTAACAACTTACAGCTTTCTTTCTTAAAAGTAACGATTAAATTTAATTTGCTTTTTATATGAGTAAAGGGCTAGCAAAGTAGTCACACGAGTCACACAACTTAAGAATTACGTTATCCACGGCTATCTTCAGTACGGTGGTTATTTCCCTACCAATGAAAGTTGCAACGTCGACACATTCCATGGATAACGTAATGGCCTTTTATGTATTCAATACTCGCTTCGAATCAAGTGCTTTAATAACACAAATAGGCAATATATTTTGTTCTAAATAAAGAGTGGAATATTCATTAAATTAATGACATTAACGTCTTAACAGCTTTTGGCGAATAAATATCATAAGTTGCGTGATTGGAAGTCTCACTGATCATATGGCCGAGTGGAAGTTTGGTTCAGCTCACCAACAAAACGAAAAAAACAAGAAGCTCTTGTAGATCTTATAACCGTGCTTTGAAAATTTATCTGTTTTCTTACCACTATAGTCGCAATGTAGTGCACATTCCAAAGAAGTCCATGATAACTCACTGATGACTAAAGACACAAAATCACTTGATCAATCTGCAGTACAACTGACAACAACGGCTACACACACGTGAAATCTTCGATTGCACCATCAGTCGTAGCCGTTGTGAAAGCTCTGATGACGTTATGGTCTTAATTGATCTGGAACTTTCTTCGGGATATGTATGGGTATGAATGATACGATAATAACACTATTATCAAGTTACAGCTTTTTTTGTTGAAAGTCACGATTAAATTTAATTGGTTTTCATACATGAGTAAGGCGCTAGCAAAGTAGTCACACGAGTCACATAATTCAAGAATTACGTTTTACACGCCTATCTTAATTAATATCTTTAATTGTGTTTTCTTACCACTATAGTCGCAACATAGTGCACATTCCAAAGCAGTCCTTGTTGATTCACTGATGACTATAAACACAAAATCACTTGATCTATCTGTAGCACAGCAACTGACAACAACGACTGCACACGAAGTTATTGCACAATCACTTCTTATAGCCGAGGTGAAATCTCCGATTGCACCATCAGTTGTAGCCGTTGTTGAATATCCGATGACGTAATGGTCTTAATTAATCTGGAACTTTCTTCGGGATATGTATGGGTATGAACGATAGGATAATAACAACTTACAGCTTTCTTTCTTGAAAGTCACGATTAAATTTAATTGTTTTTTTTTACAAGAGTAAAGGGCTAGTAAAGTAGTCACGCGAGTGACATAATTCAAGAATTACGTTATCCACTGCTATCTTTAGTACGGCGGTTATTTCCCTACCAATGAAAATTGCAACGTCGGCACATTCCATGTAATGCTTTTTTGTGCCTTTTTATGCAATCAATACTCGCTTCGAATCAAGAGCTTCAATAACACAAAAAGGAAATATATTTTTCTGTAAATAAAGAGGTGGAATATTCATAAAATTTTAAGTGCACTAATGTTTTAACAGCTTTTGGCGAATAAACATCATAAGTTGCGTGAATGGAAGTCCCACTGACTATATGGCCGAGTGGAAGTTTGGGTCAGCTCACCGACAAAACAAAACAAAAAACAATGTGCAGAGCAAGAACCGCCCTCGGCCCATAGCCGCATAGTTAATAAATAAACAACGTGCAGAGCAAGAACCATGCTCGGCCCCTTTACTGTAAGGTAGTATGTGTAACGATACCCCTTAATAACTGATTTGTTGATTGATCTATAAACAGGCGGTTCCGGATGTGATGTGTGGTATTGTAAAACCTGATCTCTAGTCGCCCCTTTGCGTCTTTAATGTAATGAAGCCAATTTATCTTTGAATGCCTGAATTAACCTTTTCCTTAGTTAAATAATCGTCTATTAATTAACTCTTCACGTGGTGGCAGCAATGGGATAGTTGAACCGATAAAATACAACAGAGACAACAACCATGCAGTCTTCAATGGCCACTGGATTTACATTACTGCCTCCTCCAGTGCTGCTTGGAATATTGAAGAAAACAAATTTATTAACCAATTCTCAGGTTTGTGCAGTACATCATGTTGAAGGAAAATCTTTCGGGGGAATAAAGACTCCTCAACACTCCTGCTGCTTCACATCTTTATTTGGTGTTCTCGGGTCAATCTTACAGCCTTCGCTCAACTAGTCCTGCTTAACTATCTGTTAGGAGAACAGCTCTTTTTATATGTTCTTAATCTGACTGAACAATCAAGTGCCAATCACACGTCAAAATGACGCCTGCAAGACGCGCTATGCCTGCGCGTCAGCACATTAACATATTTTTTCCACAACAAAGAAAGTCGTTTGTCTTGACGAGATCTCACAGGTTTGTCAACATCAGATTAGCACGAACGGAGTATGACAAGTCACAAAAATTAAAGTTACCCAGCAAATTTACAGAGAAAACGATGACTTATGATTATTACATAACAGAGTTAAACAATAGACAAAAGAAAGAGAGGACGAGCGTAAACGCCGCCTTTTCCATACATGTATCTGGCACACATGTTCCAGGCAGAACAGGACAATAACTACAATTACAGGTGTTATTTTTAATTACTTAGGAATATTAGAATATAGATTAAAAACACCGCTGTTGTCAGGAATGCGACCTGGAACCGTGAGAACAAGTCAAAAGGCCCAGAGGTGACCTGAAAATAAGTTGCTTCCAAAAATATAGTAAAAGATTTGGTTAGGGTAAAATCACCACTGATTGAAACACAAATAACCGTAGTAATACCAAAAACCAATTAAAACATTCCTAATGAAAAACTTAGCTGGCCTAACGCACCAAACACCTTCCTCTACACCTATTCCAAACCAAATTCATGACCTTAGGGCTTAATTTCAGTGAGAAGCACAAGCACGTGGCTAATTGCCATATCTGACTACGATGAAGAAAAAGACACGCGACTGGTTTTATGCCCGTTAGGATACCTGTTACACAGGCATCACACGGAATAACATCAGAAATACGATCACCTTATCGGCTAGTGCACCCAGAAAAGTGTTACTTCCAACGCAAAAGCTCACATTCTTGGGTTTCACTCTTGACTGTGAATGCATGATTGTATCGCTAACTCCTGAAAGGGCAGTAACTATCCAAGAGACAGCAAAAAGACTCTTACACAAAAGAAGATCTAGACCCACCATAGGAGAACTCGCTGCGCATGCAATTATAGGCAAATTAGTGTCTACCTTTAAGGGGTGTGTACATGGACCTTTGCATTATAGATAAGTGCTGTAAAGAAAACACTTGGTGATTATGATGCTCATCTCATACTTTCACCCTCTGCGCAACAAGATCTGTCTTAAAAGGAAATTGCAGCGTTGACACTGATTTCAATCACTTCGGTGACCTTCATGAGTTACGTATGCAAATATGACTACCGATGATAAAATAGGCAAGTAGGTCACAAATATGCATAACGCGTGTGCCAAAAAATGTTCTAAAAATTCTTGAGATTGAGGTACACGCGTGGAAACTCAACGTGCTCGTTGATTGAGTTCTCTTCCTTATTAGAATACCACGCTGCCAAAAACAACCGCTGGTTCCATTGGGGACAGATGTGAAGAACTGACACATTTTCAAAATCAAAGCTGTGGCCAGTTTTTCGGGAATGTTGGGCCAGTTGAGAGTATTTTGTCAAAACACTTTTTGCTTCTGGTTTTTAAGGCGCGTGACGTCTGGCCGATGTACACTGCAGCGCATTCGTTACATTTGATCTTTTAAACGGTGCCCCTTGTGTCCTCTTTCTTTTGTTGATCTTTCGGTCTTCTAAAAAAGGAGCCGACGTTGCGGAGGGGTTTGTGCGCCACTTTGATGTTGTTGGTTTAGCACTCTTGTAATTTTCTTAGAGGCGCCTTTAGCGAAGGGAAGTACGACCAAATTACGCGTGACTGCGACAACTGCTAGTGAACCGTGCCGGATTGCCATTGGCTTTAAGCGTTGCGGTTACACGCTGAACTTCGGCGGTCTTTTCTTCGTCTGTGAACGGAATAGAGGTGGCTCGATCTAGCAAAGTCCGTGCAACGGCGCGTTTGTGTTGAACATGATGATGCGAGTCCAAATCTAGGTATTTGTCTGTATTTGTGGGCTTACGGTATACAGTAACAACGATCAAACCATCGGTCCGTCTAGTGGTTTTTGTGTCCAGAAAAGAGATAGCGCCTTCTTGCTCAACCTCGTAGGTGAATTGGACGTGTGGGTCAATCGAATTCAGGTGGGCATGGAACTCTCTTTTATGAATTACTTATGGATGCAGGCGTGGCTATCATCGACGTACCGGTACCACCATTTAGTTGGGTGAGGGGCGGTTGCGAGTGCCCTCTCTTCGATGTGCTCCATAACTAAATTCGCTAGTCATTCACTTGTTATTCTCAAACCCAAGTGGGAGGGTATGCAAGTAAACAGTGATACGACATCGAAAGACACAAAAATCTCGTCAGGTTCTAGAGTTTGTTCCCGTATTCTCTCGGCGAAAACTCTTCTGTTTTAAACAGAATACCTGTTGTTCTGGAGGGGTGAGATGATCGCCACGAGATGTTTGGAGAGCTCATATGTTGAAGAGCCAATGGAGCTAGTTATGGGTCTGAGCGGGACATCGAGAACCACTACTGTTACCCAAGAGAAAACATCTTCTAAAACTGCCGTACCACAAAGAGTACATTCATCCACTGCATCCCAAGCTAGCACTTTTGTCCTGTCACTTTTCTGGGAATCCCTCAGAGGAAAAGGTCTTCTAGAGAAAACATGTCAAGTCCTCATGGCATCCTGGCGAGGCTCAACGCACAAGCAATATGCTGGATATTTGCAAAAGTGGCAAAGCTTCTACAGTGGAAGGCAAGTTGATATGTTTTCATCACCTGTAGAAAAAGTGTTACTTTTTCTAACAGAACTCTTTGAGGCTTCTTTTGGCTAAAGTGCCTTAAACACCCACTCGAAGTGCATTATCTACATTTATTACTTTGTCTGGAAACATTTCTGTGGGAAATCACCCACTAATCACAAGGTTTGTGTGAGGAGTGTTTCAATCACGACCCTCGCTTCCTAAGTATACTGAAATCTGGGACTTGAATGTTGTGTTCTATTCATTCCATTCAAAATGCTCCACTTTCTCAATGATGTCCTCGGCCACAAGTTTCTCTAGAGCTTCCTCGCACTTGGAACGGATTGCACTGGACTGGCTTCTTTCACCCGCAGTGAGACTTGAATGTCTTTTAATTTTCCCACTGTTCTGTTGTCCAACAGATTTGGATGTCTTCAGTTGTAGTTCAAACAGTGTGGAAAATGTTCTGCCAAGGTAGTTTGAACTTAGCCATCAAATCACGACCAAGAATAGATGGACCCTTGACCACACGGACTAACCTAACAATGAGTCTAGTTGAGGGTTAGAGCTCAAGTTAGAGCTCACTAAACACTTAATAATGATGTCAGTGTAGCTTTTCAAAATCACAGTTGGACTCTTTAGGGTTTCAATGTGGCCTCCCAGTTTAGAAAAAAATGTAGCATTTACCAAGGTGACAGCACTACACGTGTCAATTTCCATCGGAATCTCTTTATTGTCAACTGTAACTGAAAGTTTGTAAAGTCGTGGTTTAGGCGTGGGACTGTCGGAAAATTTTACACTCCGTATGTAGACTGTAAAATGGTCGGGAGCATCTCGATCACCTTCAGTAGTATTTACTTTTTGGGTAGGTGTAGCCGTAACTAGGTGACTTGTGTGGCAACCACCCTCCTTTTTCTTCTTAAAACAAACTTGGCTTTTTGTCCCTTTTTCTTACAGAAATTGCAAACAGATGTGCTGTGGCTGCACTTATCAGCCAAATATTGTTCCCGGTAGTCGCTGACAGTTGTTTGTTCACTGGGTGTGCTGAACACAGGCACAGAATGCACAGCGTGAACTTTAGCACTTACATTACAATTTGACTGAAGTTGTCTGGATTCTCTTTCTGCCAATTCAGCTTCTTGAGCAATGGAATGTACGGTTCTCAGAGAGGAGTTTCTTCTTTGTAGCTTGACTTTTCACGCCCCTCCCCACCCCCCCGAAAAATTGATCTCTCAAGGGTCTTGTAAGGTACGCACCAAAATTACAGTTCAATGCTAAACGTTTCAACTTGTCAGCATATTCAGTAACAGTTTCATTTTCACTCTGAAAGTGTATGATGGATTCGGTAGGATTCTGCAACTTCAAGTACTTTGGGTTTGTAATAGCCTTCCAAAATTTCTGTAAGCTGATCGTATGTTTTCTCAACGGGTAAATTTGGTAAACAAAGATCTTTAAGACCTTACCGATCAGCGAAATTGTAACGGCAACGTTTCTCCTATCTGTCTCTTGTTTGGCGGCATCGGAAGCATCTGCTGCAACTGGGCCAATATTATTTGCCACGAAGTAGGAGTTTAAGCGTCCATTGTAATTTGTAAAATCGACGCCATCAAACGGCTCCAGGATACCAAATTGAGGTTGTCATGGCTGTGACATTGTAGCAATCACGTTCGTAATCCTCTTCGCCAGTTTGTTGCGTATGGGTATCACAAAGAGAGGAATAGTCCAGTCTCAACAATTAATTAATGAGTGGTTTAAATAGGCATGGGAAATACATTTCTATTCTCTATCGCTGCGCTCAGCAGAATGGTTTCCCATGCAAACACTAGAGACCATAGGAGGGAGCCGACCAGCAATCTCAAAACACAAAGCTGGGGAACGAGGAATGGTTGAACAGCATAATAACTAAATACCTATATTAAGACTGACATCAACTGATGGTTAATGTCCTCACGACAATACAAATCTTTGGCCTTGTCTGTCTTCCATCTACCGTGCTTCTTAACCATCCGATGGGGCAGATCGTTATTGATGGCAGCGGAAGCTCCGCCGATTCTAAAGGAATGAAGGCCAAGTTTCGCAGTATCAAGCCCTATCGCTTTAAGCTTGAGTAATATAACTTCTCGAGCTCTCGTATAGGAAAGCTTAGTGCCGGGTCGGAGAAAGTGACCCTTAATCTTACTAAACCCTAAGGACCTAAACACGAACTCCCTTGAAGTAGTGTTTTCCTTAGCTAGGTTTGCGTATCTTAAGAGCATGCTTTGCGGGCAAGTAGGCCTACCGGTCCTAGCCACCAATATGGTACAACCTTCATAGTACTGATTGGTGTTACCCTTAGGTATGTACAAGGAAAAGTACTGATCCTTAATATCTACGTCGTACCACTTTATATTAGAGATCTCGTCATAACGAAGAAAAGCCGAGAACGCAACTAAACAAAGACATACATCCCTTATATCGGACAAACTAGCACCCGACGAGGCGAATTGAGATACCAACTTCTGAAGGTGATCAGGTAAAATAGGAACCTATTTCGATGTGAAATGGAACAAGAAACCCACCTTTTGCAACCTTCGAGGACGAATTTCAAGAACTTTGAATCGCAAGGATTCGGCACTCCGCATGAATTATGGAAAAAAGTAATTGCGTAGAAGGCTGAAGTTATGCGGGAAAACGAATAACCTGATCGTACTAAATTAAGAAGGTACAAAGCCACATGGGTCCTATCCGCCGGGAAGTACTTGCATTTCGGAAACAGCAAAGTCCAGGCTTTCCATTTCTTGAAACAAGAGAAACATCCTTTTGCAGTGGAAGAAGCTCTGCTACTGGCGAGGACTGACCCTTAGGTATGCTAAGGACCGCCAAGGACCGCTAAGGAAGCTAAGGACTGTCTTGCTAAGGACCGCAGCTCCGGGCTAGAAAGGCCTCTGAAATGATTTGTAAGGAAATAGCCCGAAAAAATGTGCCCCAAAAGTAGAAATGTTGTGAAAGAAAAATCAGTTAATCAGGCGGTAATACGGCTAATACGCTAATGGCGAAATCATAATAATAATATAATGATAAACTTTATTCAAACACAATGGCAATAGAATTAATGTGTTTTTACAAATGTAGTATATAGTATATATATAATAATAATAAAGTGCATATATAATGTAATAATAAGATCTAAAAGTTACTTTAGTCTTAGTGCTCTTGGGACAAATGATTGCTGGTGTCTCACTGTACGTGATAAGGGCACTTGATTACATTTTTTGTGTCTGAGATTATAGCTATGATCAGATTGTTTAAATAAGTGTTTAAAGGTATCGCTCCTCATCATCCGTTCCAGCTCGTTTTTGGTAAGGTTGCATCTTCTACTTGCTAGTGTTTCGAGGGCATCTTTT
>OX421445.1:43229126-43234126 GCA_949126865.1 Montipora capitata | reverse complement strand
AATCTCGCGAAGCAAACTGGATATTCACGCCACCAATGCCTGGAATTTCCGCAGAAATGACAGGGTTTCCTCGGTTGGTCATGCTGCCTGAACTGCGACGACTGGTTGGAAAGTCTGAAGGGGTTTTGCTGTCCCGCGAAGCGACCCGCGTATGAAGAATACTGGAAACCTCTGCTCTGAGACCGGTCCACATTACGTTTGTTTTTGTTACGGCAGCGCTCGCGAAGCGCCTCCTTCTCTGCCGCGCGGATTTTCTTATCGTCTTCGGAGTTTAAGGCCACAGGGTTACTTTCGTATAGTTTTACCGTCAACCAGCCGGCCTCGGAGGAGTCCGGCGATGCGGATTTTGCGATTCCTTCCCTCCAAGAGACCAATGGCTTCTTGAATCAGAAGGTCCTTGTCTTCAACGGAGCTCGTGGAAAGCGCGTTCTGCAACTTGTCGAGGACACCCGAATTAAACTTAGAGCTTTTTTCATTACCGGCGTTCTTGAAAGAGATGTCCGCACCTAGCTGCAATTGCTTCGATATTTGGTGAGCAGATTCTGCTGCCTGAATGGCCTTGCTAAATTGCTCTGAAAGATCGGTTTTATGCTGACTAAGCTGCTGTAATAGAAAAGTCTTAAATTAGTCGAGGTCCTCTCGAGTAGCCGCTTCGTCGGTCATAACTGGGAAAAACAGCGAAAGGAAAGACTTTGCCACCGAGCAAAGTTCTCAAGTGGCTGATTGGCGTCAAGTGAGTGGTGTGAATCGAGGAGTGGTTTAAATAGGCAAAAAGGAGTGAATGCCTAGCATAGCACGCGATAATGCGAGTACCCATGTGAAATTCATTGTTTTTTATGGATAGATTAAAGTATAACTAGACGCTCAATGAGCGTAAACTGAGCTGCGTGCGGTACGTGTTACACAGAAGCAAAAGGCACTGAGTTGGGTGGTATTGAACTGCAGCGTTCCAGTTAATTTTTTAAGGTGGGGGAGAGAAAGGGGGGGTGGGGAGGAGGTCATGTAGAGCATTTGAGGGGTCACCCAGACGTCGTGCCTTTAGTGGCCCCTTTCACAAGTTTAATTATTTCGTAATTTCCTGTTGCGTTTTGAGGTCATTTACTTATTTAAGCTTAAACACGCAAGGTAACTTGTTCACAGGCGGCCGCTGAAATTGATGTCACTTTCGATTTTGCGATTTATTTGTGCAGCCAAAAGTACAATAAAAAAAATATAACGTAGCAAAACTCTCCCAAAATGTTTTTCACTGATCGTAACTTTTTATATTGACGGAAACGAAATGTTGTTTTCATTTCGCAAGGCTGATGGCATTTTTTTATCCTCGATCGAAAGAAGGAAAGAATTTTTGAAGCAACTTTTTCCAATAATTATGAGCTATTACTGGTATTCTTTTTGGTCGTTGTCCTTCTCTGTCGCTCTCCTTTCGTTTCTGTTCTAGTCTTAGGTCATCCAGGCATCATGTAACCTTGTCAGAGCTTCTAAAGATATGCCAAAAATTGCAATACAGAGAAAAAAGCAGCTCTAAGCAAATTAAAAATAAACACTCAGTTTTAAGTTTATATCCCTCCGGTGCTTGCCTTGAATAACTGCGTAGCCGCCAGTTCGGACCACCGATATCATGATATGTCAAACTGGATTGAAACCAGCGAAAAATTCAGAAAGAAAACATTTTCAAAACCGTTTCCCACCTGAACACGAAAAGCATTGACTGTGTAAGAACTAAAGTTGACGTAGTATGGCCGTGTGGCCTCGTCGAGCCACAGAAAGCGCGCGAAAAATCAAGCCTCGCTCACGTTTAAGTGAGTTAACCTGGGTTGAACCTACAATCCCATCGAAAACCAGTACCTGGTCAGCGGTAAACTTAAAAAAAAGCTGACCTCGGTGAGCTTTAAGCTTGAGCCCGCAATATAGTCACGTGATACTGGTCAGCGGATACCCTGTTTTGACAGGTGTCAATTGATCAAAACATGGATGTTCAACATGAAAGATGTATGCTGTAAACTAGCATTATACTGGTCACATTGGCATAGATGGACGGGTGGATGGACGTACGTACGTAAGCACGTACAGACAGTCGATGACGTCATGGCTATAAAACCAAAATTTCTCGCATCGATGGGTTACCATATTTTCTTAGCTATGTTGCTCCGCATGACAGAAAATATTCCACTGAATGATCGTTACAAGATCTTTATTTTTGGGCGTTCATTTACACGAAAAATCTCCCAAAAACCTTTACCACGTGAAATTCATTGAAACAAACAAAATATTTGCTGTTAGAGGCAAAAAATCCATTCCTATTACAATTGCGTGCGTGCAAACAAGAAACAATCCGTGTCACACGGTTACGACGAAGCTCAAACCATACGAAATTAAATTAATTTCAGTCCCAAAGTTCAGGATCAAAGTTCAGGTTCAGTTCAGCATCAAACCCTTTTCCGAAGAACCTTTTCCGTGAATAATGAAGCACAAAATAGACAACAAGCCTTCCTGAAAACTGTGCAGAGTTGAGTACAAAATAACTGTAAACAGGCAGACAACTTCAGCAAACACAGATGCATTCAAGGCGTTCGATTACTTCAATGTATGTTGAACCCAAACAGAATTTGCCATTTGGTTTCATTGTTGTACATAACATTACAGTTAGTAAAATATTGGAAACAAAGCTCACTTACATAATTATCGTTGTCGAAAACCATTACTCCTCGCTTTTAAGATTCCAGATATTTATTTTTCACCGCCTGTCTTGGTTATCGAGTTGCATTCCATTCTTGTGCGCCGTAAGGGTATATTTTGTTTAAAGATCCGCTCAAACGCCATTCGCGTTAGAATGACTTCGACTCCGTAGCTGGCGGTATTGTTGATAATGAGAATGCGGTGGGGCGCTGTGAAATACCGCCTGCCCGAAAACAGCAATAAAAGCAAGGTGACACACGCTAACACCAACCCGGTTTCACTGGCGAAAAATGTCTGCGCATGAGTCGCGCAATATGGCACGTGATACGTTTCCGGGACTATCATTGGCTCTCGTGAGAAAAGCACTCCCGAGAAGAACAGAAAAATGGCTTCCGTTTGAGAATCGACAGCTTGTTGGTTTCCGTTCTTTTTAGAGCGATCAAGACTATTTTTAACGCCAGTTTCAAGTGGAATGTATTCTTAGAGAACGTTTATGTTGTGTAACACGTTTGCAACTCCAATCCAACCAGTATCCTCGGAAAATTTGCTCCTGGAAAATTTTATTTCGTGGAAAAAGGAGCTGCGAAACAGGTGAGTTTTTTACGCAGTTTTTGATGTGGAAAGTTTGTTGCCACCGGGTACAAAAAGTTACTGTAATGTGCGGAAAGGAGGATTCCCAAGGTTTCCGTTCATGTGTGAATTGGCTTGTACCCGGTGGCAGGGAAATGACAATATTGTTCAACGTGAAGGTTATTTTTTTCTGCGTTACTCCTTAGATCGGCACCTCTACATGAATGATCAATGATTCGATCAGATGTGAATTTGATTTTGAATGTGATTGTGTCATTGGGAACGTAACCCTAGTATCAAATATTTTAAATAGCTACTTTTAAGGTCATTAATATTCCCATTTCTGGTGAATGTCTAAGTTATTATACTTTTTAGCCGTGACAACTCAACGATCCTTGCGTTCAAGTAGTTACCAAGTTATGGATTTGCAATTAATTTGAGTTTAAAATCAAAATAAAAATCCATGTTAGTTAACATAATGTTTGGTATATAGATATCTATAGATTCAAGTTCGTGACTGTTTTTCAAATCTTTTTTTTTTAAGACTATTGTATTCTGGAAGCATTAATGATGTAAATTTTGGTTTTAGGGGACTGTCATGTGTTGTTGGATCAAGGAAATTCTGTTTTGAGTCAAGTATGGTTGACAGTGGATAGTTGTTCCCGACAAGGCTGAAAGGAAGCTTTATTGCCTTGGACTTTTTTTGGTTACATCCCACATGTTTGTTCTTTTCTGAGATGGCAAAATTTATTAATATATTATGTGATTTGGAGCTGCAACTAGAAACAGTGTCCCATGCATAAGGTCTCATTGGGTTTGATGGCAGTAAAATAATCTTGGTAAAAAATATGTTTAAAGTTTTTATCATAACCTCTCATCTTGGTCCTGCGCTCGACTTCAAACATGCTCTACCATTTTGCACAAGGAACTTGTCAATCAACCGTTACCTTTTGGTGTATTTGCAATATGATCTTTGGATAGCAATTGATTTATTTTTCTTATCCCCTATGTGTAGATATCCTATGTCTGTCACATAGTTAGTTTTAAGCTTTTATTTCCTGTAGTGCATCTTTGTTATAGTTAGCACATGACCCCACAAGCATGTATTATTGCTTTAATATTGATTGTGTTTGAATAAAGGATATTGTTGTCTTCTCTTGTAGATAAGGCAAAACAGCCTCAGTTGTATTTGCATTGTTATTTCTGAGTGTTACTTTTAAAGGGCAAACCATTAAAAAGTGCACATAGTTTTCAGGAGTCCAGGAAAATTATTCGAAATATTCATTGATTTGAAGTTCCTGAAGCAGGTAAATCGTGAAGAGTTTACGTAACCATATTTGGAATATACAGCATTTCTATTTGGGAATGTTTAAGTCCAGAGAATTTATTTTCTCTATGTTGAGAAGTACTGTAAGAGCTGTCAGGTAACTCAGATGGAAATTTGACAGACCTTAGCTGTAATTCAAATTATTAGTACAGTTTTGGTCGTTAGTGGAACATAGTATTTTATTGGGACATTTTTTAGTGAGTGATTAACCCATTGACTCCTGGGGATTCCCCATTGACAAGTAAAATCGTCTGGTGTTAGAGTAAAATGCTAAGTATGGCTGGTTTAGGGGTGAAAGGGTTAAAGTGCTATTATTAGTTTGACTTTCTTTTTCTTCATTTGAACCAAAACAAGTGATTAATCATCACCTCCACCATGCTTTGCTAAATGCGTTGCTTTGGCTTTTAGAACAAAGTATCAAAGTTGA
>OX421445.1:43214126-43219126 GCA_949126865.1 Montipora capitata | reverse complement strand
AGATTACTCATTGCAGAATCAAGTACTCAACGGAGAATAATATTTGAAGTTAAGAAGAAATTGTTCTTATTAAAAAAAATACTTTTAGGTCTTTAAGGTGTGACGCCTGCTTGAGGGTGGCGCTGATTCGAATGCTGCGTTCTTTCGAGTAAATAAGGTATTTATTGCATTTGATGGCTTTATTACATTTGTGGCTTCTACAGTGGAAATGATGTAGTGCACACTGAGGCGGCAGGGACAAAATCACAACATATGCACACACATGAAAATGTTGCGGGTACATGTTTCAGGGATATGTTGCAGCGACACCCCCGCTCTTGTGAAGTGATACTTTTATAATTGTGCGACACCAGTTTGGGGGTGATTTTGTCCTTTCGAAGTGCCCCATGAAGTTCAACAAGTTGAACCTCATGGGACACGTCGCTGCAACCCCAAGATGGTTTCATGGCAAAAGTTCACTGAAGTTAACGCCTGTCAGACGGGGTTGGCATCTGGATGATAAACGACATGCTATTGCTTTTCGGAGATGCCATTTGCATCATGATGCCTTTTCTTTTTCAATGGGAATGCTGTAATCAATGCTTTTATGTTCTTGAAACGTTTCGACAAATAAATCAGAAACAATGCTGTGCACAGACCGGAGAATTGGAGATGTGGTTAAAATATTTGTTTCCCACAACATTACAAGTTCTTGGTCTCTGTCAGTGAATGATTTCGACTTTTTTTTGTTGTTTCGTGACAGTGAAACTCTCTGAAACTATCTATTGTTTGGGGATACGAGGAGCGATTTGCGCATAACCAGAATCCCTTTCGTTTCAAAGAAAAATGTGTTCTTCTCCTGATTAGAGAGCTGCCTCGTTCTTTCGCTTCAGGCCCACTCACTGCGGCAGCAATGACACCAAATCGAGAGCAATACACGTGCGAGAATCCACTCCAGGGTACCCCTGAAAACAACAATGATAGACGGAGCTAATATTTTGGTGACATCAAATCATTTTGCCCAACAAAATTACGAAGCGTCCTCCTGCGTCGAACGCAGTAACGAAATTCAATTGTTGCTTTTCAGTGTTATTCCAACATGTTCAGGATTTTTTGTTTGATTTTGTTCATCAGTTATCTTCCACTGCATCACTCTCGCTGTCAGAACTGTCCTCTGCCGCTAAGTTCTTCAAAATCTCGCTCGTTCGACGCTTGTGCAGTCGTCAAGATTTGTTGCATATGTTGGTTCTTCGCAATTATTTCAAATATGTGTCTGGTATCTTACCAATATCTCACGTCCCCTTGTGCTGTGCTTTATTTCAATGATTACTTTGATCGGTATTTCAAGGCCTCCTTGTACCAAAGGAGATCTTCTGTGCTTTGGGTCAATCATGTTAATTGTGTTGTTGTAGCTCTGAGGTCAAAGCTACATATTGAAGAATATAACAAAATCGTGAAATATGGCTCTAGAGTTTTTGTGAAATTAGAGAGAATGAGGTATTTTATTTTTAGAGAGGTGAAATAAGGTAAACTTAGGATGAAGAGTGAGCTTCTGTTTTTTTTTTTAACCAGGAGGCAGTAAAATAAAGTTCACAGTTCACGATTCTAGTTAGTGCGCGGTTATCGGTGTATTCAAAGACGAGAATATATAATTTATGCGTGTTAGAAATAAGGGTACGGTGCGCCTATTACAGAGCCCTGTAGGACAACACGTTTACTTGGAAGCAAGGTAAACTTCCAGGACCCTATTTTTACATATTCAAAAGGATCGCCTTCGTCACATACTCGTGCCTTTCTTTGTTTCCTCTTTCACCCAGTTTTGGGCACCAAATCAGAACTTGTTTATATTCTTTCTTTTTTCCATTACACCAATCAACAGTGGCATGCTCCTTGGTTTGTCCAGTTTGGCTCCTTTTAGTTATTCCGAATGGCGTGATCTCATGCAGTGATTATCAACCTTTGCAACCCCATGTCTAGTCATTTCTCCGATATCCATTTTTGCATGCGAAAAAGTTCTCCTGTTTCCAAATCCCCAGCCACGTTTGACTGACACGAGCTTGCAACACCTTTGGACAATACTTTCCAACTCTCTTTGGGCTTTCCTTACTCACAGTATTTGTAGACGCGCGTCATTATTATTGTTGTCATTATTATGAAATGTTTTATTCTCATGGTTGCTAATACATAAAGATTTAGCCAAGCCTAAAAGCAGAGCTCCCTGCATGGTTATTTATTCTTATTCTTCTAACGGTTTTTCAAGCGAAATCTACTTTGGAATTCACCAGTTTGGCAATGAAGCTTTCTTGAGTCGAATGAGTTTTCAAAAGAAAACAAGCACATCCTCAGCGAGCGAATAGAAAAGGAAAAAAGCCATTTCAGAGTCAATCCGCAACGGCCAGCGAATAGGAACGACGCTAAAATTAGAAACGGTCGGGAAACTTTGTCAGTTCAAGGTCAAAAACGTTTTTAAATAATGTACTTTATTTCACTTTATCTCTGAAAACGAGGTAATTAACATTTTGAGGTATTTCATGGAAACACGCCAGCTTGGCTTGGAACAAGAATCGGCAAAATACGGCAATGCAACCATGAAAGGATAAACTTTAAACAAGATCAGCTTCACCAAATTTCCTGTAGGAACCTTTAATTAAATTTCTGAAAACACAAGCTGGTGATATTTATCCCTAATTCTTCTAGAGCTCATTGCGATTATGATAAGGGGCAAAATTTTCTTGTCACTGTCAAGGCACATCGAAAAACAGTTGGGCAAACGATTGTTCGCTCGCATATTAGAGCAAAACAAACAAACAAACAAACAAACAAAGCAGCTATTTCTTTATGTCCAAAAGAGCACAGATAATTGTTATTTAACTCCAGTTCAGAATAAAATTCGAGTTTCATTTCTGAACAAAGGAAAAACTCCGATTAAGCCACTTTTTTAAAAATACGCATCTACTTGAAATAACGCATCCGTAAAAATAACAAACGGTTTAGTGCCGAAGAAAAGAATTTGTGGAGCATTTTGAGCTATTACTGGTATTCTGTTCTGTCGTTCTCGTTCTCGTCCTCTCTCCTTTCGTTTCTGTTCTAGACATAGGTCCTCCAGGCATCATGCAACCTTATCATAGCTTCTAAAGATATGCCAAAAATTGCAATACAGAGAAAAAAGCAGCTCTAAACAAACTAAAACTAAACACTCAGCTTTAAGATGCTTGACTTGAACAACTGCGAGTGTGGACCACAGCTATCATGATATTATGTCGAACTGGATTTAAACCAGCAAAAAATGCAGACAATATTTACCAAACTGTTTTCTACCTGAACACGAAAAGCGTTGAAGCCTCGTTTGTGTTTATTTGAGTTAAATCGGGTTGAGCCTGCGATCCAATCGAAAACCAGTACCTGGTCAGCAGTCAACTTAAAAAAACAGCTAACCTCGATGAGCTCTGAATCGAACCCGCGATATCGTCTGGTGATGCTGGTCAGCGGATACCTTGTTTTTACAGGTGTCAATTGACCATTACATGGATATCCCATATCAAAGATGGATACTATAAACTAGCGTGATACTGGTCACATTGGCATACATGGACGGGTGGACGTAGGGACGTGCGATGGTTCTCCGCGCGCGCGCGCGCCTTTCGGCTTCTTATTCTCGTGCTCATCATCATCAACGTCATCATCATCATCATTATTATTAGTAGTAGTAGTAACATAGAAGGATATGCAAGTATCACGGTCCATGTTTCATGTTCATTACAACAAGAAGACCATTTGGGAGGAACAAACTTTTTTTCTTGATGATTGAACGCCAGGTAACGTCACACAAGTTACGCACCATCTAACAGTCCACACCACCACGTGTCTAGCTCGATTTGACTTTGATTAAGAAGAGTACCTCCTATTGCTTAGTTCATGAAGTGCGCCTCAAACATAAGATAAATGGCCGCGTAAAATCTTGCGCGTTTTTTTTTTTTTCGGGACACGCTGAACGCACTAAGGGAAGAGGGAATACTGATAGTTTGTTCGGTGAACAGCTGTTTTGCCAATGTAAATGAAAGCTGTAGGGCACTTCGTTTAGGGGTTAAACACCATTGCTTTTTCCTGATATATCCAAGTAAGCATGAGAACAACATGGTTGATAAAAGAGGCCTATTTAACAACTATTCTTTGAAATGGAGGTGAATAGTGATAGAATATTTACCGAGCGGCGAAGCGGCGAGGTAAATATTTTGCAACTATTCACCGAGATTGAAAAGAATAATTGTTTTAGTATATACTCACGAAGTGATCTCAACAACAATTGCTGAATAAAACCATCAAAAAGTCGATTTAATTGACATCTCAATTCATGCGTGGAAAACGTGCAAGCGGCATAAAGCATGCGCGAAAGTGTTTACAGAAGCTTCAAACATGGCCAATCTAAATAACCTTCGTTAAGATCCTCGTCACAAACAGCAAAATGGTCCACTTAAGACTGTTTAAATCAGCAGTTTAAATCGAAAGTCTGCTTGTTAAAACATGTTCACCGTTCGATCAAAGTTTTAGAGGTTCATTTGAAATGGAAAGGTAAAGGATCTACATGAAATGGCGGCTCTAATTGAGGTGAGCGTTGGTTTGCTGTAAAATGACCCGCCTTGTTTCCTTGCAGCCATGTGGAACTTTCTTGAACATTTTTTTTATTCCTCGATTTCAGTAACAAATTTGTTTTGTTGGCGTGAAGATTGTTTAATTTTCAGCAATAATTATTTGGAATTATCTGGTTGGCAAAAGTATGAACTCTTCTCTTACCTTTGAAAACTTTCAGGCCAAATTTTGTGTCCCTCTTTGTATTCTGTAGCACAGCATCATCTTGTATTCTCAATATTTCCGATTCATAAATCCTGGCGAGTTTACGCCGGCCATTTGTTTTGTTTGGACCACGCATTACTCACTCCGTAGGGAGTGAATAATGCTCAATTACTCCGAGATAGCGAACCAATCAGATTGCTTGAAACAGCAATATGACTGAGTAAAAACTA
>OX421445.1:43204126-43206626 GCA_949126865.1 Montipora capitata | reverse complement strand
ATTGGTTTTGGTTTCACTTCTGACTGATTGAGAAAGTTGCGCGAGAACTTTGAACCAATCACTGGGTGAAGTAATGCAAAACCAACGTAATTCTCTAATAGACCTTTTTACCGATACGACGGCCATTTTGATTTCTATTGTTTCCAATAGCTATTATGGGATGCCCAGGGGGCAAATAAACATTAATTTGCCCCCTGAGCTTCCCGTAATGTCTTTCGAAACAATAGAAATCAAAATGGCCGCCGTATCTGCAAAAAGGTCTATTACTTTCGACTTTCGACTTTCAATTGAAAACCGCTCTAATATATATGAAAAAATTGCAGCAACGCAGTGTATCACGCAATCAAGGAAAAATTGCGCCACGAGTTGCGCCATCCAGGGCTTGCATTTGATTGGCTTAAAATTTCACTTTTCTGCACTCTGTTTGGGATTAATTGACGTGCTCTCAGCCAGTCAACGCGCTGAAATTTTTTCACGGATATTATGAGATAGCAAGATGGTCGTGTGTTTTTTGCTGCGCTAAGAAATTTGAAAAAAGCAACTAGGTTTTTCCTTAATTTTCTTGCTTTGTGCTTTTTTGTCTCGTCTCGTCGTCTCCAGAACTGTACTTGTGTTTCGTGTTTCGTGAGCGTGTCAAAATTAACTCTCCAACATTTAGAGACAGCATTAAAAGAGGGACTGGAGACTAGTGCTGGATCCTCAAAAAGAGTCTCGTGAAGGCGACAAATTGAATTGTCTCTATTAAAGCAGATTACAATCAACTCTTGTCATGATCACTCATTAACGAGAGCAAAAGCAGAAGGCTGAGCTTTGTAGTACTAAGAACCAACTCCATAGTCTAGAGTAATATTCTCGAACCGTCGAATGTGAGAATGTATTGATGGTGTTAATTCAGGAATAACGCTTAGTACAAAGTTAAACGGAAAATCGCTTTTGTTCGCGTTGTTTTTAAAGAAACCCAAGGAAACTATATACCACTAGAAAGCTAAAAAAATGCAGTATTATTTAAAAATGACTTTAACGTTTACCTTTCTTTATCTCAGAAAATAAGCACAAGTGCTCAAACACGAAACTGACCTTGTGTGCTCCGCTGAGTTCAGTAATAACCTTTGCGTTATTAATACAGACATCCAAACAAATTGCATTATATCACTCAGGAGCTTATAAGCCAACAAAGTGTGTGAGGGCTTCTTCCGTATTCGAATTGGTTCTAGAGAAAATCCATTGTAAAGTTGGCCAGTACAATTTTTTCGTATCCAAGCCATGCACTTGGACGCCACGGGAAAACTATTTAGAATTTTGAAAAAGCCTCACACACCCCACCCTGCGAGCGGAGCATCTCTAAAACTCGACGGAGAGCGAGAAAGAGAGGCTCTGCAGAAATCGTGTCAAGTCTTTTAAGTCGCAGAAGCCCAAGTTTCTTGGCTAGTCATTCCGGTCAAACCGGTTTAGGCAATGCGAAGGTCAAAATCTAGCCTTCAGTACGAAAATCAATATGACTTTCTAGGAGTGCGATCGAGACCTGGCCTGGCTTTGAGACTGTACATGTTTCGAAGCAAAGGCTTGCGCGTACTCATTAAAGACTTAACACGATTTCTGCAGAGTCCTTTCTTTCTCGTCGAGTTAAGAAAGGTTCTGCTGGCAGGGTGCACACACTTGCGCTTGCTTTTGAAATAAAAAACGTGAAAGCTAAAGGAATTTTCAAATATTACATTTTATTAACTTCCCAGTGGTGCATAGAAATAATAATACGAGTGAATATAGCGACTTTGGGTTTCTTTAAAAACAACGAGGAGGAAAGAGCGATTTTTCGAGAGACACCGATGAACGTTGACAGTAACCCTTACTCAACTCAAGGCAACATAAGTACAGAATAAAAAAAACTTAAGATTTACAAGTGGTTCGTTGGTTCCATGGCTACGTCGTGCACGTGGTCAACTGAAATTAAGTTAAATACTAGATGACGTTACTATTCACAGCTTTCACTGTTAGTTGAAATGAAACGAAAAACGCTTGAAAATTACACTTTGTGATCGCTAAAGCGATTTTAATGCATTTGCTTCGCTACATTTATCGTGTGACTTCCAGGGCAAGCTCATTATTAATCCCGCACTGAAATTAAAACAAAGGCAAGTCAAGCTTGACTGGTTCAGGTCTCTTTGTTTTAATGTCCCAGTGGGGGAATAATAATGAGCTTGCCCTCCAGCATGGCGGATTTTGTACCATGTGATCGTTTGTTGCAAAAGGCCTATTGCTAGCGATAGTAAGCAAAAAAGAAAGTCAGTATTGATTTATGGCTGAAAATGGAACTCGCCCGTGACAACTAGCTAAAGTGCTACTATGACCAAAAAATCAATTTTTATTTTTCTTTGGATTCAAAACAGTAAGTGACCCAAGTTTTAATCCTTTTTTTAATAATTTTAATATATTTTTTAATTAATTAAATTACGAACAATATATATTACGTAATTAATTACGGTAGTGCTTACGCTACCCTAAT
>OX421445.1:43196626-43199126 GCA_949126865.1 Montipora capitata | reverse complement strand
CTCTTCCATTTTAGCTTCCACGTTGGAAAGCTTCTGTAATGGCTTGACCGCATGCGTGACACGCCTAGTTACGCTAATGTATGCATACTAGGAGTTGGTATTTCAGGACGTGTTAAATTTTATCAGATCTTAGGAAGTAACGGCCGCGTGGAGTAGGTAGACGCGCCGATTGTGAAACATATCCGATGTAAGTTCGATATTAAATTGGCGACGAGGATAGGATATGCTTCTCCGTGGGAGAAGGTCAGCGTCAGGCGGAGCACGAGCTTCATATTGATGGGTTCCCTGTGGGTTTGGCCGCAACGCTTACCCAGAGAGAAAGCCTGGAGAACAGTGTTGGAGAGTGGTGCAATATGCCAGTCGGAGCCTCACCGGACCCGGAAAAACGATATAGACAGATTGAATTAGAAGCTCTAGCAGGTGATTTTGGGTGCAAGAAATTTCACCTGTTCCTGTATGGAAAACCCTTTAAGATCGTGACTGACCACAAGCCTCTTGAAAGTGTGTTCAATAAACCCACTCACACATCTTCGATCCGGGTCCAAAGGATCGTCAACCGTATGATGGACTATGATTTCATAGTAGAGTACCGTCCTGGGAAAGAGAACATATCAGATTATACATCACGGCACCCCGTGCCTCTTCAAGTGCTCCAAGTTCGAATTGGAAACGACTAAGGAGGTACGGCATTATGTAAACTATGTTGTAACGTGCAGCACGCCCAAGGCTGTCACCAGAGACCAGATAAAGGACGCCACTGAGGAAGATCCGGCACTTCAAGCACTAAAGAAGTATATCAACCAAGGCTGGATAGACACAAATGATACAAGGATACACGAGTTTCGGCACGTTTTCCGTGAACTAACCATAGTAGACGGGATTGTCTTGAGAGGGGATAGGATCGTTGTGCCCGCAAAACTCAGACATAGAATGGTGGAAATTGCGCACGAGGGCCACCAGGGCCAGGTGCGAACAAAACAGCTCTTGAGAGCGCATGTATGGTTTCCCGGAATGGACTCACAATGTGACAAGTTCGTATCCACTTGCATCGCCTGCCAATCTAATACTCCGCAAACGCATCGCGAGCCACTCCTGATGACAGACCTACCGAAAGGACCGTGGGAGAAGGTCAGCGTGGATTTTTGCGGACCAATAACGAGTGGTGACCTCGCCCTCGTATTCTACTGTCAATATGCCAGATACCCAGTGGTTGAATTCGTGGGATCCACTAGCGAGAAAGCAACAGTACCAACATTCAAGAGGGTGTTCGACACATATGGAGTGCCAAAACAAATCAAATCAGATAACGGCCCGCCCTTCAACAGCCATAGATTCGAGGATTACGCAAAAGAGGAGGGAGGGGTTTAAGCACCGAAAAGTGACACCCGGGTGGCAGAAGCCAACGGCGATGTAGAAAGGTTTATGCAGAGAATAAAGAAGACCGCTCGGGTCGCCTCTTTGGAAGGCAAACCCGTGAGGGAGGAAGTGAACCGGGGAATCAGGGCATACAGAGCAACTCTGCATGCGACAACTGGAGTCAGCCCGAACAAGCTCATGTTCGGAAGGGAGTTACGTGGAAAGTTCCCTGAAGTGAAGGAACAGCCTAAATATAGGGATGACACGATGATTCACTGTCGGGACCGAGAACAAAAACAGAAGATGAAGCAATACGCTGATAAAAGAAGACACACAGCTGTCATGAAAATTAAAGTCGGGAACACAGTGTTGTGCAAGCAGGAACGTAAAAACAGCCTGACGTCTCTCTATGACCCGGATTCTATGGTAGTCATTGGCGTCAAGGGAAGCATGGTCATTGCCAAGAACAGTGTTAGGATTCGCACCAGGATTACGCTGATTGGAAACTGCTCAAAAATGGTTGTAGGCGCGGTGGGATGATTCTGACAGCGATGATGCATTTGAACCGGATGAAGTTATAATTGAGGGCTCAGAGCAATCCTTAGCGGGACCAAGTGGGGATGCAGTTCCAGCGGACCGAACTCGTGAGTCAAGGCATGGCCATGAGCAGCCAAGAGCAAACAGCGACACAGCTGAGTATGAGAGTAGGCAGAGATCTCGGCAGCCCGGGTCAGACCGTGACACAGAGCGAAGACATGCGCCCTTGGACAGGCCCAGAAGGTTAACAAGATCCACAAAGGACACTAAATATAAGGACTTTGTTTGCCAATAGCGAGCATTTGCTTGTCTACTACATTAGAGCCTGTAAAGGACACAAGGACTTACTTGTTATTGGCAACATTTAAGTTATTTAGTGCATGTACTTATTTTTGTTTGCTGCTCTCGTTCGCACCGTTGCGTCCCATCCAGGTGATGGGGGAGAGATGTAATGGCGTGACCGCATGCGTGACACGCTTAGTTACGCTAATGGTATGCATACTAGGAGTTGGTGTTTCAGGACGTGTTAGATTTTATCAGATCTTAGGAAGTAACGGCCGCGTGGAGTAGCTAGACGCGTCGATTGTGAAACATATCCGATGTAAGT
>OX421445.1:43191626-43194126 GCA_949126865.1 Montipora capitata | reverse complement strand
CAACATTGAGTTAGCCGATCAGGTCTATTGTACTTGAAATAATTATAACATGACAAGTAAAACCTCAGAATCAGATTGCGCTTTCAGCGGTGGTTTTATAATCTGCTTTTTGCACGACATGCACCTCAATCCTCGAAAACAAAATTTGAAAAAAAATATTTTGTACAATCAGCAAATCAAAGTGTCAAAATCCTTAACCATAACTTCCTCTGCTTACATCACCATGTCTTTTGAGTTCACAAGGTTTCGTGCCGATAATAAAACACGTAGACGCTTCCACCAAAGTTCAGTTTTCCTTTATGACAAACAAACTTTGTTTCTATGCCTGTTGTAATGCTCCATACTCTTTATTATAAAATAATTATGATAGTACGCGAACTCTCATTGGTCAAAAGATGAGAGTATGGAAACACGGCTGTGACATCACACGAATTTTGATTGGTTATGTATTGTTGGACGCGCGTTTTGATTGGTTGGTAGAAAATATGAGCGTGTGTTAAGAAAATCTGGTTCAATCAAGAAGTAAAAAAACCAGCATTTTCCTTCATTTGTTGGGTTATCTTTGAGAAATATTTTATAAAAGCAATAGAGGACTTTTTTCCCGTGTTTCCTTAGCCTCATCTAAACACTCGGGGGAGTTTGGAGAATTCTCGACAGTTATGCAAACCTTCGACTGCGTCTCGGGTTTGTATAACTGTCTCGAATTCTTCCAACTCGCCCTCGTGTTTCTATGAGGCTATGGAAACACGGAAAACGTCCTCTATTGATTAAATAACACATATCTTCCGATGAATACAAATTCTGGGACGAGGCACAGGGACGAGTTAAAAACGAGTATTGAGTTACATTAAAACGTACCAAAAACAGACCCTGAAAAATTCGGACCCCAATTAAGGCCATCACGTGGTATCTGGCTGCTACTGGAGTAAGGATTGCTAACAGGGATGACAAGAGTACTCCGTAACCAAACACGCGAGTTCCGCCAATTTTCAGTGCTAACCATGCCCCGGGTATCTGCAGCACCCAATAACCGTAAAAGAAAGAGCCAAGTACAAGACCTATAAAAACATTCGCGGATCAGTAACACCTACATTTCGAACTAATCAGGGTGAATGAAGACCAACAGTTAAACATGTGTTTCTTTACATTCCGTTAAAACGCAACATTTTGTCCAGAAATGCATGTAATTAGATGCAAACACAATTAAGATATCCAACATAAAGTGTCCATTTAAGTCCATGGCAATAAAAATTTAAGACGAAGCTAACCTAAAAACGTATGACAATCAAAAAAAGTTAAACGAATAAAAATCAGGTTCTTTTGATTTAATTAAACAAGCCTCTTTCTCGAATTGTATTTTGTCCAATATTCTTGAGACATGTTTATGTCTTCCTTTAAGGACGGTGCTTACTATTATCATTGCGCATACGTTCTGCGCATCTCGAGATAGTCAGATTTCCTATGGGTAATGCTTACTAATACAACGATATTTTGCGCGGTTTAAAACTATGTGGAGAAAGCAGAACTTAGCAAGTGCTCTTGGTATCCAAAAAGAAATTTGGGGGTAACCATGCATTTTTCAGAGATAACTAAGCTTCAATTTGGAAAAGAACGCCATACATTGCTTTGCATTTTAAAGCTTTTTACCAAATATTGTTGATTAATTATCTTTGAAAAATGCGTGGTTACCCCCAGTTTTCTTTTTGAATTTCAATAACACTTCTTGAAATCTGCTTTTCCCACATATTCAAAAACCGCACAAAAATATCTTTGAATTAGTAGGCACCGTTCTTAAAACGGTGGTAAGACATGGACTCCCTGATTGCTTTGGGTATTAAATAACATACGATAGGGACGCTGTACCTCACAATATTTCTTCCAAAATTGCTGCGAAAACGCACGTGTCTTAAGTTATAATTATTGGTATTTTTAAGGGTTCCGAGTAAAACTGCCATTCGCTCAGGAAAGTTGTTGTTGTACACCAAAACGTCTCGCCTCATAACCCCTACTGAATTACGAGAGAAAAACAGACTGCCAGCAGTCTAGCGCAATGTTTGAAAGTCACATGTGATAGAAAATTTTAAGGAAAGGAAAAACTAGGACGAAAGTCTATACCGGCTAGTTGTTGATTTTAAAGTTTGGCATCAGGGATTCATTTGCATCATACTACGTATGCTTCAAATCAAGACTTTTTTAAGTCATCAGTACGCACTAATTATGGTATATCTGTATTTAAATATTCCGCCGTTAAAAAAAAAATTGTTCCACCAGAACTCAAACGTTTCCCATACATACTACAAAAGTTTTCTATTGACACTCAAAACTTACCATAGCTCATTGGCTACTTTGATTACTGTACACTATTATTGTCTCCACTAGCTAATTTCTATCTGAGTGTACTTTTTTTTCCTGTAATGATTGTATAGTGTCTTATGTTTAGTTTTCTGTAAACGGTGAGCAATAAACTTGAACTTGAACTTGAACTTGATTTCTTTGAGTT
>OX421445.1:43181626-43184126 GCA_949126865.1 Montipora capitata | reverse complement strand
TTGCGAGTTCCAGTCGAATTCAGCATGCTGCAAAACAAAAGAACTTCGTTAATCTGTTCATGCCTGGTATTCAGACCTGAGCAACACCAAATTACCGTACAATCTTTAGCCATCTATCTCGCTTCAATGCCCGATTGAATGCATGTTTCTGGCAAATTGTTGGTGTCTATAATTTTTGAGTTAAAAGCAAACTTGGAGGAAGCCAGTCATGTTGGTGCTGTAGTGTTGAATATTGAAGACCGTATAAAATATTTATTGAGAACCACAAAGTAGAACTTGAGCACTTTATTTGTTTTACCACACTTCAATATTTAATATACTCATGATGTAGATCCTTGCCGAACTTTTCTTATCATCGCAGTTATCAGGGAAGTACATGATTCACCCATGCGAATGATAAACAATACCCCACGGCAATTTTTAAAGTTTCAATTTATTTATTTATTTAATGAGTAATGAGTTCTCCTGAACTAACCGTAAGGAAAAAGTACTTAACTTAAAAGCTAACGTGGCAAAATAATGGTAACATTACCTTAATACTCTTGACTCCTTGTCGAATAATTGTTTGATTGTTAACCATTGCAACCAGAGCAACGTTAAGATTAACTCTCATCGCGTAGATGTTTACAAAACCAATGAAGGTCATAAGAAGTAGTATGTATCTTTTTGGTACTCCAGCGCTCTCTCTTCTTGTTTTTTCTTGCTTTCCTGTTTTCTCTGCGGATAGAAAGCCTTCTTCTCCTTGACCAGAAGATTGCAGCTCTCTTGCATTAGGCATCCTAAAATATTAAATTTGCACGAACGTGAAACTATCAGTTCTAAAGATCTCGCAAATGAGATTGGACGACTGTAAGTTTATTTAACTGCCAACGGTGCCTGTATATGCTTATGTCCGGTCTCACCCATAGATCACTTGCTTGTAAAGCGCATTTGAATATGCCAATACAAAATGCGCTATATAAATTCATTACCATTACATTTAACAAAAAAGTATAGTATGTCATTGACATAACTTTTTTTAGGGGCCATTTCGTTAAGTTTTTCGGCATTAATTTTTTTGCGTTTGAAAAAAGGTTTCAATGTGGTGCTAACCTACTTGGAATGGATTAGCAGAGCTCTTAGCCTGCGACCGCCGGAAATACGTCTGCGTTCGCAGGCTACGGAGCTCCAGGCCGCCAAGCGGAGCACCATACTCATAGGAACAGATAGCAACCCATGAGTTGCTTTTCCCATGATAATCATGGCTAGCAGTATTGTTCGTGGGCGCGAGCGAAGACGTCTCACAATAATGAATAATAGTTTAATTATCATAAAAATAATAATGATGATAATAATAATAATAATAATCAATACTTTTTTTACTGTAAACTGCATAGCTCTAATAGATTTCTCACAATAACAACTAACTTAACAATCGATTCGCAAAAAGTGGTTGAAAGTTATAAAATTCAAAACTATTTACAAAAAGTCATATATAAAAATCACAATATCTTCCAAGTACATATATCAGATAGTACTAGTTTTCAATTTCTACATCATTATTGCGAAAGTCCCATGATTTCCTTACAGTGGATCTAGTTCCTCTGGGACAGATTAATGCGGATTTCAGAATTGCAAAGGAGGTTCTTGCTCGTATCCATGAGATTGTTTTGGCGTAGTCCTCTCCTTTCTTGATAGCAATCAACTCTACTAGTCTGCCGTGGTAGTTCAAGCACTCCTTTCCCATTCCACCAGTTGTTGTAAAAATCAGAGCGGTGAATGTTCCATGTTCGATGTCGATACACTCTACTTGAGTATTGACGCTTTTTCTCATTCTCGTGTAGACGATATATTTGCTGTGGCTCGAGATCCCTATAGGATTCGGCATTCGGGTCACCCGTGTTACACAATCTAAATGGGTAATACCAATATAATCTAAATTTAGATCAGTGGGTGCAAGCCATCTCACATGATCATCCGAGTCATCCAAGCAACTCATTAAATATGCGTTTCCTCTTTCACTTAAATTACATGAAGTTTACCTTATACTTAGAAATTTTCTCGTCAGGAAAAAAAAAGGGAAAAAAGGAATTTGTTTGTTTAAGATGATCGACGGACATGGATGACAAAAGGGTTGAACCTAGTCCGTTAGCCACGCGTAAGGAATCATCTATAACCACCACCCTATCGAAGCACACTGCTGAATGAAGGTGAATTTTTATAATATTTAAATAGAGACCCATTACCAATATTGGAAGCTAATCGATTTAAGATAGGTGCTTACTTAGAATGGGCGTTTAGACTTAAACACAGTTTATCAGCACTATTCAAAATGGGTGCTTAGACTTAAATACGGTGCATGCATGGTTGGATGACTCGGATGACCATCTGAGATGGCTTGCACCCACTGATCTAAATTTAGATTATATGGGTATTACCCATTTAGATTGTGTTCGGGTGACAAACCTTGACATCAAAAAAAGCTGATCGCTGGGGCTCCCAAAAACCACGTGCATGTATA
>OX421445.1:43159126-43169126 GCA_949126865.1 Montipora capitata | reverse complement strand
ATCGATTTGTAGATCGATTTGTTTTCTTTGGTCTAGAAAATGAGCAAGTTCGGCTTTAATTGAAGGAAGTTTGATTTCGGAAAGGCGTGACTATCAGGAGCTATGCCGTTATCCTCAAAGAGATTGATAAGTATTAGTATTGTATGCTACAAGATTTACATTTTTGCATCGTTAGCTGAGCAAATTATCGCGGGAGGACTTTCTCGACTGAATCAGGCAGATGATTTCTCCACATCAGATCTCTTCGTCAGATCCAGCATGTGAGCTAGGCGTTATTCGAGTCCGAGGGGCGATCCAACTTTTTTATGGTAACGTCTACAGCTTCAAATTTTAAACTTACTTCCCCATTTTCCACCAGCTTGCGTTTACGCTGTTTGCTTACACATTCATGGAGATAGGGGGAAACTTGAAGCAGGCACAGATGTACACATGACGGAGTCGGATGCTAGACTCCTCCTGTGATTCTCTCCATCTACTTCTTTTTATCCATATTTTAAATGGACACGGAGCATTTGTAAAGGTCCAGTCGCCTCATGTGCACTACATAATGGTGGTCCCGGGTATCGAGAATTCTGCAATCTCGAATCAAACTGATTAATGTGGACGTGGTATGTGGAAGGTATGATGTAGTGCTGATGTCCTGTCTACCCTGGTGCTGAAAGGGCAATGACTTTACTTGGATCTTTCGTTCACTCGTTTGGATAATGATGTTGCGGCTTTCCGTTTGCTTTCTCTATACATTAAACCATATATTTCATAGACAAAGAACATGCTTCAAAACATGTCCACCAAACACAAGGTAGAGGTGGGTCGGGAGTCCCGGTACCGAGTTTGACATTATATCACTTAAAATATCACGAAATGAAAAACAAGATATTTTTTTCATAACACTTGAATGTGATATGTTTCAGGATCTTTCGTCTTTCACATGTGAATGATTAAGGCCGTTGAATAGGTTGACAGTAAAAGGCGTGACTAGATTTTGTGCAATAATGTTAGGGCAATACTATCTGAACAATGTTAAAGAACAAGAAAGGAAACACTGTCCGTCCTAAGGGACGAACACCTTATTTAACTAAGGAATCGTAATTTCATACCCTTCCCTAAGGCCTACAAAGGTCCAACGAGTGCCTGTGAATTTGACAAAAGTTTGAAGACTGCCATGGTCATTTGCCATTTGTTTGGGTCTAGGAAAACAGTTATCAAATACTTGTGAAATGTTAGTGGCTAGTCTGATGCGGCGTTTTGTTTCGGAATCGTTCTGCGAAGGAGGACCAGACTGTCAACATTAAGAATTTGCGAACGGGACTTCGGGCGTGATGCTTAACGAGTTTGCCTATGAATTCTAAAGATCTGTAAAGAGTCTCTTGGCCGAGACCAAGTTCTTGGTCTAAGATTCTCAGAAACAGCCAATGTTTGAGCATCGCCCCGTAAAAAAAGAACATTAACTTAATATTTCTCATTAAGCCTATTATTCCCTTTGGTTTTGTTAGAATATAAAGGTGATGACAGATTCATTGATTTAAGACAGTTCCGAAAAGGGTGGTCCCTTTTTAGTCAGGCTTCAAAAATTGGCGCTCATCAATCATTTTTTATCTAAGGCACAAGAACCAGACACAAAACGCACTAAAACCGAGCGTTGAAAAAAATAAACTTGTATCCCAGACCAGAACAATGGTACAACCCTCTTTGCACCACGAGACGCACTCTCCACATTCGATTAATGCCTCAATCCTCTGATAAGCAGAAGGCGTTGTGGAACAAAGCATTTTCAGTGATCGTGTTAGGCGTTTGGAAGGCACTGTACTTGTGTAAAGGCAAACAGTATTCAGAGTAAATTCGAGGTCATCTGTTTTACTCTATATATCTGGGACAACTACAGAGTTCGAAAGTTCATAATACTAACTGGTGCGAGGACTGAATCAGATGAGTTCTTAACCATAATTTTTGGTTGAGAACCCATTGAACGCAAGTCAAACATTGCTGCCAAAGCCACCGTGTTTTGCCACTTCGTAGAAATTCACCCTTACTGAATACCATGATTGTTGCTATTTCCTTTAAATGGAGAATTTAAGCCTCGGGACTCCTCGTTGCTGCCGTTCACTCACTCACTCACTCACTCACTCACTCACTCACTCACTCACTCACTCACTCACTCACTCACTCACTCACTCACTCACTCACTCACTCACTCACTCACTCACTCACTTACTTACTTACTTACTTACTTACTTACTTAATCCTCTTCGTGCTAGGTAGCACATAAGGCCGTCACCAAAGAATTCCAATGCTGTCTGTCAGATGACCACCGTTGAATCTGGCTCCAGGTCCATCCAGACTCTGTAACTTGTAACTTTACTTGATAGCGAAGGGTTAATCCATTGTTTCTTTGGGTGGCCAGCCGTTGCGGAATCAGTCTTTTGCCACTGTTACGTACTGAGAAGCCAATAACCAAGCATCTCCTAGGCTACAACGGCTGCTTCTCATGCTTCAGAATCATAAGCTGTCCCTCACATAATGTTGACTTCCGCAGCATCCCTCTGAAAGGCGCAAGTGGTTCACGGTGCTTACTCCAAGTTCGAGGAGTGCGGAGATATGCAAAAGATATACATTGATTGCAATGCAAGGTGCTTACCTAAAATTAAGTGGCACAAAACTATGCGTATTCGGATGAGGACCAGCTACAGTTACTGCGCCACATACGGGCCCGGGATCCCGTATAGTCTCTACACCAGACAGCACTGCCTGTCGTCACAATCGTCGACACCTATTGCGAATACTTGACCACCACTTCACGAAGCTTTGAAGCACCCTCTCTGGACCACAATCCTTGTTCCTATTCGTGATGCTGAATCAGTCCAGCATGTTGCTGATGAAAGTAGTTTACCAGATAAACAAGCAAAGTTTACCTCCAGCTGTGGCATTGTCATGTTACCAGCAAGACGCAGGAACGATTATGTTATTACCTAAGGCGCTGGTACAGCAATACATCCAAGCATTCGAACAAAGTGAATCAAGTTTTATTGATACCAAGATATTAACTTCCTTTATGGCCTGTTTTATTGTTAGATAGCTTGGCCACAAACCTAACATTTATGACCAGAGGTCTTGGAATTGTTGGTATAATTTATTTATAGTTAGGGTTTAGTTAGACTTGCGTAATTAGAACAAATTAACATTGCACGTGGTTGGCAAGTAATTGTGTGAATAATAAAAAGCGATTTGAGTTCAACATGCCGCCTCAGTGCATGCTTTCAGCAAAAATGGTGTGTGGATAATCTTAGTTTGATTTGTAAGGGTTATGTTATGATGACCAAGATATGTAGAGAAGTTGCCCTTGCACCTGGGAAAGGTTTGCGCAAGCCAAGCACTCTTCGTAAGACCCAGGGCTTGAACGTGATCTTTACAGGGCTAAGTTTAGCATGCCCACAACTTTTTATTTTGTTCATGACCCGTTGCCATCGATTTCATCATAAATATCTCTACAACCAAGAGAGGGGAGGGGAGAATACATCTAATCTATTTATTTAGTTTATTTTAATTAATTAATTATTTTTGTTTATTTCAATCTACTTTAAGCTTTGCCCCACGCTGGGAAATCTATTTTGGTATCGTGCCCATAGTCGCATAGCCGATGATCCACCAGGTGTTACATCTTCGGTTCCCACGACCTGCTCGTGTCTGACCTTGTAGCTTAGTCGATAAAGCAGCGGTGATCTAACCTGAAGGTCGTGGGTTCAATTCCCACCCTTGTCAGAGTTTTTCTCTGTCCTCGTGTGGGCCCATTTCCATTAGTGGGGCTGACGCTCACATGGTTTGTATGGGTAGAAACCTGGCACTTCACATTACACTATAATCAGTTAAGAGAGGTGTCTTCCTAGCCGCTTTTTTGAGACCACGGGCTAAATAAAGATTAAAAAGAATTATCGATCACTGGAAGAGGCCCATGTATGATGGATGTGTTCTCTCCCTCATCCTCTCTTGCTGCAGCCAATGGACGTCCTTTATTTTCCTTGAAACTTATGGTTGTTTCTATCACACAGCTATCATCGCTTTCTTGGGACATTTTACTTCCATCCATCGTTTCCAGATGACCCCAGATGTTCACTGGTGTAAAGTACGCTCTGGTGACGCGAAATTATGTCGGCTCAAAATGACCTTGCATTGAGTGTTGCACAGGACGCCCAGACGGAGGAAGGAATTAAGGTACAAATTCAAAATGGTTTTTTTAGTGACTCGAAAAAAGCCATAATTAAATAACTACAAACTGCCAAGATCTTGTTATTTTTTCACAAAAATTAATAAATACATAACACCGCATTTAAAACAAGTCGCATATGCACTAAATAATAAAGTTTAAATTAAGATGCTGCTCATCGCAGTCAAGTAACGTTAATAACTGCGAAACGACAGAACAGAACAACAACAACAACTGTTAAGAATCCCAACTGGCCGGAGGCAAACCAGTTGGCCATTTACAAGTGCAGCTGGGAAGTTGAACCAGGGACTACCAGGATCAAATTCAACGAGTGGTCAGAGCGGGTCTTGAACCCGGGATCTCCGGGGCCCAAGGTACACGCCCTCACCACTGGGCCACACTTCTTCCTTGATTCTCTCCGCAGTTCAAATACGCGGCTTTCATATATTTACTTTCGTGATTCAATAGTAAGTACGTTAAAAAAAGTGATGGGAAGCAGAGACCAATTCTAAATACTAAATAAAAAAACTAATTACTCCATATATGCGACAACTCCATGCCTCTCACTTGCTCGGCAGTGGGATTAACAACCAACTGCTGTTGTTGTTAAATCCAGCTCTTTTCCTTGATTTATATTATTATCAAATATTTGTTCCAGAAGAGTGACATATCGGGAACCTGGATTTTCTCCACTGATGAGCACGATGGTATGTAAAGTTAATAACGCCTTGCTAGTAATTATGTTAAAGATACACTTCGCATAGTTGCGCAGTTTTCGCTTCTTTCTTACGGAATTTATTCCGACGTATTTATTTACAAATATCGCCCATCTGAGTACAGGGTTGGAGAGGTGGTGAGAGTACTCGTCTTTAGCAAAGTGCCTTGAGTTTGATTCCTGCAATTAGCATTAAATGTAGGTTGAGTTTTTTAGTATTCTAGATATCCTTTCAACTCCAACAACTGCTCTCAATGCTCGGCTGCATAAGCCTGAGACTCTGATAGAGTGGTTATGTTGCCGGTAAAGTCCGTTTTCAGGTTAAATTTGTTTTTACCTAGGTTAATTGGTGATCCTCATTTTACCAAGATTGAATACGCACTCAGATGAATTGAAAACACTTTTTTTGGAGCCAAAATTAAGCCTAGAAAAAAATTAGGGTCAGGTTAGGATAAGTTTCGTTTATTATACATGGATACATGGATACATGGATTCTTTGTACTTAAAATCGGATGGCTTCCAATCAATGAGAGAAGAGATCTGAACCTTCTGAAATCATGCTTTAAAGCTTTGCATAACGCTGAGACTTGGCCAGATTATCTTAAAATAATAAAACAGGAATGCCCAAAGGAACTGCGCTCAAGCAATTCAATTAGATTAGTGGTCCTGACCGAAAACGGCACTTTCCAAGATAATGCGTCTAAGCTATTTAATAATCTACCAGAAACTATTAGAAACTGTAACGATTACAGAACCTTTTTATGACTCTCAAGGATTTTTTTAAGAAACAGAGTACAAAGCGATTAGTTAGTTTTACTGTAATTTGATTCCGTTAATTCTGTTTCTACTGTATAATTTGTAAATAACTTAATTTGATTTATTTTGTAATTGTAATTAATGGAATTTAACAGGGAAGAGCCACCCAGTGGATCTGTTAATAAATCATTATTATTATTATTATTATTATTATTATTATTATACTATACAAAAATAAACAACAACAACAAATATGTTGGGTTGAACATCTTCGTTGTTCTAGTGTAGTGGTGAAGATAATATACAGGACTTAAAATCTAGAGGGTTCGAGTTCGAGTACTGGTAAGTGTATAGTACAGTTCTTTGTTCGCTTACTTTGTTGTAATGATGAGACTGAATGGATAAGTGTTTGAATACAGAAACTTTATAAGGTGGACACGACACATTAAGAAGATGTGTTAAGTCGCCTAAGATCGAGCTTGGGGGGTAGATAGGAAGGGTGTATATACAACCTAGGTAAAATCAGGATCATCTATGTAACCTAGATAAAAAAGGATTGAACCTGAGACCGGATTTGACCGACAACAGTTACATTACTTAAGGAAAATAAGAAATTGCACTCGCTCTACTTTCTCTTGCAAATATAACAATATAAATAAACCGTCTCTGGTAAGGACAACATTTGCTATTAAAAAACGATGAATGATTGGCTTGTCACTGTCCCTTGCCATCTGATAAATTGATGACTAAACCTTGGTTTCGGAATGCACTCATGTTGTACATACTATTCTTTTCATTGCTTTATCTGAATAGTTATTGCCGTTTGTATTTTATGTTCCTCGTCGTCAGACCGGTTACTCATCCTTGATTTCAAGATATTGTGCTGGTGCTTTTTAAGTCTCTGGTGTTGATAGTACACCAAGAGAGTATTGCATCTGTTAACGCAGAGAGTTGGATTAGTAGCACACTCTCTAGTAACCTTAAGTTTTTTCAGTAGGAAAATATCGTCGCTTTTGTTTTTACTTATTTCACTTTTCTTTTACCGCTGATGCAAGATGTATAAATATGGAAAATGAATGCTACTAAAGCATTTTTTTTGCAGGAGCCTCGCACCATAACATACAGGCATCCAAGCCTGGCCAAATCAGCAATGAAAGGTATGATATTAGCTTTCGTCTTTCAAGGTATTTTCTCTTGTTTTCTGTAATCTTTCTCACTATTTTATCTGTGGCGTGTCAAAAGTTCGCGCAAACAAGCAGCTCCAAAGGAGCGAGAGAGATGCAAACGCATCTCGTCGCCAGTTATTCAGTTTTTCATTGCACTAATGGTAATATGTCTTTATTTTTGAAGGAGTAATCAAGAAAGGAAATTACGTCTAACAATTCGTCGAGTGTCTTCTCTAACTGATCTAGTTAATCTTAGAGGTTTGAGGAAATCTAGTGTGAAAGTCTGCAAAAGCGATGGAAGTATTTCATCATCTGAATTTGTGATTTCGCGTGACATCTTGCCAAGCGGGGCTACAGAGAAAGCAGTTAATATTTCCAGCAGCCAGCAGTCTGGAAAGTTCATTAAGGTACCGACCTATGTTATTGTCACGAGCTCTTAAGTCGCTCGAAATAAAGGAAGTACCAATATGCTTAGAGCTTGTTTAACAAGTGGGGTAAATCCTTGTGCTAGGGCTACCCCTGTAAAAGGGTCAAAGATAGCTTGGACTTACAAAATTTGGCAGGCAGGGGATATTATTCTGCAAAATCAGCAATAGATGTTAACAGATGCTCAAAACCCCTGAAAATCGAAGGCGAAAAAGAAATCGATGGAAGATATTGCCCAGCACATTGGGATACCACCCGGTACAACTTTAAACGATCTTGGTAACCCGTTCTGATCACACCAAGGGTAAGTTTTGAAAGTGGCGAAAAGTTGTCTGTCGCGAGGGGAGAGTTTACAGGCCAGATACTACAAAAACCACCAATCTGTGGAATGGGCCCGAATTACTGAGTCCCTGCCCCGTCCATTTTCGCTTGTAAATAGTTCAAATTCTTGAGAAGTGTTGTGTTCGACGCTATTTGTCAGGCCAGGGAATCTTTCTTGTACTCGAAGTAACAGCGAGGCCATGGTTGCTCTTGCAACCACTTTGCTGGACAAGAACAGTTTTATCCATTTTCCCCCGGGCTTCATGATTTTGAAAACGTATCTTTCCATTGTTGTGATTGTTCCGGTACACCTTGACGGTGAAAGCTGGCTACTCCTCACACCGTGAGAAAGGAATTTTATCAAAATGTTTAACTGAAGTGGGCGAGGCAGTCACTCAATAATTCGGTCCCATTCCACAGATCGGTGGCTTTCGTAATAGGGTTATCCATGCGTTAGGGTAACCATAGCGCCAGGGTAACCCAATCTTCCTTTTAAACAGGTCAGAAGATGGGAAAAGCTAGGGAATATGTATAAATGCTAGGATAACCCTCTCAAAAAGGTAATCCATGAAATAAGGTTATCTTCCTTCCTTGCAAACCGGCCCTTCGAGTCACGTCATTGGTACCCAAATGTTTTTTGTCTGTAATGTAAGCGACCTACACATTCTGGTACTGGTATTTGTAAGTGACAAGTTCCACACAATAGTTTCTTTATTCAACGACTGCATTGTATTACCGAAACACGATCAAACCCGACTTGTTTTCTTTTATTGCCTTGTTTTTAGTTCAATGACTGAAAGGTCCCAATGGGTATAAGGGCATCACGCGAAAAGACTGAAAACCTGAGTTAGCGTGGCTTCCTCCGGTGCCTACCTCTTCCCTCTTCTTTTGAAAACTAATGGTTCTAGAAAATAGATTATTGAAAGTGTGACTGTTGCTTCCAAAGAAAATATCGTTATCTCTCATGCAAGTAATTTGCTCTCCTTATATCCTTGAAACAGGATGAAATATTTCGAACTTCAACAGAGCCTGAATTGACGGAAGGTAACTACGATTTTGTGCTTATTTTAAAATTCCTTTTCATTTACTCAGTTTGCTGATTCGTATGATTTTACTTAGTTCAGTTTACTATAAAGCTTTACCACCTTGTTTTGCGACATATTTGATTGCTTTCAAAGACAACGATGATTTCTGAGACTTTAAAGCAGACGAGTCCTGACAAATCCTTTACGCATTGATAAAAGAACAACGTACTACAGTTGGAATTATTGTTGTAGCCAATGGGAATTTGATTTTTGAATGACTTTCATTGGATTTTATTTGTCGTTGTTTTGCATACCTAGGAGACGAAAAGAATGTATTAAAAGATGGAATCCATACGGCAACCGAGGACCAGGACGACAGCGGTTCTGTTGCCAGGTAAAAAGCATTTGTCATAATGATGCGCCAAACCAAATTCGTCACGCTTTCCCAAGTGCGCTAATGTAGTGGTTGAACAAAAATGAGTAGAAATCTGCTATTGAACTTTATATAAGACCTGTTGCTCTGAAGTTTTAAGGATGCACTCCTCCTTCATGGCCAGACAAATCTTTTGAGAGTACATTTGTGTAATTGAACCGAATAGATCGTTTTTCTGTCTAGCGGGAAATTTCCTTTGTCTTCCAAATCTCATAATAGGAAGCTGTTCCCTTTGCAAAACGACTGGACCTCCTAAACATGTCTTTTCCTGGGCTGAAAATTCGTCAACTAAGCCTTTTATGGGGTTTTATGGTTTGGGTGATCCTATTTTTCCCATCTTCAATTGTGATTTGTTTTATACATGGATACATTGAGTGCCCAGCAGTCGTCTGTAGTACCGCATTCATATTTCAATATTTCTTTCTTTTCTGCCATTATCCCCAGCAGGAGTAATTTGACCTTTTAATTCTTTCTAGTGTTTCCATGTTATTTTCTAATCTTGTGAATTAGCAATGACTAAAAGAATACAAGGGTAATCACATGATTTCGAGTGTAATTTTTGGAAGGCTTACCAAATTTTATGAGCCCGTCCGTAGAGCCACTGAAACCGCTGAAATCTTTGCATATATATCATTACTAAAGAAAATATGGAGCTGCCTCGGTGGGGAAGAGAAACACAGAAATGGGCTTATCAAATATTGAGTTGAAATGACAAGTTGACGACCGTGAAGGCTGACATTTCGAGCGTTAGCCCTTCGCCGGAGGGAATTACCGAATGATATGTTGTTAGCTGTTTATGTAATGAATGATGGAGCTAAGCTATCGGTGGTGATATAGCAACGTGGAAAACAAAAATAAATTATGGTAAAAATTAAGAAACGGCCTCTGGATGAAGCGATTGAAAATTGCAAGCTTCCGATTGTCTGAACTACAGTCCTCGACGGCTAAAATGTGAATGAC
>OX421445.1:43139126-43146626 GCA_949126865.1 Montipora capitata | reverse complement strand
TAGACCGGCCGACAGGCGGTTTTTTTTCTCTTCCCCCCGTCTCGGGCTTCGCGCTCGCCTCCTGTGCTTCGCGCTCGGCTGAACAAGCGCCTGTTATGCAGGCCAGCTTATGCTTTTACTAACAACGGGATCTCAACGGCTAAAAAAGACTAAATTTTAGTAATTTTTTTTTAGGAGGATGACTAACGGTCTAAGTAGGCGTTCCTTAAGTGCCTGTGTTTGTTCCAAATCTCCTCGCTTTTTCAAGGATGAACAGCTGAGAAAGAACAAGAGCTACACAGCATTTCCTCATATCAACAGAGAACAACCATTTGATGACTCTGCTTCACCTTTCATTCATCGAACGTCTTGTTTTAGATTAATGCCTCACTTTTCAGAAAGCTCTTTTCCCGATCCCAGCTTTTCCACTATCTCCATTATACCACTTACGTCACAGTATGAAATTAGCCAAGAACATTCAGCTGTTGAAACTAGCGGTAGCGAAGATTCTAGTAAAGAAGACGATGCCTTTAATGAAACCGTACTGCATTCATGGAGGCGATCAACGATTCGACAAAGGTCCTTCTCAGACCCTGTTTCAATGAAAGAAACATTGAGCAGGAGAAGTTTGAGTCTTTCCGATATGGATAAAAGGACCTCAGGACTTAACGAAACGTTAAGCAAGGTCATGGGTTCTCCATCACGTCTTCAGTTTCCCGAGCAGCCTCTGGAAAAACTGAAAGAAGAGATATTCTTGTCCTCTTCAGGTCAAAGTACCCATTCTCTTCCAGGTGATTCTTCCTCAGTTATGTCAATTGTCAACATTGACGACGGACATATTGGTGATGAGTCCTTTTACCGTAAAACTTTTAATGGTGACGAGGAGGTCACGGACCGTTGGATAAACTGTAAGCGAAGCCAGTCTATTACAACACAGGCATCGCGTACTTTATTAACGGCTGCAGAAGAAGGAAGAACACAGGTAAATATATATTGCTCAACGAGTAATGGTTTGTTTGTAGTTTTAGAATAAAGGGACAAACGAAGTGCCTTGCCACTAAAATAGGCAAGACATTTCGGGGATTACAGGTTTGAGTACAGATGTAGCAAAAACGAAGGTGTTGGCGATTTGTTATCAACTTGCGGGAAAGATCTGACATCGACGGGAAAACAACCTCTTTGGAGGCAGTGTGGCCCAGTGGTTAGGGCGCTTGCCTTGAGATCCGGAGATCCCGGGTTCAAGACCCGCTCTGACCACTCGTTGAATTTGATCTTGGTAGTCCCTGGTTCAACTTCCCAGTCGCACTTGTAAATAGCCAACTGGTTTGCCTCCAGCCAGTTGGGATTCTTAACAGTTGTTGTTGTTCTGTTCTGTCGTTTCGTTGTGTTTCATTGGCCCTGAAAAGCCCCTATGGGGAGCGGTCAATTAAGTATGTATTGTATTGTATTGTATATTAGGTGGTGATAGAAAATAATTTTAAAGAAAACTATAAAGGAGAACAGCAAGATGGTCCACTTTAATAGACGGAAGGATACATTACAGTGATTGACTTTTGTTGGTATACTAACTTACAGGGGGATTCTGATGTTCACAAGACCGCTGCGGCTTCCATTGTAAAACAGGTTACCGAACGAATATTGAGCACTCACGAAGCGGTAAGAGAGTATCGCATAAGTAGAAATGAATTTATTGCCACATATCATGGGTCCTGGTTTGTGAAACACGCGTTTCCGTTTCAGAACTTTTCTTCAGAAGATGAAGATGATGACCGGTCCCATACAGTTGAGGCTGCAGTTAAGTTGTGGAAAGCCAAGGCAGCTGAGCGGAGAGCAACACTCGCCTCTGGTTCGCCCTTGACAGATTGTTCCAAGTATGCTTCAGAGATAGAACAGCAAGCATTTCAGAAGATAAAACAATGGAAGGACACTTTTGCCTCGAAACTGAATGTCGTCCTCGGGGAAAGATTCCAGGACCGCATGGTTGCAAAACAAGAGGAGGAAATAAATCGCAATAAAAAGCCGAGAGTTTTTAAAGTTCCCATGAACTTAAGTGATAAAGAAATGGGACAGCTGAAAAATAACCTGCTCAGGGAATTGAAAAGAAAATCTATAGGAGGTGATGTTCCTGAGGATGATCAGATTTCCGTTCCTCGTCCTCCCCCGATACCGCGGGTCAAATATCCAAGGAAACCATCCTCTGAACAGAGTCCACAAGATCTTAAGGCTGAAATGATGAAGGAACTAAGTCGACGTGTTTCGTGTTCCGCAGATGAAGACGCAACGCTTCGTTGCTATAAGCCTTCGTCTCTTGTGCCAGACATTTCAAGGACATCACTTCAATTCAGCCCTCAAAGAGCGGTAGTTCTACCACGGGAAGTATCGAGTAAAACGCTAGATCCTATAAGTATACGTGACTTGTTAAGCTGGCACGAGGCTGAAAGGAAACGTTTGAGAGCTGACTTAGAGAATCTTCCACGAGCTGTGGAAGCGGGCGGACAGCAGGTTTGTTTTCATGAAATTTTATGTCATAGATTTCATTAACCTGAATATTTCAGCGCTCCATTCAGAGCACTTTCACTGGCTCCCAATGTAAGAAACCTTAATTAACACAAGATATGAAGTTTGTAAAACTTTAAATACAGCGCATTCAAGCTGTGAGAACTGAGAGGAAAGCGTAGAAATCCGCATCCGTAAAAGGGAAAGCTGAAAGCAACGTTATTGGCACATATCAAGGGCAATAATACGGTAGCCTGTGTACAGACCGCCCCTCCCCTCAAAAAAAAAATCGGAGAGGAACGGTCTGTGATTTACCGTTAGTAATCGTGTTCCGGAATAATTTTGCATACATTATTAAGTAATCTACGCTGACCAAAATTTGCGTGGCTCATATTTCGTTGGAGCTAAATTCTCAAAATGGTGGTCAATGAGGTAGATTTCAAACGTGTATTGAAGAGCGTCTCCGATAGTTTTAAGATACCTTGACTTTATAGCATAGAAGCACTCTTTAAAGGAGAGGATGTATTTGCAAGTCTTCCAACCAGGTACGGCTCTGATCTTCAAAACAGCACAGATCGTTGCCGATGAGCTGTTATTTTCCTCGGTGTGTACATTCTCAAATCTTCCATGGCATCACGCTTTGTAGATTGTACTTGAGAATGGCTAGGCTGGTTGGGATTACATTGACTGGTAAGGAATAGCGGGAGACGTTTTCGAGTGGACAATCTTTTGAATAGTGCTATATTCACCTCGTGAAGAGCGCTTTCGTTTCCTTTGCGCTGACAATTCCTACAAATGTACGTCGAATCGATTTCCACTTTACACTCCATAGATAACAATTCCGCTCGTACTTTAAAAGAAAAACCTCTTTGACAATCAAAAAGATTTATATTCGTATTTTGTACCGTGCTCAAAGTACACACGAACGAACTCATCGTAAAATCTCTCACGGTGGTTCTCACGGTGTTGATGTGGAGAAATAAAAATAAAAGCCAATCAAAACTCGTTGTTTCAATGATGAAATGATCGATGGGTAATAACCAATCAAATCATTTTCCACACATTCCAGGAAAAATCACGTGGTATGGAACACGATTACTAACGGTAAATCACAGACCGTTCCTCTCCGATTATTTTTTAGGGGAGGGGCGGTCTGTACACAGGCTATAATACGGTGGCCCATATATGCAATGCACAGATAACAATTTCAGTGCATAAACATTGATCTTAATACATTAACTTAACTTATTCAGTTCACAATTTCATTTTCTAATACACGGGCATGTTTTTCAGTGCACAAATATATTTTTGTTAGAGCACAAACGTATTTTTCATTGCACAAATATGTTTCAGTGCACAAATATGTTTTTCAGTGCACAAATGTATTTTTCAGTGCACAAATATGTTTTTCAGTGCACATATATATGTCAGTGCACAAAATTATTCCTGGAACCCAATGGGCTAAAAATGGCCGAAAGACCCTGGAAATAGACTGTCATTGAGGCCTGATCGCGTTGTTTGCCGCGCTCTCTCGCTTTCGATCAGTTTCGTCGCAAACTGAAGGAATCTTTGATCGGTCGAGCATGTTTTGCTGGAATTGCGGCGAAGGTTTGGGATATTTGTTCGTGAAACTTTTAACCAAAGTTGCTGAAGACTTCGCACGGACATTTCGGTGTTGTGATACTTTGATAAAAACAACAACATATTTTTGTGCGAAAACCCCTTTTCAAAATAGTACCTGAGCAATTCATCGATTCTATTCTATGGTTGTTTCTTAAATCTCCACTATACTCGATCGATTAAAGATGGCTTCTATTTGCAAAGAACTGATCGAAAGCGAAATCTGGCAAACAACGCGACCAGGCCTCAATGACAGTCTATTCCCAGGGTCTTTCGGCCATTTTTAGCCCATTGGGTTCCAGGAATAATTTTGTCCACTGGGAAACTTATTTGTGAACTGAAAAATACATTTGTGCACTGAAAAATATATTTGTGCAGAGGTCCCATGAGTCATGAGTCAATGAGTCATGAGTCAATGAGACTCACAGTCAATATAGCAATAATTTATTGATTAAGCCTAAGCCCTCGTTTCAGTGATTAGGCCTAAGCACTCTGAAATTTTAGCTTTCATTTTATGGGTTAGGGTAACTGCACTAACTCATTAACTCATTGACTCATTGACTCTTTGATTCATTGACTCATAAATACTTGATACTCATTTGTGCACTGACACATATTTGTGCACTGAAAAACATACTTGTGCACTGAAAAATACAGTTGTGCACTGAAAAGTATATTTGTGCACTGAAAAAAATATTTGTGCACTGAAAAATACATTTGTGCACTGAAAAATATATTTGTGCATTAAAAAACAAGTCTGTGTATTAAAAAATGAAATTGTGAACTGAATAAGTTAAATTAATGTATTAAGATCAATATTTATGCACTGAAATTGTTATCTGTGCATTGCATATATGGGCCACCGTAGGCCACCGTACTATACAGAGGAAAATCGTCTAAAATATGGACCCAAAACTGAAGTACCACAAATTCTATTTTACTCAACCGACATATTCATAAATTTTATTACTCGGAAGTGTAATCATGCTTTGATTGCCATGATTTCAGCTCCTGATTAATAAAGATGATGTAAACAGGATTCTACAGTCGATGATGAAAATAATGGAAGAAATATTCACGGGAACAATGAACCGATTAATGGTATCAGGAATTCTGACCCCTTCGGTTGACAAGGAACAGAGTAAAGTTAAAGGTAAGGGACTTTCAAAAGAATTGGTTTTATCAACGGAGTTGATAATGTAAATTAGCCACCGTACAGAGATTCTAAAAGCTGACGTTTCGAGCGTTAGCCCTTCGTCAGAGCGAATCGAGGGATTATGGGTTACGTGTAGTTTTTATAGTAGAGTAGGAGCTACGCTATTGGTGGTAACATGGCAACGTGAAAATAGGAATATATTAGTTAAATGAAAAGCGTTCGTTAATACCGTGAGGATTAAGGGTGCCGATTTGAAAGATGAATTTTTGTTCCAGATTCTTGCGGCTTTCCGTCGTACCTAGATGTAGGGAAAGGCCGCAGACTGCCATGTGTTTTTTGGAGTGGTTAGGCAGATTAAAATGGCGAGCGACTGGCTTAGATGCATCCTTGTCATTCTTCTCAACATCGCGAAGGTGTTCGCGGAATCGGTCACCTAGTCGTCTACCTGTCTCACCAATGTATAATTTATTGCATAACGTACAGGTTATGCAATAAATGACATTTGCGGAGGTACATGTGAAACGATCGGTGATCTTAACAGATCGCTTAGGTCCCGATATCTTGCTAGTGTTAACAATGAAACGACAAGTATTGCATCGTGAGCGCGTGCATTTGAAAGTGCCGGGTTGCTCGTTAGTTTTGAGCGCGCTTCTAACTAAAAAGTTGCCTACGTTTTTGTCGCGCTTGAATGAAATAAGTGGAGGTTGCGAAAAGATTCTACCAGTCTCGGGATCATTTTGGAGTAATTTAAAATTACTAAGAATGATGCTTTTGACTGCGTGATTATGAGGATGGAAAGTGAGGGTGAATGGAATTCTGTCATTCTTATCTTTTTGTGACGTTTGTAGTGATGACTGTCGATCAAATTGTTGAGCGCGATGATGGCCCGCTTTGACCACAGAGACAGGATAGCCACGTTTTTCGAAGAACTGGCACATCTCCTCTGATTTGCTGGAAAAATCGGAGTCATCACTACATAGACGTCGAAGTCTAAGAAATTGAGAATAAGGAATGGAGTTCTTGACATGTGATGGATGTGACGATGAATACAACAAATAACTGTGTGAATCAGTAGGTTTGTAGTGCACACTAGTACATAGCGCGTTGCCTCTAATAGAAACTTTGATATCTAGGAAAGCCAATGAAGTTTCCGAAATTTCCCAGGTATATTTAAGAGCCGGATGAAAAGAGTTGACGGAGGTTATAAATTGATCAATTTATAACCTCCGTCAACTCTTTTCATCCGGCTCTTAAATATACCTGGGAAATTTCGGAAACTTCATTGGCTTTCCTAGATATCAAAGTTTCTATTAGAGGCAACGCGCTATGTACTAGTGTGCACTACAAACCTACTGATTCACACAGTTATTTGTTGTATTCATCGTCACATCCATCACATGTCAAGAACTCCATTCCTTATTCTCAATTTCTTAGACTTCGACGTCTATGTAGTGATGACTCCGATTTTTCCAGCAAATCAGAGGAGATGTGCCAGTTCTTCGAAAAACGTGGCTATCCTGTCTCTGTGGTCAAAGCGGGCCATCATCGCGCTCAACAATTTGATCGACAGTCATCACTACAAACGTCACAAAAAGATAAGAATGACAGAATTCCATTCACCCTCACTTTCCATCCTCATAATCACGCAGTCAAAAGCATCATTCTTAGTAATTTTAAATTACTCCAAAATGATCCCGAGACTGGTAGAATCTTTTCGCAACCTCCACTTATTTCATTCAAGCGCGACAAAAACGTAGGCAACTTTTTAGTTAGAAGCGCGCTCAAAACTAACGAGCAACCCGGCACTTTCAAATGCACGCGCTCACGATGCAATACTTGTCGTTTCATTGTTAACACTAGCAAGATATCGGGACCTAAGCGATCTGTTAAGATCACCGATCGTTTCACATGTACCTCCGCAAATGTCATTTATTGCATAACCTGTACGTTATGCAATAAATTATACATTGGTGAGACAGGTAGACGACTAGGTGACCGATTCCGCGAACACCTTCGCGATGTTGAGAAGAATGACAAGGATGCATCTAAGCCAGTCGCTCGCCATTTTAATCTGCCTAACCACTCCAAAAAACACATGGCAGTCTGCGGCCTTTCCCTACATCTAGGTACGACGGAAAGCCGCAAGAATCTGGAACAAAAATTCATCTTTCAAATCGGCACCCTTAATCCTCACGGTATTAACGAACGCTTTTCATTTAACTAATATATTCCTATTTTCACGTTGCCAT
>OX421445.1:43116626-43121626 GCA_949126865.1 Montipora capitata | reverse complement strand
AAAAGGAAAGCGTCCCTAGTTATAAAGTATTCTCTCAAAGATCTTTGCTATTGCTTTTATCACCCTTTTTGATATAGGGGTAACTTTGGCCAATTTCCAGTCATCAGGGAATATGCCGGTAATTAAACAGCGATTAAAGATAATTGAGATATGCTACGAAATGAGGTCAGCGCATTCTCGAATAAGCCGACTTGAGACCTTGCTTGTCGAGACCAGCTCCATTAGACTTATTTAGTTTGTTCAGTAGTTTTAAAACCTGTCTACTATTGGTAGGGCAAAATTCAAATCTATTATAAGTGCCTTAACATATTCCAGATAACAGGTGTCAGGGCTGTTAGGCAATAGTATGCGATTAGAAAGTTTAGGTCCACATTGAAAGCATTAGCCTGTGTACAGCCGCCCGCTCTCCGAAAAAAAAAAATCGGAGAAGAGTGTCTGTGATTTGTTCCGGAATAATTGTGCATACATTATTTAGTGATCTACGCTGACCAAAATTTGCGTGGCTCATATTTCGTTGGAGCTAAATTCTCAAAATGGTGGTCAATGAGATAGATTTCAAACGTGCATTGAAGAGCGTCTCGGATAGTTTTAAGATACCTGGGCTTTATAGCATAGAAGCCCTCTTTAAAGGAAAGGATGTATTTGCAAGCCTTCCAACCGGGTACGGCTCTGATCTTCAGAGCAGCACAGATCGTTGCCGATGAACTGTTATTTTCCTCGATGTGTTCACATCTCTAATCTTCCAGGGCACTACAGTATGTGGCCCTTGGTCCGCGAATAAAAGTTGTATTCTTGAATATCTTACCTGCATCAACACGTAACGAGCTGAAATTTTCCCTGAAGATAGCTTTTATGTTTCTTGCAATAATCTTAAAGTGGCAAGTTCCAAGCAGTGATATTTTCCTCGTAATTCCAAAAAAAGGTGACCGTGCTCGCAGGCCCTTGGTCCGCGAATGTAGTCCTTGGTCCGCGAGTCATATAAACAGCATGAAAAGTATTCGTAAATCGTCACGAGAATGAGAATTTTGACAAATTTTAGTTAATCTGTATTCTCCTTGATATATCTAAGCAAAAGTCTCGATAGGAGTCATTGCGAGTGAAAATTAAATGTGTTTTCTTTTTGGACAACGATCTCCCTCCCAAGCCAATTTCTTTTGCTTTCTTTCTTTTAACTTTCAATATTACTTTGAATCTTTGGACGTAAAAGACAGGTGAATAAATCTGGAAACACAGTGTCTATTATTTAAGAAATAGTTATTTTCATAACAGATTTTTCGTCCATGCTATTTAATGCTGACTGAAGTTTATCCAGTACGTCCAGTCGTCCGTCTTCTGAAACAGTGATGATGAAGGAGCACGGAATAACCGCACCTCCTCCAGGTGACTGCGGTGCTGGCCATGGAGGAAAACTCTGACAGGGGTCTCCAGTCTGTTTGCTTAAGAAGAGTAACAAATTCTCTTTTAGTGACCAACATTCGCCCCAGTTTCATTTCGGATTTTTATTTTTGCTGTTTCACAAATAAACAATTTATAACTATTAACAAATTACTAATAGGATATAATTTTACACTTTGGTGACTAGCACTTTAGCTTTTGTCTTGTAATTTTGTTTTTATAGCACCTTGATCAAATTGCTTTTCCGGATATGTAAAACATTGAAACAATTAATGGTCTTCGATGTAAAAACAAATACCATGGAATGTTGTATACGATGCGCAGAAATAAAGGCCAAACAGACGCCCGAGAGTTAAATTAATGTTAGTTGGATGTGGGATGTAAAGACCCCTGCCGTCTATCTCAGCTACAGTCTCATCTTACCATTCAATTGAAGCAACGTCAGGAGAACTCAAAAGCTCCCAAAAACAGGATGACAATCCTCGAGGTACCCGTCCAATGGGTAGTCCTGCTATAGTTTCCACAACTTCTCCCCTTTTGGCGTCTGTTACTATATTCCACATCTCCCGTGGTATGGACTCTAACTCCGGGACCCAGACCAAACAGGCATTTTTATCATGTTTATTACCATACTCTTTGGTAACTTGTAGACACAGTAAAGGTGGAGGGCGGATTTGAAATTCATGATAGCCCTTAATGACAGCATTAGAAATTATCACTTTCCTCATTTTGAAGCTGGATTGCTGCAAATGAAAGAACACTTTTGTGTCGGTAGATCGTTTTATGGTCGTTGATTGGGAATCTACGTGTTTAATTAAACACTGATTTTAATAGAAATAACCTGACGACTGGCAACTTTTGTAACATCCTTACCTTCAATACTTGAATAAAATAATGTGTTTGAAAAAAATTCATCCAAGTTGATCAATGATTTTATTGATATGAATTTTTTACTTACACTGATAAATGTTGGACGCAAATTTGTATGAATGAGGTTTTAATGCAACTAACACAACACTTTACCGAATAAAGAGGAAATCTAGACTAGCAAACAGAAGTCTCGTTCAGTCACAAGATGCTGTAGTTCAATAAACCAAAGTTTCCAAACTTTCTCTATACCACTGTCGTAACCGCGACTGCTTTTCAAACGATGATTTTGTTAAATAGAAAAATTATGAAGTCTAACAAGCAAACATCGCTGGCATCAACTCTAATAACGATTTCAATTTTGTGGAAATAAACTGCGGAGAGTTCATCCGACTTCATCAGCAGACAAAAAGATAGCTTGAACAGTCATCGACTTTTGTTTTCGCATATGAAATTTTAACGGGCTTCAGTCAACAACAGTCGTGACAAAAAAATTGTTCCTCATTGTCAATTGGAGTTTGATCGACTCCAAGTGGTATGCAATCAATGTGCATCCAAAGTTGGCATTGGTCACACATAACCCATGGCAAATTGTCGTCATCGGAAGAAGAATACTCTTGCCAGCATACTTTGCAGTTGTTGTCGTTATTTTGGGGAAGCGATCTTCTCCATTTCCTTCCATTACTCGTACACTTATTTCGCGCCCCAGCGTTCCTTTTCTTTCTGGCTGCCTTTTCTGTTTTTTTCTTTTCCTTTTTTTCTTGAACTTCCCACTTTTTTGCTTCTTGTTCACTTCTTTTCGCTTCCTTCTTCTCTTCCCTTTCCCTCAATTTCTTCTGCTTAGCTGCAAGTTCCCTCGCTTTTTTTAATTTCGCATCCAGCATAATTTTCATTGAAGTTTCACCGGTTAAAAAGTTCGGAAGGGTTCTTTTCACATTTTTGCGTTTCACATTGCTACTTTCGCGCGCGGTAGGGTAGATGATTATTTCCTCAAGTACTGGGGAAACTGAAGAGGACGACGCCGAAGTTGCATTTGGCCAAGGGGCAGAAGTAGATAGCGGTTTCTCCTGTATTTCTAATTCATTTGGTAAGGACTGAACAGTTGACGCGGCAGTACGCAGCTTTTTCCAAGTAATAAATGTGGGGCTGCCGTCCAAGTCGTAGCCTTCGTCCAACCTGCGCTTGTACTTCACCTTTACTGGAGTTTCTAAAACAGATTCCAGTGCATCAAATGCGTCGGAATAGGCACTTTGTTTTGGTTGATCTGATTGGTGAGACACATTGCCCGTTGTTTTTACAAGAACATTTTGATGAGGCAGCGAAGGCTCGCAGTCCTGGGACAAAGGAGTGCATGTGGAGGCAAGAGATGTACTTTTCCCTGGGGAAGACAAAACACTCACAGCAATGCTGCCAATGGAGGTTGCCAATGGAGCACCCGTTGTGCCTGTAAACACACTTTGCTCGGGTAGGGAAACTTCCGACGCCTGATACAAAGGAGTACGTGTGCTTTGGTCACTGCAGGAATAGACTAGGGATGATCTTACTTGGTCATTAGTGATCTGGTCTCGGCAAACAGTATAAATTCCGGACTTCCTAAATGCATCTGAAAGTGTCGATGGACGCATTACTTCATCCCAAGTGGATTTGAAGACACTGCAAAAGTTCTTTTTAGTAATGTCCGTATTAGGGTGTTTCTTGGAGAAGAGCCTGACATTTTTATACCATGTCTGCTTCATCGAACCGAAGAGACCAACGTCTGCAGGTTGCACAAGGTTGGTGGCATTCTTTAACAGGGCAAAAATATGCACCTGATTCTCCTTGGCAAGTTCAAACGTCTGCAAATCAATGTGAGCATCTGCACTGTCAACCAGAAGGACAACGGGCCTGGGGGATGGTAAATTTGGTATAAAGTGGTTAGCCAGCCACATGTAAAATGTGGCAGCATCCATATACCCTTTCTCAGTCATGGAGAATGCACTGCCAGGTAATCCTCCGTCCAACAGATTGTGCGTATTGGGAACACGCTTTCCTGAGAAGAGAAAGTAAGGGGGTATCCACTGCCCAGCAGCATTGAAGCAAGGCAGAACCGTGATGTGCTCCTTTGTCCCAGTCACTACTCGATATGGTTGGCTTTTAGGTGCCGCTGGTCCAAGAACTTTTCCTGCCTTCCCTTGCAAGTCAAATCCAGTTTCATCGCAGATCCAGATTTGGGCGGGACGGTTGTCAAGTCCATGTTCTCTCAGAAACTGCGCATACTCAGTGAACCAGATGTCCAAGTCTGCAGCCGATATTTTAGCGCGCTTTTTGTCTAGCGGACGGGCATTTCTCAATCTGATTTTCGGGTTTCTCTTAATGAACCCTCTATACCATTTTCTGCCGGGGCGATTCCTTTGAAATGGAGTTTCTCTTTTGTCCTTTTCAATGAACTTTTGTACAGAGTCGAGAAATTCACTGACAGAAAGGCCAAAACCACGCTTCGATCTCTCAACCAATTAGTCAGCCAGCTTATCCTCTTCAGCCACCGTTAAATACGGGATTTTTCCCTTGCCTGCTAGTTCGTATTTCCCATTGTTTCTATCTCGTAAAGTTGTCTCTGGAATGCCCCACTGTTTTGCTGCCCTCAGCAATGGCATTCCATCTTTGACATCTTTCAGTGCGTTTTCATATGTTTGCTGCGTTTTCTCCCGATTGTTTGCAGGTTTAAACACTTTGGATATAATGAACTGCAAAGTTCCTGA
>OX421445.1:43099126-43109126 GCA_949126865.1 Montipora capitata | reverse complement strand
ACTTTAGCTTTCCTTTTAATGATTGTACCAATAAGTTTCCATGTCTCTTTCAGGTTTTCTTTGTACAGCTGAAAATATTGGTTATAAAATTTATCTTTGGCTTTAGCCTTCATTTTGTTAAGTAGATTGGAGTATTGTTTATACTCTTTTATCTTCATTGAATTTTTGCAGAAATAATGTGATTTATACATCTTTTGTTTCCCTTTAATTGATTTTAAAAGCCCCTGTGTTAACCAAGGTTTGTTAAGTTGTTTCATTTTAGAATTGGTTCCTTTTTTTAAAGGGGCGTGCTTATTGACAATATCTTTCACTTTGTTCATACGTGCACAAGTGATCTCATGGAGATCAGTGGAGGTGGAGTATAAATCTGGCCAGTTGATTTGACTGATGTCGGCTAAGTATTGTTTTTTGCAGAAGTTACTATAATCTCTATAATATGTTATATGCTTGTTTTTAGAAGTGGGTGCATTACAGATGCAGAAAACAGGCAAATGGTCAGATATGTCAGCTAGAGCGATACTAGAAGTAGTATTTTCAATGGGAGCATTAGTATAAATATGATCAATTAACGTGGAAGAGTGATCTGTGAGTCTAGTGGGTTTAGTGATGAGTGGGAGAAAATTGTTAGAGTACAGTATATTAAGATAATCTTCAGTGTTAGCATGCTCATTGTACTTCAGGAAATTTACATTTACATCTCCTATTATATAGACATGTTTCCTATTACTTAAACTTTTGATTATATTTTGTAGTTCTTGTGTGAAACCTGGCATATTAGCTGAAGGATGTCTGTATATGCATCCTATAATAATATTCGGTTTGTTATTGTTAGCAATAATTTCTGCCCAACAGTATTCAACTAGAGGCATAGTAAACTTTATATCTGCCCTGGGTATGGTTTTTAAATTGTTAGATATATAAAGAGCGGCACCCCCAGCAGCTGTTTCAGAGTCAGTGTGAAAAAAATGGTACTGGGGTATATCAATGTTAATTATAGATTTGCTGTTCAGCTTTGTTTCTGAGATGGCTAATATGTGAGGTTTTTTTTCTAAAGAGTATAACCAATCTTCTAAGAGAGGAAGATTTTTTGGTAGACTTCTAATATTGCAGTGGAATATACTAAAGCAAATCTTAGAGCTGTAAGATGAATTGAGTAACTTATTTAATTTGGAGGAATAAGCATAAGGTGAGAATCCCTTTCATCATGTTTGTCAGGATTAGGGAGCACATTCAAAAGATCAATATTATCACCGAGTCTTTCGGACAGGAACCAATTAAATTACAAAATTCTTGGTCTGATAAATTGAAGAATGGTAGTTGCGTCAAACCATTATTACGACAAGACATATCCTTGTATTCGAGCTAGAGGTTCAAAATTTAAATCACCATTGGTTACAATTACAATTACTTATCTGTCCAGTTACTTCTTGTCCTTTTGTGGGTTTGCAAACTCCTCAAAGTCCTCCATAGTATCGAAGTGGAATGTTTGTGATGAATCCGTTTGTCGTAGATGGATAGTACCATTCGTCGTCCATAGATACTTCCACTTGTTTTGTGTTCTTGAATGTGTTAAGCTTCCCAAAAAGTCTTCTACTGTAAGGAGTTAGGGATTCGTTAATATAAATCTTCGTTGGCTTATCAGCAATACTCTTACCGAGTTCAGCCGCCACTGATGGTAAACACGACATGTCCTTCCCATGCAGCTTTGATCTTTTCTTTGCTTGTAAATTTCATTGCGTTTGTCACGCCTAACAAACTTTACAATTATTCGCTCTTTCACCTTCTTGGTAGCTGGAAGGCGATGAGCAGTCGAGATTTCTTGTTCATTTAAGTCAATATCCAAAGCAGAGGACAGTTCAACAACGAGCCGGGTAGGATTGTCCAGAGGGATGACTGGAATTCCAGTAATTTCTAGGCAATCACGCCTCAAGTATTGTTGTGTTACATCGAGGGACGCCATGTTGTCGTACAGGTCGTTCTCAAAATGTGAAATACTATCTTCTAGCTGGTTAACTTTATCGTTTTAATATCTTTTTTTGTGTTCGCTAGTCCCGCGGTAAAGGCATCAAATTTGCTCGAAACAAACGATTGCGACGTTTCGAGGCTGTTAAGTTTCTTGTCCAGGTTACGGATCTTGCTTTCGAATCGTTCTGTGACGATCTTCATCTGTTTGCCGATTTCGGTCTTTAGTTCGGTCAATAAATCCTTTTTAAAAGTTGGCATCAGCTCATTAATCCAGAGCTCTTTAAAACGATGTACTAAATCTGGCTGGTCCTTCGTTTTGGCCATTGCCAGATAGTTACTTACGGATCAGCTCAGCTCCGGTGACTCATCATAGTCAACGCTACCATAAGATAGCTCATTATATTTGTTTTCTTGTGAAAAAGAAATTCTTTGAAAACGTTTTTTTCTTACGGAGTTATTGCAAATTTTGTGTTTTTAGTGACTACAATGTTAATCGACCAAGATGTTTATGAGATGTCAACGCTCGTTAACACCCGTACAGTTTGACGCGGGAATACATCCGAGTATCTGCACTTTATCGCGTGTTGAGTTCGCCATTTATTTGTAGTCGATGCGGTTGTGTTTAAAGGAATCTGCGAGGCGATATCATCCTTACTAGGCCATGAAACACATGAAACGAAGAGAGAAGTCGAAACGGGAAAGTTCTCCCTGGGTAAAAAGTATAAAAAAGACCCGGTCTAAAAAAAAAAGAGATTCCATCGAGGAAACAAAGAAAACTCATCTCGCCGCTAGCGTCTGCAATCAGGTATCAATAATCTATGGCTAATGATGCAGCGCTGAATGCTTCTTAAGGGGGCCTTATTACCTCGATTTTCATTGGTCGGCGGCATTATAGGGGCATGACCGCATTTACACCCGCATTGACGAGGTGTGAAAAACGTGTAAAATATTTTCAGCCCGAAAACTCGGGGTTCATTTTTCCAGGAACAGCTCCTCTTCAATTGAATTTATATGGTATGTAGATTACAAGTGAAGCTATGATCCTCGCAGTTGTGAACGTAATTCAGGACTTCAAAGGGGTTTGAACCTGTGACGTCGCGATACCGGTGCGACGCTCTAACCAACTGAGCTATGAAGCAGAATTTACTGATAAGAGTGTAATGTGAAGTGCTAGTTTTGTACCCCATATGAACCATGTGAGCGTTAGCCCTACTAATGGAAATGAGCTCACACAAGGACAGAGAAAAACTCTGACCAGGGTGGCAATTGAACCCACGACCTTCTGGTAAGACCACCGCTGCTCTACCGACTGAGCTACAAGGTCAGACGGGAGCAGGCCGTGGGAACTGAAGATGTTAAAGTCACGGCAATGAACATGTACAAGTGCAAGGAGAAGTGCTAGTTTTCTACCCCATATGAAAGTAGGGCCAACGCTCACATGGTTCATATGGGGTAGAAAACACGCACTTCACATTACACTCTAATCAGTTAATTCTGTTGAAATATAAGTGCTACACGGCCAACGCTTGCAAAAAAGTAACCCTTCCTTGTACTTGTACATGTTCATTGCCGTGACTTTAACATCTTCAGTTCCCACAGCCTGCTCCTGTCTGACCTTGTAGCTCAGGCGGTAGAGCAGCGGTGATCTTACCAGAATGTCGTGGGTTCAATTCCCACGCTGGTCAGAGTTTTTCTCTGTCCTTGTGTGGGCTCATTTCCATTAGTAGGGCTACCGCTCACATTTTTCATGTAGGGTAGAAAACTAGCACTTCACATTAAACTCTAATCAGTTAATTCTGTTGAAATATAAGTGCTACACGGCCAACGTTTGCAAAAACGTAACCCTTCCTTGAGCTATGAAGCCACTGACGTTGGGAGCTGGTCATTTGTGGGTTCTAATGTTCCCGTGAGGAATGAATCAACGATGAATTGATATATGAAATGGATCGTATATGAACTGCGGATATGAAATCAAGTGAAGCTATGATCCTCGCAGTTATCAACGCAATTTTTGCAATTGCGTAAAGAAGCCTGAGAATTTCAGGATTAAGCGGTCGCGGTCACCATTTGTCCCAACGGAACGGTGTGGCCCCGTCCACACGTATCCGGATAAATTTGAATCCGCAACTTTTTCTTTCCGGATTCAAAAATATTTCCATCCACACGTAGCGTATTCAAATCGAATGAATGAGTTGCCAGTAATCGGATGTTTATACGCAAAGGGTTCTGGGATCGCCGGGGGGCAAACATTGCAAGTCACTGTAAGAAAATGTATGGCGGAATCTTATTTCGACGTCCAAAAAATGATTTTGAAGCGAGATCAACGCTTTTTTCGACACAGATTTGTCAGAAATTGATTTGGGTAATTTTGATACGTGGCAAATGTAAGTTTTTGTTTGAATAACTGTGAAATTTACTGGGGTTAACCTTCCTCGCGCCGTGAGGATCCGTAAGGTTTATTACTGTTTATTGTGAAACTAACATCTCGTCATGGTCTCGAAATATTACAAAATTAGGTACAAATCTGGAGGAAATAACACAAATTCCTTTTACTTGTATTTACGTGTTTCTAGGCTGTTTTCTTACTAGTTACGTCTTGGGTAAACGAATTATGGCTTCTGGAAATATACCTCCTCAAAGGAGAGAAGTCGTTGTCAGAGGAGATGGAAATTCTTTTTACAGAGCTATTGCTCTTTGGAGGGATGAAATGAGCGATGAGAAACATGAACAAACGCATAGGTTAAATTCTTGTTTGATTGAGAAAAATCCAACGGTTTTCGAGCCGCTACTATTTTCTACAAACTCTGTAAGAGTCTAATCACTTTAATGTAGTACGATGATTCTGCTCAAGCAAACCATTTCAATCTCCTTCTGCCTCGAGGCAGCTGTTTTAATGCTCTTCTTCCATAGAATACAGCAGTCTCTGTTTCGATGGATTTAGATAACACTAGGAATTCATATCTGACATGCTGTTACATGTAAACAAACCTTTTCTTCTGTCAAACTACCATCTACATGTATTAAAGTCACTGGATCTAAGCAAACTTGTCAAGCTCCACTAGTATACTATAAATATATACTAGTTCTCTGTAGATCTGATATTTGGAGAAGGTCTTTGAGGTTTTAGTACTCCCACAATCATACTCTCGTATGTACAAAGTTGGTGTAGGATATTCAGAGGTTCTGTAACCTCGTACAAAATTATTTCAACAGACCTTTGTACTCATCGAAACCTTGAATTGGTCACGATTAATAGCTCTAGCCCATGACAAAACATCATTGTTATTCCTGAGCGAGTAAAATCTTAATATTCCAACGTGAGGAAGAATCTTTTGCTTCTCTGGATACTTTCGATCGTTGTCACAACCCCGCCCAACACAATGATCGCCACTAGGCATGTTTCCAATATTATTTGAATTGCTGAGTTTAGAAATAGGCCAAAAGCCAGCCCATAAAATACAACTAAAAAGGTTTTATTGAGTTATTTCCTCCAGATTCATTTATTCCTAATTTTGTAATATTTTGAGACCATTTCACAATAAATTTTACGCAAGCAAAGAAGTTAATCAGCAAATTTTGTCTCATATTTCACGGTTATTCACCCAAAAACTTAAACTTGCCACGTGCCAGCATTGCCCAAATCGATTTCTCATAAAACTGTGTCGAAAAAAAGCGTTCATCTCTCTCCAAAATCGTTTTTTTGGACGTCGAATAACTTTCCGCCATACATTTTCTCACAGCAACTGCCCCCTGGCGATCTCAGAACCCTTTCCGTATAAGGCATGGATCCAATTACTGGCAACTCATTCATTGGCCGGTCCACACGTATGCGAAACGTATCCGGATTCACTCCAGTACTTAGGATTCCTCAAGGAAGCTGAGGTAACAGAGCATGCGCCATGAAGCTCTCGGTAATCATCTTGAGAATTTATTTCACGGTAAGAAACTGGGCTCGATCTTGTTACGTCATCCGGATAAATAATATCGATTTGGTTCCGGATTCAAATCGGAATAAAAAATTTCCACTCTGGAGAACGTATTCAAAAAGTTCCGGATTCCCAGTGAATTCGCCGGATACGTGTGGACGGAAGGCGCATCCGGAAAGAAAAAGTTGCGGATTCAAAATATTCGGATACGTGTGGACGGGGCCTTAAACGGTCACGCGGTGTCAATTACTTGTTCACGCAGTTTCAAATAATGCAACAAACGAGGTACAACAATTGATTTCCTAATTTGAGATCAACAACAACGATATATTCAGGTATTTCCATTTTTATTCATGGCATTACCTATAAAATTATGCAATGTAAATTACTAATCTATTTAATTACAAAATAATCGTGAATGCCTGTAACTCATAACGTCAAAAACAAAAGCAGCAAGTGATCTACAAACGGAAGGATCAATATTGTTAAAAAGGAACAAAATTTTTGAAGTGATATTAAGGTCTTGGAAGAAATGATACTTGTGAACTACTTCATCATAAAATTTTGAGCGAAGGGCATTGTAAAGTGTGCATTCTCGATGTTGTTCAACTGGCAAGGTATACAAATTCGTAAATGCTCAGGAATCTTGGCGACAGTGTGTCTCCCTTTTTCAATGTAAAGACTATGATTCCCCAAACGAAGTTTTCTAATGGCAGATCTGTGGAGGGGATTTTTAATTCTATCTAAAAATTCAGCTTTTTTGGTGTCTGTTTTGGGAATTTTGTAGAAGTTCAGTTTACGGTTAACTTTTTTGAGTGAAAATTGGTGCTCAATTGAACCTTTGTATAAGTTCCGCGATGTGAGAAGTGAAAATTTTACTGTTGCCTATATTTAATATCATAGAGCTAGAGTTAAATTTATCACATAGATTTTTAATTTTTAACGGCATCCCCCATTAAGTTTTCTCAGGCATTTCCCTTGAGAGTTGTGAACATTGTCTGGCGATATATTGTTATCTGGCAGGGCTTGAAAATGGATTTACAATAAAATGTTTGTATCTATTGCACGTTTCAAAGAAAGTCTGCCAAGTTCATTCCTGGCTGCAACGTTCGGTCAATGTTTATTTACTCCTAAATTTTCTATATTTCTTCTGGAAGATCATAACTTTCGTTTTCTTAGGATTCACCGATAATAGCCAGTTATAACAATATTCGGACAGGATGGACAGCGCATTTTCAAGGCCTTTGGCTGAGTGAGAAATCAACACTAAAAGTCATCAGCATAAAGTATTCGAAATATCAAATATTCAGCTTGATAGTGAGGCAGTGAGGACAAAACCAATAGAAACACGTTGGAATGAATGTGAAAAATATTAACATATCATCCACTTTCCTTCTGTTCTCTTTCGCTTCGCTCAGCCGAATGTTTTCTATTATATGTATAGAAGAGACAAGTAACAAACAAATAGTGGAGGAAGCCGCCAGCAATGGTCAAAAATAACAAAGCGTGTGGGAAGGCTAAAAAGGCTAAATGCCAATATTAAGAGTAACTAAGAGCTGGTGATGAATATCTTCCCTACAGTAAGTATCTTTGGCCTTCTCGGAATTCCAACGACCATGCTTCTTAATAACACGATCAGGCAAATCGTTATTAGCGGCTGCAGAAGCACCTCCGATCCTGAGGGAATGAAGACCATACAGCTTAGTATCAAGGCCAATGGCCTTAAACTTTTCAATAAAAAGTTCTCTAGGTCTAGAATGCAAAAGCTTAGAACCTGCGCGGAGGGAATAGTTTCCATTTTTACCCTTAGACAAGGAACGGAACACGAACTCCGTGGAATTAAAGCTATCTCCACTTAAATGAGCGCATCTACGTAACATATTAAAGGGACAAGTTGGATTACCAGTTCTAGCAACTACCCTTGTTGACCCGGAACCATATTGGTCGGTTTTACTTCTAGGAATATGCAGAGAAAAATACTTATCCTTGAAATCAATGTCACACCACCTAATATTACAGGCCTCATTAAAACGCAAGAAGCCAGCGAAAGAAACAAGACAGAGACAGACATCTCTGATATCGGGCAAACTAGCATTGACTCCAGCAAACCTAAGAACAAGAGCATGTAAATGTTCAGGGCAGATAGGGAGTCTCTTTTTAGATGAAACATAATATAATCAGCAGAGACTCTCTTGCAGCCTTCCAAAATGGCTGTAACAAACTACTGTTACATGGATTCGGGACATCACACGAATTATGGAAAAAATTTAACACTATAAAAGGCGGAATTAATGGTAGCAAAAGAATAACCTGATTGGACTAGACTAATAAGATAAAGTGAAAAATGAAGAGCAGAAGCAGGAAAACACGAGACTCCAGGAAAAGAGGCAGCCCATGCCTTTCACTTTTGAAATCAGTTGTGAGTGATATTCTTTTATAGTCAAAGGAGCTTTACTTGCAGCCAGTACACCGGGGATAAGTTCTTCCAAAGGTCTCAAGGCATCGATCGGCGGACCTACAGCAATTGAAGAACTTGTAAAAAGACAAAAAAGCAGCAGAATATTAATACAAATAGTATAGTAAAATGAGCCGATAACAAACAAAAGCAACAAAACACAGAAAACAGGCAAAATTGCCAAGAGAAACAAAAAACTGCTGAGCAGTGGGAGACTGGACGGACCAAAAGTAACGCTGGTTGTTAAAAAAGCTATGGACCGCCGGTAAAAGCATGCGCAAGAAAGGACAAGTGTGCCAGTTTTACACCATAAAGGGTATGAAGCAGAACACAATGGATCTAGGTATGCAAATAATAACATAAACCTCAAATCCATGAAGAATATGTCAATAAAGATACACGAGAGAAACCCAATAAGCATGAAGTCATTAAATATTGAACAATAATAACAACAAACGCTGCTTACGACAATACAAAAGGATATAAAGCGTGCAGCATCAATAAACGCTATAAAGCGTACAACAATAACTAGCGCTACGAAGCGCACAGTAATAAGTAGCGCTATGAAGCGCATAACAACGACCAGCGCTATGAACCTCACGGCAACAATTAGCGCTATGAAGCGCACAAGACTAGCCGTCCAACAGTAAAACTAAAACCACAGACTTGAATCTAAACGGACAAAATATTGTATTGTGACCATCCCGAGCTGGTGCAAAAACAAAAGAGGGGTCAGAAAATTCAACCACTTGACGAATGGAAGGTTTAAGACCACCCATCGGGAACACGGTTGGCCAAAAAGCTGCTGAAAACCACTTGGGGATAACGAGAACTCCCCGAGCGCTGCATACCTCTAAATGAAAAATTGTACGACTAATAAGATAAATAAGTGGCACCAACCAATTGTTCTCACCCGCCCAATCAACACTGAAAGCGTCCACACCTTCCGCACCAGGACACCAAAATTTGGAGTAAAACCTTGCACACTTGGCTGAATCTGGGGAAGCGAACCTATCGACCGTGAAAGGACCGAAAAGCGACGAAACGTATGCGAAAAAATCTGTAGAGACACTCCAGTCATCAAAATCAATGACTCTACTCAACGAATCAGCATAATCATTGAGAGACCTGGGGACCCACTCAATTTCAATCGACACATTATAAACGACATAAAATTGAAAGATCTCAAGAGCGTGGCGCTGCAACCTGAGGGATGTACTGCCCTTACTGGCGATAACCGAAGCATTTTTGCTGTCCGTGTACAATTTGACCATGCACTTTGCCCTGGATAAGCGACTTAAACGACTTAAGCAAGTAAAGGATAGCAAGCAATTCCCTACCATTGCTATCAAGAATAGATTCCATAGAGGAAAAAGCTTTGTAAAACAGTTCAAGCTCCCCCTTGTCAACAAAAAGGACATGTCCCCCGCAAGCAAAGGCACTAGCGTCAGTACAGATAATAGAAACTGGCCGAGAGTACTCAAATAACTTCCTACAGTTGAGCTTAGAACAATTATTGAGCCAGAAATTAATGGAATTAACGGCTCAAATCAAGAGGAGTATCCCAAGCGTCCCGAAAGGTGACTGCAGACTGCAGAAATCTCGACATGATGAAGGAAATGGATGAGGATGAAATGAATGAGGGAAATGGATA
>OX421445.1:43076626-43089126 GCA_949126865.1 Montipora capitata | reverse complement strand
TATTGTTTATATGAGATTCATGAAATTCAAGATGACCGGCATTCGAGGAAACAGGTCAATGATGATTAGTTTTCTTGGCTACTAAGCATTTTGCAAAGTATTTATATAAAAGATCGTTACCTTGTTTGGTTAAATATAAACCACCTCTATTTAAGACTTTCTCGGTGATGTTGGAGTGGCGAGCTAATGTCCAGTGATGCTGCTTGGAGTAGTTGTTGACGAGCTTGTTGATAGTCTTGATAGATTTCACTGATTCTTTGTACGCGTCTTTGCGCGCAGTTAGCTCAGACAAGACTATTTCAGCTCCACCGGGAGATTGGATGGTTTTCGCAAGATCCACAATAGCGTTTGCAACTTCATTTGGTGCTTTGGAATTTAAGTGGGTGACCCGAAAAACACTGTTCCCCGATCCTTGGACCCCCTTAGGGACCGGGTCCACGGACTACACGTACGGACCCCCTCTACGGACCACCCGAGAACAAAACAAGAATAAAATAAACTAGACGCTCCACGAGCGTAAACTGGGTTGCCTGTTGCATTTGTTACACAAAAATAGAACGCACTGAGTTGGGTGGTGTTGAACTGCAGCGTTCTAGTTAATTTTTTTAAGTGGGGGGTCATTTAGACCATTTGAGGGGTCACCCAGACTTCGTGCCAGCAGTGGCCCTTTGTCACATGTACTCACGTTGATTATGTTCCAGGGGCGAATCCGGAAAGGCCAGAACGAGGGGGCCGAATAAATTGCATCGAGTGTGCACCCCCCTCCCCCTCTCCCTCCTCCCCAGATGCCCTCTATCCGAAAAATTCACGCCTTTGATCATTTTATAAATGTTAAAGGGCGCTATATAAGTAAATAAATTATTAGTAAATAAATATATCAAGGGAAAATGTATTTGAAACAAGAAAAGCTCTAAAACCGAACTGTAATCATCATTATCTTAAGTAAAACCGCCTGATGCACGCTGTACCACTTGAAAGTCGGTTGGTTACAGAAGCTCTTTAAATACTGTACAGGAAAAAGGGGGTACAGGGGTATTCTTTTTTGTGTGGTTTAAAACTATCCGGAGAAAGTGGATCTTAGTAAGCACTCTTGGTATCCAAAATGAAAATTGGGGGGTAATCATGCATTTTTGAGAGATAATTACGCTTCAATTTGAGAAAGAACACTAAGATTGCTTTGCATTTTAAATCTTTTTATACATATTATTCATCAATTATCTTTGAAAAATGCCTGGTTAGCCCCTATTTCTTTTTGGATTTCAATAACACTTGTTAAGATCTATGTTTCCTTCATAATCATAAAACGGGGCAAAAATACCTTTGAATTAGTAGGCACCGACTTTAAAGGTCAATGTTCTGTCAAAAGAAAGAAATTGATCACGTGCTAAGCAACCACAAAGGTGCACGTGATCAACTTGTGTCAATGTTCTTATTTACATTGAATAAACTACAGGGAGAATGTTAATCGTTCGTCGTTTTCAGAATAGAATAAGGGACTTTCGTTTTTTAATTTTCTTGTGATAGTTGACTGAATATTTACTTTTCATCTGTCGGGTTGGGAAACCTTTTTTGTCTGTTTTAATCAAAACAGAGTTTGTCATGAACAAGGCAACCTGAATTATCGCAAATCACAATGCTGACAAACACAAAAGTGAAGGAGAAGGTTAGCAAATATGAAGTTTTTTACTATCTGAATGTTTTTGGGTTAGATTAAAGCGATATAATAATATTGTTGAAAAATCTTCGTGTTAATGAATAAGGTAGACAATCTTCGCACTAGTAAGTCGTAGCAATAAATTGGATTAGCCAGGAACTTTTTGACTTCATAAAAAACAATTCGTTTTACACCATAGTGACAAAACAGATCTTTTTCTGACGTTAAAAACTTTAGCTACCTATTAATCATTTGCCAGAAAGAACACGACTTCCCGTCATCTTTATGAAAACTGCTCGCGGGATGTCAATTTTAACCCACGTATGCAAATTTGTTAAGCATTACACAACACCATGAATCAAAGGAATCAAAGATGTCACAAAAACATTTTCCTGCGAAAGATATTATTGAAACAAACAACATATTTGCTATTTGAGGCAAAAAACCCTTCCTATTTCAGTGCGTGCGTGAAAACAAGAAACCCAATTCGTGTCAGCGCCACGTAATAATAATAATAATAGTATGTGCCTCCTTCTATTGTGCATTGCCCCATTAAAACACCGCCACGTGATTTCTATTGTGCATTTTGCTGCACCAGAAAAAAACTGTAATCTAACATCATTTATAACTCGGTGCCCTGACGGGCCCGAGTAATAACAACTGAAGATTTTACTTACTGGTTTGTTTGGAAAGACCACTTGTGTCGGCGAAATCTTAACCGTTACGCTCCGCACATCTGACAGTCAGGCTCGGGCACGAGGTATATTAATATTGCCACTTCCTTCACTGTGGACCGGAGTGCTGGAAAAAAGACCGATAATAACGAAGCTCTATTTGTGTTCATTTGTGTTTCCTTTCCTGCGCAATTTTGTTAAGATCATTCTCCCACGGGTTTATGAACACTCGTCTGCCCCAGGCTTCACCTTTCTCTCGTCCGAATTATCGGTCTTTTTCGAAGCACTTCTGTCCATAGCGAAGGAAGTGGCAATATGTGATAAACATACCTTGCGCCCGAGCCTGACTGAGCCTTAGTCTGTTAAATTTGTGGAGCGTAACGCTTGATATTTCGCCGACACGAGTGGACTATCCGGAAGACCCGGGGTAAGTTAAATCTTCAGTTATTATTTATTTTACTTCATGTATTTTGGAGCAATAAATTTTATTTCTATTTTGTTTTTGGGTGGTCCTCAGAGGGGATCCGTAGGGGGGTCCGCGGACCGGGGGTCAGTGTTTTCCGGTCACCCATCCCAAAATGTAAAAAAATCTATCTGTGGCCGATTGTCGACCGTTGGTTGGATGTAGAACTTCATTTCTTGCGTCGTAGCTCCAGTGAAAGACTTCACTACAACACGCTGGTTGATTTCCTTACCTAACTTGTAACCCTGTAGATTCTGGATAATTGAGTCTCGTAGAATCAGCGTAGCTTTAAGGGTTCTTTGGCTTTCCACAGGGATAGGAGGAACACAAGGAGTAGAAGTCGTGTCGCCATCGGCATTGATACCAGCTCGATTTCCACTTTCCGGAGAAATTGAATCGCCCGACTTGTGCTATAAATCTTTAGAGAGTAGTTGAAAGACTAACTTTAGGGAATCACTTTCTTCTATTAGCCCATTGGTGCGCTCTTTTTCTGCGATTAATTCTCGTCTAGTCTTCTTGTCGTCTAGCTTGTCTTGTCTTGGCTGTCGTTTTCTTGTCAAGGCTTGTCGACAACAGATTCTGAAGTGTCAGTACTCATTTGAGCAGACGATAAAGAATTCAACAGCGACTTAATGGTTTTGAGTTCATCTTTTATCGTAGTTATTTGAGTGTTGAAATAAGGAGCGTAAGGACCTTCAGGTATAAAACTATCGAAGTCGACTGTAGATGGTTGATAGTCCGGGGTGTTGTTTTCTTCATCGTTGCTGGAGCGAGAGGTTTCGACACCATCTTGTTTATTTTGTTCTTCTTTTTCGGGTGTGGCAGTGTCATTCAGCTTCTCAATGCGTGCTTAGACGGCGCAAACATTCTTAGCTTTGCTATTAAGCTTCAAAACAACACTGCTGAAGTTTTGATTCTTTAGAAAATATTAAAATTGTCTTTCAGTCCTAGAGGTATTGTAGAGCAGTTCAATGTCCCCTGAACCTCGCTTGAATGGCCTAACTCCTAGCTACGAGTCTCCTAAAGCTCGGTTATAGAGAATTCAAACAAGTATTCTGGAAGGTCTTTTAAGATTAACTCCTTCAGGGTCCTTCCGAGAATGTTCCAGTCACAATGGACAACCACGTTCTCCAGGCTTTTCCAATCGTCCTCCCCAGGCGAAAAAGCCCTGAGGGTGAGGCTGACAATGGACGTATAAAATAAAAGTCATTAACTTGATTTAGTATGATGCTTAACTAGATACCAGGAAATGAAAACCCTAAGTTGTGGCGTTTTTCCCGTCCTGTTAGGCGTTACGATATTTCATAACCTCTTCGGGCTAAACAGCGATATGGATAAATGGGATTGGTTTCTAGAGAAATGGTGTTGCTGCATCTGTGGGGAAGTCATGGAAACAAATTAATAGGTTTACCAACTGGGTTCATATGGTAAATTGACCACCGTACTGACGTTTTCAGCGTTGATAAACCCATTTCTAATACGCAATAGATAAATACCTTTGGTGCTTTTAATTCTCAAGGGATGCCAAAGAAAGGTAACATGAGCATATATCAAGCAAGGTGTGATTTACAGTCTACAAACGAAGAAAAACATGGTGACTGCCTGACAGAAATATGCAAATTTACTCAAGATATTTTAAGGAATCAAGAAGAACAAAACAGAACGATTCAGACTTACAAGCAAAAGATTCACTTGATGACCAAAGACCTTGAGACCATGCAAAAGAAGGCTAAAGTGACAAAGAACCTAAAAAAGGTACACTGATCGATGTAGACATTATCGGCGCTTATTGGTCTTACCAAGTTGCTCTACGTTTGCTACGTTCCTCACCAGTGAAGTCTCCGTTACGTTTTCCTATTGAAATGACCATTTTGAGATGAGCTGATGTTAAAACGATTCGTTTGTTGCCAAGGCCTTAATCTTAGCAAAAACGTATCAAAAAGCGCGTAACGCAGTGATTTTACACTCAAAATATTCCTTCTAAGACGTTTTCAATGCATTGACGACATTCTCCTGTTTACATACCCGCGGAGCATTCTTTTCGGGCCGTTCAGGAATAAGTAACGTGATATTTGGTTGATCCGCTCTTTATTGGGATTTACTCCCTGTTCAAATCGAAAGGAATAGCAGGTGTTTAGTTCTATTCCTGATGGCAGAATGGACGGAACAAAAGAATACAGGTTACTCAGAATGTTCAGAATACGGATTTTTGAGGTGCTAAAATCATACTCAAGCCGTGACAAGACCCTTCGACCTTACAACTCACCTTAGCAGGTACCATTTGGTTTCAGGAGTAAGGATATTCTCTTTGGGGGGAGGGGGGGAGGGATTGTGCAGTGGTGGGAGCACTCGCCTCCCACCAATGTGGCGTGGGTTTGATTTCCAGACTCGGCGTTATACGTGGTTTCAGTTAATTTGTTCTCTACTCTACACGGAGAGGTTTTCTCCGGGTACTCCGGTTTCCTCTCTCCTCAAAAACCAATATTTTACTTGATTTGTGTTAGTTGTTAGTTTCAGTTTACAGTGTCCCTAATTAGTGCTCCAGCGAAAGAACGACTAGACACTTAAATGAAGTTCCTTTCTTTTTCATTTTCCTTTCCAGTAAATGCAATTCCGGTCATTTCTTTGATTCCTAACTGAAATAGGAATAAAATCAGGAGTGTTTTGCTCAGTTCTGAACGAATCGTTTAACATCCATAATCATCAAATAAACAGGTACTAGGTTAAAACGAAATTGCAGCGTTGACACTGATTAAAAAGTTTTTAAAAAGTAAAACGTTTCGATTACTTCGGTGACCTTCATCAGTTATGTATGCAAATATGACTGACGATGATAAAATAGGCAAGTAGGTGACAAATATGCAAAACGCTTGTGCCAAAAAATGTTCTAAAAATTCTTGAGATTGAGGTACACACGTGGAAACTCAACGTGCTCCGATTCGTTGACTGAGTTCTCTTCGTTATTAGAAAACCACGCTTCCAAAAACAACTGCTGGTTCCATTGGGGACAGATGTGAAGAACTGACACGTTTTCAAAATCAAAGCTCCAACGGCTTAAAAACTACTCCGGGAAATCCGTACTTGTACAACAGAGCACGGTTTCGACGAGGAGCAACTTAATGACAAGTACAGATTGCACGCCAGCGTCTTTCTACGGCTTACAACCCTGATGTCCCGCTCAAACCCATAACTAGCTCTATTGGCTCTTCAACATATCCGGCACGGTTCATTGACAGTTGTCGCAGTCACGTGTAATTTGGTCGTACTTCCCTTCGCTAAAGGCGCCTCTGAGAAAATTGCAAGAGTGCTAAACCAACACAACATCAAAGTGGCGCACAAACCCATCCGCAACGTCGGCTCCTTTTTTAGAAGACCGAAAGATCAACAATTCTCTGCTATGTCACTGCGTTCCGCCGCAGAGAAAACGTTTAAGTTCTAATCAGCAGAAAGGCAACAACACGTTGAAATAGGAAGGACACGACCAGTTGTGCTTATTGGGGACGAGAAAAAGCTAACATACAAGAAATAAAGTAGTGGCGGAGAAAAAACGAATTACATCACTGTAAACTACGAGACTAAACGTAAACAGAATACTAGGAAAAATTAAGCTCGGCAAGGTGCGAGCGGTAAAACTGGCTGTGTCGAGTGACTAACGCGAGAGGCGACAAGGCTTAAATACCGAGATGTGACGTAAAATCCCTAGAGGATCAAAGTGCAGCCATAAATGCAAATTCCGAACATAAACACATTTCTCTGCTATGTCACTGCGTTCCGCCGCAGAGAAAACGTTTAATTTCTAATCAGCAGAAAGGCAACAACACGTTGAAATAGGAAGGACACGACCAGTTGTGTCGAGAAAAACAAAGAACGAGAGCGAGCGCCCGTAACTCAGAGACCTATGCGCGAAGTAGCAAGAAGCTGTCGTCGGAGATTTTCACGGCAATATAATTCCTTGGCAGAGTCAGATTTCCACCTGCCGTGGTTTTTAATGACGTGATCGGGAACTCCGCTATTAAGCGCAGCCGAAGCGCCCCCTATCCTAAGCGATTGCAAACCTATACCCGACGTATCAACACCGATGGCCCGAAACTTAGCCAAACGACTTCCCTCGCCCTGGTGTAAGACAAACTCGTACCGGAACGAAGGGAATAACCCTTGGAAGAGGAAAAACTAAAGCTTTGAAAGACAAACTCAACCGAATCAAGATTACGCTTAGCCAGCGCGGCATAACGGAGCAGCATAGCGCAGGGCCATGTGGGGGTACCAGTACTAGCGCAAAGTACACCCTTTACCCAATTGATCAACTTTGCTTTTGGAAAAGTAGAGCTCAATATGATCTTGAAAGAAAGAAATGTCAGACCACCTAAGACGACTTAACTCGTCAAATCGCAAAAAAAAAACCAGCAAAAGCAAGCAAACAAAAACAAACGTCTCTGATATCCCCGAGGGATGCTGAGGGCGTAGCAAACCTATTAACTAACGCGACCAAATGCTCAGGCAAAATGGGTACCCTATTCAACTTAGACGGTTTCGAAGCAACGCGCTTACAACCTTCTAGAATAGCCAGAAGAAAAGCTGATTTACAAGGATTCGAGACCCCGCAAGCATTATGAAAAAAGCTTATACTGTAGAACGCCTGCTGAATGGAGGAATATGAAGACCCTGATTGAACTAAGAAAATTAAATACAAGGCTACGTGCTCCTCTTGAGCCGGGAAGTAAATAACCTCTGGGAAACCACTAGCCCAAGATTTCCAACGTTTGAAACAACCGTGATAGGTCTTGAACGTGCTAGGAGCCTTGCTGAGGGCAAGAACCGCTGGAATGTGCGTACGCAGGCTCTCCAAAGCCGGATGGTGAACGCGTGATACCCTGGAACTTGTAAACAAATAAAGGAAAAAATAAGGCATAAGAGAAATGAGGAAAAAATGGTAGACGTGGAATACCGATTGCAATTTATTAAACGTGGACAGCCAATAACGCGTACATCCTAAGTTAGGCAATCACAACAATATACAGAGAAAACAAAAACCGCTAAAATCCGTACAACGTTGCCAACAAAGGCCATACGTCTACAAAAGATAAGCAAACACGCTCTAGAGCGACCGTCAATAAAGCACTAGCCTGTAAAAAACTATGAAAAAACGAACTGGAATAAACCGAAATAGGACACGCGCTATAAAGCGCTAAATATCGTACGTGAACCGCTATAAAGCGACAAGGGACACACACGAACCGCTACAAAGCGCTACACAGCGTAGGTGAACCGCTATAAAGCAACGAGAGCCGTCCGTGAACCGCTAAAAACGCTACATGGAATAGCGCGAAAAGCTCTGCAATAAAGTACCAATGCTTGAATAACGGCTCTAAACACGCGAGCTGGCGTCCAAATAAATAACAAGTACAGGAGCGTGAAAACCGCAAGCGCTAAAAATAGTAGGGAGCCCCAAGTGGGAATCGTCAAAAATACCTGACGGGTCAGAAAATTCTATGATTCGGGAAACTGAATCCCGAGGGTGACCTAGAGGAAAGAGGTAAGGCCAAAACCTAGCAGAAGGCCATTTGGGGGCGATAAGCGTACCGTGCGCGCGAGACGTTTCCAAATGCGCTAACGTACGCGCGACAAGAAAGACTGGAGGAACCAAATAGTTGTTAACACCGCCCCAACTGGCACTAAAAGCGTCCACGCCTTCGCAACCGGGACACCAGAACTTAGAGTAAAAACGCTCGCACTTAGCGGAAAGAGAGGATGCGAAACGATCGACTTCAAAGGGACCAAAAATACTGCTAACATGTTGGAAGAAAATAGTGGAAACAGGCCAATCATCATAATCAACAACGCGGCTGACCGAATCCGCGTAAGAGTTGAGTGAGCGTGGGATCCACTCAACTTCAGGTGAAATATCATGTGCGGCACAATAGGCGAAAATTTCGAGAGCTAAAGCATGCAAACGAAGGCTGTTGCTGCCCTTGGCGGAAATAGACGCCGCGTTCTTACTATCCGTAAAGACCTTGACCACTTTGCCCGTAAGGGAAGCCCGAAGCGATTTCGGGCCTTAAAGAATGGCTAACAATTCCCTGGCGTTACTATCTAAACCGGACTCCAAAGAGGAAAACGCTTGAAAGAAAGATCGAACTCCTCGCTATCAACGCAGAAGGCACACCCACCGCAGGCGAAACTGCTGGCGTCGGAAAACACGAGAGTCACGGGAAGCGAATATCTGGTGAGAGACCTCCCACTGAGTCTGGCACAGTTAGAAAGCCAGAAATCAATTTCCTGGAGGCATTCGGAGAAAAACTGATAGGACCTAAAATCCAAAGGACAATCCCACCCGCTGTGAAGTTTGACGAATAACTGGAGGAATCTGGACATAAGGAGTGTAATGTTGCCAAAACCCGGGGTGAGGGAAATAATTTGCCCTGTAATAGAGGTGACCGCGCGTGGGGTAACGGAGCGAGACCCAGATTTTAGTGATAGGAGTGCCCTAAGCAACTTGACAATGCGGCGGTGAGGAATAAATATGCGGCCACGCGAAAGATCCCAGACAATGCCCAACCATTCTAAAACCTGGGTAGGAAACCAAGTAGATTTCTCCTCATTGGCGACCACGCCCGCATTGGCCAAATCGGATCTAACAGCTGAAGCAGTACTCTGAGCTACCGAAAAATCATGGAGGCATCCGGCGCCGTCGACTAAATACAAGACCAAGGGTATGCCCCGGGAGCGCCAATGCTTAACTAACGGCCTAAAAACCTTTGTGAACACGTAAGGCGCTGACGAGAGACCGAACGGGAGCAAGGCGAAAACAAAAAACCTCGGCTCTACAGAGCTACCGAGGGGCTACTGAAAGCCTAAAAATGTTTGAGATTCCTCATGAATGCTTACGTGGTGATACCCAGACTTCATATCGTGGGAGGCGCGGTGGCCTCATGGTTAGTGCGCTCGACTCCGGATCGAGTGGTCCGGGTTCGGGGCCTGGCCGGGGACATTGCGTTGTGTTCTTGGGCAAGACACTTTACTCTCACGGTGCCTCTCTCCACCCAGGTGTATAATTGGGTACCGGCGTAATGCTGGGGGTAACCCTGCGATGGACTAGCATCCCATCCAGGGTGGAGTACGTGACGGAGGTCGAGAATAAGCCGGCACTTTCCCACAGAGCTAACGGATACCGTTAAAGGATTGACAACCGTGGGAGGCGTAAAAACTTCAATAACAGAACCCGCCAGAAGCAGGTCAGAAATAGCACTGTCAACAAAACTGTCGTGATCTAAGGCAGACCTATTGTTACAGAAAAAAACTCTAGGAGGCCATGAAATAAAAGGAATGCGATACCCGAAACGGATGATATAAAGAACCCAAGGGGAGGAACCGATGCTAACCCAAAAATCAACCTTGCTCCTGAGCCTATCCTTATAAACTATGGGCGCTGACCCCTGCTTATACTCAAAACCACGAGAGGACAAACATTGTTCATATTCAGAGTCGAAACAGTACTTATCTTGTGAGAGTATGTCAGCAAACTCCTCCTCCACACGGGCGTTGACATCACCCGCCTTCGAGCCAGAATGCGAAGCTGAATAGTGAACGCCTAGAGCGCCGGAAGCCTCCTGTTGTAAAGACGCCATAAACGTATTTTCAGGGACGGTTAACGGGGCCTGTGGAACTAGCTGGCAGCTGGCTAGATGAGCAGCCGACATGAAACCTTGCGAGACGGACCGGGCACTCCTTCCACCATTGGCCTGAAGAACCGCAGTATCGACACGGCCCTCGGGTGAATTCACGGTTAGTGGTGAAACTGTGTTGGTTTGTCGAAGAGGAAGCGAACGGCTGTGAAAATTGCCAAGAACGCTGGCTCCCGTTGAACTGCCTTGAGTAAGGGGAGAAGAAAGGTTGAGCTTGACGATTTCGGACCGCAAATCCCTCAACATTAAGCTTCTTTCTTTGTCGAACTTGATCTCTCAGAGCCTGCCTCTCCGCAGCGCGAATTCTCGTGTCGTCGTCCTCGCTCAACGAGACGGGATTAGATTCGTAGTGTTTAACGGTCAACCAACCGGCCTCGGACGAATCCGCGATCCGTATCTTGCGGTTACGTTCCTGTAATAGTTCTACGGTTTCGTTAAGAATCGAAAACGCCTCAGACTCGGGAGGTAGATCGGCCAAATGATCCTTAAGTGAAACAAGCTTGGCTAACACTTGACCGTTAAATTGGAAATTACGTTCGTTGCCGGTGTGATTAAACTTGATCTCCGACTGTTCCTTCAAAGAATTAGAAGCAGAAAGGGCGGCTGAGGCAACCTCTTGCGATTTCTGTACCTCAGACGAAATAACCGATTTGTGAAAGGCGAGCTGACTAACAACGAAATCTTTGAAACTATCAAGATCTTGCTTTGTAACAGGCTCGTCTCCCATACTACAAAATTAAGCTCGGCAAGGTGCGAGCGGTAAAACTGGCTGTGTCGAGTGACTAACGCGAGAGGCGACAAGGCTTAAATACCGAGATGTGGCGTAAAATCCCTAGAGGATCAAAGTGCAGCCATAAATGCAAATTCCGAACATAAACACATAAGAAAGAGGACACAAGGAGCATTGTTTACAAGATCAAATGCAACGATTGCGCTACAGTGTGCATCAGCCAGACCTCACGCGCCTTAAAAACCAGAACCAAAGAACATTCTAAAGCCTCCGCGTGTTTTGACAAAAACTCTCAACTGGCCCAACATTCCCAAAAAACTGGCCACAGCTTTGATTTTGAAAACGTGTCAATTCTTCACATCTGTCCCTAATGGAACCAGCGGTTGGTTTTGGAAGCGTGGTATTCTAATAAGGAAGACAACTCAATGAACGAGCACGTTGAGTGTACCTCAATCTCAAGAATTTTTAGAACATTTTTTGGCACACGCGTTATGCATATTTGTCTCCTACTTGCCTATTTTATCATCGTTAGTTATATTTGCATATGTAACTGATGAAGGTCACCGAAGTAATCGAAACGTTTTACTTTTTAAAAACTTTTTAATCAGTGTCAACGCTGCAATTTCGTTTTATATCATGCCTGATTACAACCACGGTATTTTTAGGTACTAGGTTGGATACTATTGTAGATGTCTTTTGTACTGTCACAGTTAATCATCAAAACCCCAGAAAAGCGGTGAAAAGAGTACCACTAAGTACCGAAATAAAATTAAAGGCAGTTCAATAACCACCTTTTGTGGTACAGCTGAAAACGTTTGCATAACGATCCTTAGATTCCGCTTTTTTTTTCATTTTGCAGGAGACGAAGGCTCTTTTTGCGCAGCCGGTGACATCAATTCTGTAACCATCTCTAGGTCTTTGACAATGAAGATGACAGCCCTTTTCCCCGCATTCCACGCGGGGTCATCAATTCTGAGTGGAATTTTCTTTTTTGGTTCTTTTGGTTTCAATGGTCCGAAATGAAAATCGAAAAACAGATGATCCGTTAAAAACTACTTTAAAAATTAGAGGGAAAAACTGTCAAGAAAAACAATGTATTATCCTCCTTTTTGTTACAGCAGATGCAATAACACATCTTGAGACAGCGCACTGCGGGGGAACTTAACCGTGTTGATTGTGTTAAAGTTATCTTTCTCGAGACAAAACTCTTCGTTACCAAATAATCTTTGACTAGATGTATTATTACGGTGGTTTTTCGTTCGTTCACGATAAGACAACTTTGTAACTTTGCAAGCAA
>OX421445.1:43056626-43066626 GCA_949126865.1 Montipora capitata | reverse complement strand
ACCAGCTGTTCAAAATCTCATTTACTCAAAGTTAACCAACCTTTTTTTTTTTTACCAGTTGAAAATGCTTTCGCTCAGGAGTCTTATGAAAAGCAAGCGTCACTTCAAAACAAGTTAACATTTAACCAAGCGTCAATTCAAAACAAGTTAACATTAGGACTGGTAAATAAACTGGAATCAAAGTTGGCACTAACCAAGGATTAGCTTAGCCGGCTTTGAATGACTTGGCCCAGAACACTTATTCTGATTCAGATTTACCAACATTTTCTGCAATGCAATCAATTTATTTTCAAGGAGGAAGAATGATTCAAATAAAGATCATGTTTCAGTAAGTTAACCACCATCACTGTCACTGAATAAAAGTGCAAATTAAAAAGACTAGCTTGTTCAACAAACTGGTTAAGTAGCATCAATTCCATTATAATAACGAGTTCATTATTCTACAATGTAATTAAACCAGTTAATTTCTGTGTTTTTTACTGAATAAAAAAAACCAAGATTCCAAATTCTATTCACCTTGTTCTTGTTCTTTTCTCTCAGTGCATTAGTTTATTTTCATGTCATAACTGCAATATTGCCAGATGAAGAAAAAAACTGCAATACTGCACCTGAACCACGACAAAGACATTGGATAAATGTGTCCCCAAGTAAAGGGAAAGTCAGAAAAACAAACTTTGGGCAATTTAATGTATGTACAGTACCTGTAGCCTTTTGTGTTATTTCAATGAAAATATTTGGAGCAAAAATCTGATTTTACAATCAACTGGAAAAACGAATAACCAGAATTTAAGATCTGTTTTCTGCTGTCCTTATTTAAATGTGCCCTAAATCTTTGAACTTGAGTGCCATAATGCAGCCATTTTGAGCCTGTGGGAGAGGGAGATGCAAATGCAAACTACAGTTTATGTATCTGTTCACCTTACAAGCATAATTCCATGGACCTCTTGCTGATATTTCAATATCAAAGTCTTTGAATAATGTTTATTATAATAATATTAAGCCTTACTATGAGTCACTATCACCAATGAATTTTTCTTCAGTAAGTCCAAAGGCTTTGCTTCTCATGATTGCAGCTGTTGCAGCAGAAGAAGCCACTGAGGAGTGAAGATTAGTAAGTTTTGTGGGTTGTCGTTCTTCTTCTTCTTCTTCATCATCAAAAGACTCACTGAAGAGTTTCCTTCTCTTTATATTATCCTTTTCAGTGTTTTTTGCTGCAAACACTTCATAGATTTCAGGTTTGCTACTCTCTTTTACAATATGTTTATCAATCTGCAAGGTGTTTTTTTGGGTGTATCCAAGTGCAGATATTGGTTTGACATACCCAGCAGAGCTAATTAACGGATCTTTTGTCTTAGTGAATAGAACAGCTTTTAGTTCTTGTAGGAGTCTTGTATTTTCCTTCAATGTGTTCTCTTCCTTTCCAATTTCTCTCACTGAGACAGATTGGATGCTACGATCATCATTAAGTGGATCAGAAAAGTCTTCATACACTCTGTCATCTTCTGGCTCTTCTTGCTTGGAGTTAACAATAAAGTTTTCTATTGAGTTTTCTAAATTAAAAAAATCTATAGCAAGTGAAACCTTTTTGCTGGGTTCCTCAATAGATTCATTACCAAATATCTTATTAAAGCCTTTTTCACTTTCCTGCCAACACCTTATTGCAGACTCAAGGTCAATCTTTAACCACTGAAATGTTGTTTTCATCTTATTATTCAAGCATGATTCCTCAGTGACCAAATCTTTCCCTTTGCCAGCTTTTGAAACTTCACTCATAATTTGCTGCAGAGACTGTACTCTCAGAATCCCCACTTGAAGGTGAAGTTTCAGACTATGAATTGCAGCATCCACAGGTGGAGGTGTTAATTGAATAGAAGGCCCCTTAGAATTATTTACTAACTCTTCATTTTCAAAGCAGTAGCTTTTGTGTATCTGGTAGCTCAGTGAAATGGACTTTGCTGAGGTCTCAATATCTCTGAAGGAAATTCCGAATATTTTGTTTACCTTTGTTAGTAGCTTGAGGTATAGTTGACTCAAATTTCCATCATTTGCCTCTAATGACAAGGAAAGTAAGAATCTACTAAGCAACTCTGATTGCAATGCATAAACCATTATTGTCGCAGTTTTTAAATGTTGTAATGACAATCCATCATTGCTATATCTTGGTCTTACTTCTTCAGTCTGTTTAGACAAGTAGGTGAAAACTCCAGAAAGCTCCAAACTAAGAGGAAAACTAATAGCCAATTCTCGAGTTGTTTTCTGTAAGCAAGATATCACAATGTCAACGTTTTTCAAGACAGCTTTTCTCAATTCAGGAAAAACCAATCTTGTATTGTCATCTTCTGCAAACACAGGAATGATTGAGCTCACCATGGTATAGCCTTTTATTAAATGTTCCATCTCTTGAATGAGCTTGACAGATTTCCTCAGAAACAAGTCTAATTGCTTCATCTGCACAGTAAACGAGGTTAACATGTTTAAATTTCCCTGGTGAAGAATTCTGAAGTAATATTGCCTTACGGGTAGAATCCCAACACACAACATTAGCAGAGCAAGTGGAGTGAAGCCAAAATCAGTAACAGCTGCAAGAAAAACTGAAGCGATTACCACAATGGCAGAAATGACAAAGACAGGTCTTCCACTATAAAAATACTTTACTTTGTGTGAATCGTACGGCTGACTTATTTCTTCTATACGTTTGAAGAGTCGAGGATCAAAATGAGAAAGGAATCTTGAATCTTCATCACTTAGCATTTTAGATTCTATGACTGCAACGATGTATTCTTCCCTAAACTCGTCAAGATCTCGCTCTCCCGGTAAAAAGAGAAAGCTGAAAAACCACGTTGACATACATGTAAGCTGAAACCAAGATTTCCATGGCAATGATCCCTGAGGAAAGAACATTCTTATCCAAGCCAAAAGAGAGGAAATTCGGCTTTCCGCATGTGTGTCTTGGGGGACACAAATTTGGGCTCTTTCAAAGTCAGTGAAACCAATTTCGTCAAGATACTCCTGCAAAGGAGAGTTTTCCAACAAGACCTCTTCGTCAGCCATGTTCTGTTATCAGACGATGCTCGTTTTTCGTGAGGCCTGGAAACTAGTGAACAAATGTGTGCCATGTAACCACACAATTCGAGAGGACATGGTAGTGTAACAACTAGTAGGAGCTACAGCTACAACAGCAAGCTGCCTCGAAATGGAAAGAAAGAGGGCACGTAAGGTTTGTGATATATCTTACGAATTATTCAATCCAAGGCTAGATTGCAGAATACCCGGCCCACCAAATGTCCCACTTAAAAAATCTGCCACCGCGGTCCCGCAGTCGTGTTTAACAATGCTGCTTCCGCGTCCACTAAATGCCTTACTTAAGAAACTGCCACCGCAGTCCCGCAGTCAACTTTAACAATGCTGCTTGTCCGCAGTGGCATGGGACAGAAAATGATATTCATATAAACAACTCTGTTCCTAAAACGGGCATTCTACAATCACTCCACTTCTTAAATTTCATTTTGTTGTTCCGTTAACTACACTTTTCACGAGATTGTGTGGAGAAGAAAGGATTCGTCTACTCATTATGCCTAAGCGCTTGTTTCAGTGATTAGGTCTAAGCACTCTCCTAAAATTTTAGCTTTCATTTTGCGGCTCGGTCAACTACACTTTTCATGAGATCGTGTGAAGAAGAAAGCACTCGTTTACTGATTAAGCCTAAGAGCAATCGTCTGAAGAAGAAAGCACTCCTTTACTGATTAAGCTTAAGCGCTCGCTTCAGTGATTAGGCCTAAGCATTCTCGTAAAATTTTAGCTTTCATTTTGCGGTTGGGTTTACTACACTTTTCCCGAGATCGTGTGAAGAAGAAAGCACTCGTTTACTGATTAAGCCTGAGCGCTCGCTTCAGTGATTAGGCCTAAGCATTCTCGTAAAATTTTAGCTTTCATTTTGCGGTTCGGTAAACTACACTTTTTATGAGATCGTGTGATGAAGAAAGCACTGGTTTACTCATTAAGCTTAAGTGCTCGCTTCAGTGGTTAGGCCTAAGCATTCTCGTAAAATGATAGCTTTCATTTTGCGGTGGCAGTGCGTTTTACTGGTTGCCCTTTAACAGTTTTCATTCATCGACTTAACCTCGTCCCCAGGGTTGCTCTTCAACCGTCGTTTAGATAAAAATCCAGAAGACCTGGCGATTTTCATTTTGTAAGTTGATGATGTCACTGTGGAAACCATCTAGATGCAATTTTTATTTTGCTAAAATTACAATGTCAAAAATGTATCCTTCCCCGGTCAAGTCAAGATCACTACGATGAAAACTCTGTTGAGATTTATTGATTACATCTCTTAAGATTTTAAACACTGTTTAATGTAAAAGAAGAAAATTTTATAAGTGAACTGAATTTAGTAGACAAAATCAATGAAAAATCATTGTGGCGGAAAAGTGCTTTATGAAAGTGCGAAAAAATTCAGCCCATCTTAAACAACGTTTTTGTTTTAATTTGCTTAAAATAAATACTGTTCCTCGTAAAATATGTCACATTATTTCCATGCTCCAGTGATTTTCTGTCTGTGACTCACTGAAAATACATGTACATGTGCACGTGAATACAGTACCGCCTGAAAGTATTGACCCCTTGGGGCAAAGCAATACCTCGGCTTTGCTGCGGGAAAGAACAATGATCTGTTGCACTTGTGAAATACTGTAAGCGGAAGACTGTCAAATTTTAGATCTCGTGGTGTGAAGAATCGATTCTTAAAGCAAGAAATTGTAATCAAAATGAGAAAGTGTGCGATTTCCGTAAGGACTCAAATTGTATTATCTTTACATGTACATACATGTAATGTAAAAGCGAAGACTACTTAACTGTAGAGATACAAAGATACTGTTATTAACTACAGTGTAGGCGACAGCTGTGTTATCTGTATGTGTGCGCGAGAAAGTTGTTTGGTTTCGAAAAAAGTTCGATTGTGTCTGTTTACGTCCAAGGCTGACCTTATTACGGGGAATTCTGAAAGCATACCACGTCTTAAAACCGGTCTGGTGTCTTTTTTTCGTTGGTACAGTACCGCTCAGATATACGGGTATAAATATACGCGTATGTGCGTATAAGTATACGCGTATGTGCGTATAAGTATACGCGTATGTGCGTACAACTATACGCGTATGTGCGTATAAGTATGTGCGTATAATCATACGCGTATGTGCGTATAAAAATGCGTATATAAGCTCATACGCATATACGCGTCTGTTCATTAGTATGTATGAGGTGGCTTATTGTCTTTCTATTGTTAGCGGGTTATTTTTCTCAAGAATAGCTTGACAGCACTAAAAACTACATGACCACGAACTACATGAAGACTTCTCCCGATACGCTGTTGCAAGTGTACACGAGTTAGATAGAAAGCATGTGCTTATCGATATAAACAGGTTATCCTTTTCAAACGGAACTTTCATGAGCAGACGAGATGTTTTTCATCACTTACCAACACTACATCCATCGCAACTGCTTTGGAATGTGTGCAAAATAAATTTAATACCGGTGCGTCGTATTTCAGCAGAATCAACAAAGAAGCCCGTTTGTGAACAGCGTTCTGAATACGAACCCACACAGGATGTTTCTTTTATGGCTTACACCATCGATAAACAAGTTTTTTCTCAGAAACTTTTCCATTCATTATACATACACTCAAAATACATGTACATGTGCATGTGAATACAGTACCGCCTGAAAGTATTGACCCCTTGGGACAAAGCAATACCTCGGCTTTGCTGCGGGAAAGAACAATGATCTGTTGCACTTGTGAAATACTGTAAGTGGAAGACTGTCAAATTTTAGATCTCGTGGTGTGAAGAATCGATTCTTAAAGCAAGAAATTGTAATCAAAATGAGAAAGTGTGCGATTTCCGTAAGGACTCAAATTGTATTATCTTTACATGTACATACATGTAATGTAAAAGCGAAGACTACTTAACTGTAGAGATACAAAGATACTGTTATTAACTACAGTGTAGGCGACAGCTGTGTTATCTGTATGTGTGCGCGAGAAAGTTGTTTGGTTTCGAAAAAAGTTCGATTGTGTCTGTTTTCGTCCAAGGCTGACCTTATTACGTGGAATTCTGAAAGCATACCACGTCTTAAAACCGGTCTGGTGTCTTTTTTTTTGTTGGTACATGTAGTCACAAATGTGCATACCCCACGGATATTAAAGTAATCTCCGATCAGGTGAAATCACTTTTATTCCCTCCATTATTTCCAGACTTCCCTGCCCCGAGGGGAACTCGTATACTTTCTCAACCTTCACAATTACCTGCGAGCGCGCTAGACCACTCGGCCATCGTGACACACTTTCGTTTTCTAGATGAAAGCAAACATTTATTGTGGGATCTTTCCGCCCGCCATGATTGATTCAGTATTAAACTATTCGATAAAGTGGACAGGTGCTTTTTCTTTGAGAAAGGCAAGCTTTAAAGGTAAGGAGAATTGTGTACGTTATTTCTAGATCTTGCTTCGTACTTGTGTGTTCCACTGTGAACATTATTTTGCGTAGAACGAATACTTCATTAGAAGTATTTTGCATAGAACGAATACTCCAATATTTCTTGGGAACCAGTTTGTTCGCCGTTTTGACGTAGAAAGAAAATAAGAAAATAGCTTTCCACGGCCAAACAAGATAAAAAATGAAGTCAAGTTTAAAAAAACGAATTAGCTATCGCTGTCACTGGAACTTCGCTGCGGTCCCCCATCCAAGTACTAACCTTATTTGGGGGAGCTTAACTTCAGCTGACACTTGGGCTAGCATCAATGATTGCGGATCTTTCTGTTAAATTCGCACATATATTTTGTCGAACTTTATAACACTTAAAAGAAAAAAAATAAAGCAAACTAACAAAAACCCGGTATCTTACCGACATTTTGTCACAGACGCATCCTTTGTTTCGTGAGTTGTCAGTATTAAACATGCAAGGTAACTTGATCACAGGCGGCCGTTAAAATCGATGTCACTTTCGTTTTTGCGATCTTACTTGTACGACCAAAAGTACGATAGAAAAATTAAACTCTGATTGAATGTAAAAAAAATCACCCGAAATGTTTTTCGCTGATGGCAAATAATTGTTTTATTCTCGATCGACACTTCCTAAAAGTTCCTTCTGCTCTCCTTAAAAACTACATATTAATATTTATTTACTTTTGCGCCAATATTTGTTTTGCATAAAGCAGGCTAGCAAAATCTGTACCTTGCTTAGTTCACAAAGATGGATTGGCTGATTTGATAGAAGGTACCAGTACGATTCGATATTAGTCCAGAACGTTTTGGAGTGAGGGCATTCATAGAAAAGGTGATATAAAGTCTCAGGTTCATCATTACAAAAAGTACATGCATCATTAATTCTAAATCCAATTTTGCATAGTTTGCTGTTAGTGTAAAGAATAGAATTAATTACAGTACTTTGTATTGGAAAGCCTTAACATACATGTATGACTCAAGTGCAACCAAATGTAGCAACGAGAAGATTTCTTTAAATTAAGATCACTCTTCAATTTGCGGATGTAATATTAGGAGGTTGAGCTTTTTTTGAGACCAGCAGCAAATAATAGTCTTTTGATTTTTTGTCTTTAATATCGAAAATTTTATTTCCAATTACAAGTGATGGGGATATGGTTAATCTATCTGGGCCAATTTCTTTTAAATGAGAAGGTACAGAATGACAAAGGCCCGCCCATTGCAGAAAATTGCTTTACAGGGTCTAATAGATGAAGTAAATACGTCTTCCATGTTACATTTGAATCGTTAAATAGTCGTTTTAGCAAGGCCAACCTTAAAGATTTGACCATGCTTTCCAAATCTATCATTTTTAGACCACCTCTCTCTTAATCGTTTATTACAGACGTGTGTGTCACTTTATCTGTATCTTTCCATAAGAACTTGAATAACAATTGATTCAGTTTATTCACAATTTCCTTTGGAACATACGTAGACGAATTTTGGGATCAAAAAAGATTTAATTATTGTCACCTTACCGTAAATAGAGAGGCCCCTAGAGGACCAAATATTAATAAGTAGCCTTTCAATAAAGTTCTTTTCCTTTAATAGTTTCTGATCATATGTGAAATATACTCCCAGAGCTTTAATCGGGATTTTAGGCCACTCAGTACCAAAATGTTCTTCTTTACTTTCTTTTAATGATCCTATCCACATACCCTCAGTTTTTGAACAATTAATCTTAAGACCGGAAATGCTTCGAAACTGGTCCAGTAGTTCAAATAATACTTTGGCTGAGGTAGTATCTGCTAATATCGCTGTAGTGTCGTCAGCATACTGTAAAAGTTTCGTTTCTTGCTCATCTCTGGAAAAAATCCCTTTCATGTCTGAATTCTGTCTAATAGCTATAGCCAGTGTTTCCACAGCTATTACGAACAGATATGGAGACAAAGGGTCTCCCTGCCAAACTCCTCGTTCCAGCGTAAAGAAATTTGATGTCCTGCCGTTGTTCAAGATACAGCTTTGTATATTTTTATAGAATACTTTAACCCAATGAAGGAAATCTTAACCAAAATTTAATTCCTCTAGGCATTTAAAAAGAAATTCCCATTCAACACTATCGAATGCCTTTTGAAAATCAATGAATAACATTAAACTGGGAATGTTTTCTTTCACAGTAAAATCCATGACATCGTAAATAGACCGTATAGTTTTGCCTATAAAACGATCTTTTACATATCCTGTCTGATTAGGATGAATAATATCGGGCAAGACATTTTTAATTCTTGATGCAATTGCTTTCGTCATTATTTTGGTGTCTACATTAACGAGGGAGATTGGATGCCAATTTTCTAGAAGTGAACGATCTTTCCCTTTTCAATTAGTGTGATGATTGCTTGTTTTTGAAAGCTAGACATCTCACCTTTTTCAAAGCATTCATTAATGCAGTTCATAAAGCTATCGCTAATTACTAACCACATTGTCTTATAAAATTCAATAGGAATGCCGTTGTTACCAGGAGTTTTATTATTGTCAAAGCTACATGTACATGTATCTAGGAGATGAAAACATTCTTCTGCTGAAATGTTGCCTTCACAAAATTTTTTCTGGTCTTCAGAAAGTGCGGGTATATTTAAATCGTTTAGGAAAGAATCAATTTTAAATGCAAGATCTGGATCAGTAGTACTGCTTTTATACAAGTTTTTGTCTACACAACCTTTCTTGCTCTTTTAATATACAAAATGGATCTGTTTTCATTACTCCCCTTATGTGAAGTTTTCGTATATGCTTTTTTATATGATTTGTTTTCTCGAGGTGCATGTATAATTATTCCTTTAGTTTTCTCTTCATAAAAGGTTTCTAACTTTTCCTGAGCCTCATTAAAGTGAGCTGCGTTAGAGTCACTAGGCGTAGTTTCGTATTCTTCCTTTGCCTCTCTAATCTCATCTTGGAGATTTAATTCTGTTGCTTGTTCTTGGCGTTTTTCTTTGAGTAGTTAATAGCGTGCGCCCAAGGTTTAATTTTATTATATTTGATCCAATCTCAAACGACACGACTGTCCGAAAGTTCTTTGTGTCCCTCTGCCGTCCATACTGGAAGCATTTCAGTAACATTATTTACATATTCCTCATCCTTCAACATGGAACAGTTCATTTGCCAATACCCGGTACCTTTCTGCTCATTTTCTAGCTCTGAAATCTCTATCAAAATTGCAGCGTGGTCTGTTCGAATGGCTGGAATTATATCACTTGATTTCACTAAATCGTTCAAATTATTAGAAATTAACCAATAATCGAGATGGCAAAAAAATCTTTGAGACTTTTGACTCCAGGTAAAACTTCTTATGTCTGGGTTTTTAATTCTCCAAATATCAACCAGATCTAGTTGATTTTGTAGGCATGCAATCAATGCAGGCAGTAACTGATTGTCTTTGATTAATTATACCTCCTTTTTTATCAATCTCTGGATTTAAAGGGCAATTGAAATCGCCTCCTATAATGATATTATCTTCCGAATCTAAGTTTTCTCTTT
>OX421445.1:43049126-43051626 GCA_949126865.1 Montipora capitata | reverse complement strand
CCCGTGACCTCGTGATACCGGTGCGACGCTCTAACCAACTAAGCTATGATTGATATAGAGTCTTTTAATAAATCTCTTAAATCATCTTGGATTAAAAAATATCTTGATCCTGAAAATAGTAGTAGCTGGAAGTCTTTTTTTGATTTAGAACTTCAGTCACATGGAGGAAAGACGTTATTTTTAGGAAACCTTACTAGGAAGGACGCGTGCTGTTTCATTGAGGTCTCAGACCCTTTCATCAAAGAAATTCTTGAAATTTGGTGTGAAGCCTCCTTCACCGAAAACTTGACATCCGAAGCACAGTTTTTATCTTCACCTCTATGGTATAATTCACACATAAAAATTAGAAATAGACCAGTTTTTTCCAAAGACTGGTCCCTTAAAGGTATAACCGAAGTTAAGCACATCCTAAATGATTCCTTTGAGTTTTTATCTTTGACTGCTTTTTAAGACAAATATAACCTTCAAGTTCCTCCCTTAAGTTATTACGGAATAATTTCGGCAACTAATTATCTCCGTAGGCAAAGTGAAAGGACTAATGCTAGTTATGAGAGCTTTCTTTCAAAATTTCTAAAAAGCTCAAAACCCTCTAGATTGATTTACGAGAAGTTAGTATCAATAAAAAGTGAGCTACCAACTCTAATTCTAGAAAAATGGCACAAAGAAATTAATCTGGAACCCGGTCACAAAGTCAACTGGAAAGCAGCCTATGTCTTGGCCTTTACATGTACCAAGAGTTCAAAACTCATAGTTTTTAATTTTAAATTCCTACATCGACGACTTTCAACTAATAGTTTTCTTAAGAAAATAGGACGTATAGATAACGAGAAATGCACCTTCTGTCAATATGGTAAAGAGAGCCTCTTTCATTTATTTTGGGAATGTAGCAAAAGCCGTTGTTTTTGGAATCATGTTTTTTCATGGATGCAGGCCTGTAAAATTGTTAGTAAAGAATATGCTTTTCAGGTAGATACTTGCTTGGGACTGAGGCCAGATACCTCTAAATACAATTTGCAAATTAATTTTTGTTTTTTGACAAGCAAACATTTCATCTGGCTGTGTAAATTTAAAGAACAAAAGCCAATTTTCGAAGAATACTTAAGGCATCTACAATATATTCATAAAGTAGAGAAGGAAGATACAACAACGCGAAAGAAATGGGAACCGCTATTGCTTCAAAAATAAATAAAGAAATACAGAATCCAGCACCTTGTTCTCCAACTGTACAGGTAATTCCGATCTTGTAGAGTATAATAAATTGGTCGCTCCTCTCAAAACATATGTATATGTATATGAATATGTAAACATATTCCGTGTTTGTGGGTGTGTGTGTGGGTGTCAGTGTGTTTGTGGGGGGAGGGGTATTTGTGTTTTCAAAACATGTAAGGTGTTTAATTAAAAAAAAAAAAACTAAGCTATGAAGACTCTGACGTTGGGAGCTGGTCATTTGTGTGTTCTAATGTTCCCGTGAGGAATGAATCAACAATGAAATGATATATGAAATGGATCATATACAATGTAATGAACTGTGGATATGAAATCAATTGAAGCTATGATCCTCGCAGTTATGAACGCAATTTTTGCAATTGCCTAAAGAAGCCTGAAAATTTCAGGACTTCAACAGGATTTGAACCCATGACCTCACGATACCGGTGCAACGCTCTAGCCAACTGAGCTATGAACAGGATCATTAGAACCCACAAATGACCAGCTCCCAACGTCAGTGGCTTCATGGCTCAGTTGGTTACAGCGTTGCACCTTTATCGTGAGGTCATGGGTTCAAACCCCGTTGAAGTCCTGAAATTTTCAGGCTTCTTTACGCAATTGTAAAAATTGCGTTCATAACTGCGAGAATCATAGCTTCACTTGTATGTTTACAGTCATGGAAGCTTGCACCTTAGTTTATTTACGTTTTAACTTGCTAAACTGGTAGAGGCTTGAACTTGTCTATCGTGTGGTTGTTGAAGCATTAATTTAAGTTAATCTTACTAATTCAGAGGAATGAATATTTCTGAATTTTAAAGAGCTCAACTACTGAATGACCTGTCACTTCATATTTTGAATCATAAATGATTGTAATTAATGCAGGACAAGGAGTTACTTAACAAACTTCGGGAATACAGTTATGGTTCTTGGCTGGTATAATATTTGAGTCGTGGATAAGGTGTAATTCAAAGTTGGAGCTTTTCAACAACTATCCCATAAAAATCTCCTGTTGGACTGCACTGGCGGTGACTTATATTATGCATAATCCACACAGTGTTTTTAAAGAAATGTCCTGTTTACACCTTTGGGAGAACTGTTCATCATGATAGCGAAAAACTTACAAATTATTAAATATAAAGATGTAAGAATTAGGCATGATGAAAGGTTATCAACATTCTCTTCTCAGCTGTCACGGCAATATGAGACGAACATAACAGGCTTTCATGACAGTGCGTTGTGTTAGTCCAGCTGTTATCGACCAAAAAAACACTGAATAGACCTTATTCATAAATAG
>OX421445.1:43006626-43021626 GCA_949126865.1 Montipora capitata | reverse complement strand
AAATGGAAAGTTCTTGTTCCCGTCGGTGCAGGTATGTTTTTTTTTCTATTTTTGGTGAAGCCAAACTAGACACCTGCGGTATTCCTTGTTTAGCCAAAAATGATACCAGATTCAATCCTGCAAATAACAGTCCGTCATTGGACAATTGTTTGGTAAAATTTATGCATTTTGGGATAGTGTCGTGAAAGACCGTGAAGCCCCAGTTGTCTTAATAGGACATTTGCATGATGACACCATTTGACTACAAGTACCAGAATCCTTCAGGTTTCGCTTGTCTCATGTTAATTAGAGCTATTGTTATTTTTACCCCACTGGGAATACAAAATTTAAATATGAAAAGAAAAACAAACTGAATTGTGGTAGTTGTAGTCAAATGACGCCATCGTGAAAATTGCCTATTACGTTCGTCTGAAAAACTACTAAAATCTGAGGTCTTATGTTATCACTCGTTGTTTTTTTATCTGCAAGGGTTGTGGATTTAATTTTTAGTCGTAATTTGACCCGATAAATCGTTTTCAAATGGTTTTCTAGTCCGTTCTAGCGTCTGTGGCTTAATATAATTAGAATTAGTTTCCATGCCACAGTCTTGTTTTTCTGAAAAGTATGAATATACAAATTAGTCACGCTTTGTAGTCACCACCACATCGAATAGGCCAATTCCGATGTATTAAAATTGTAACTTGGCCCCGGGGCTTAGGGAAATAAAACAAAATAAATTAATTATTCATTTCTCATCCTTGATGGGATTTCTTTTGTTTTATTCCCCAAAGCCTCGGAGCCAATTTCAGCTAATTACGCAAATTTTGTATTCAATTGATTCAATTTTCAGGGGCAACAATTCATTTCAGTCAATTTTAAGTCTCTGAATGTTACTGTGAGTTTTTATACCGACATGCGTGTTACTAGAACGGGGAAAGGGGATCAGGGAACCGGGGAGGGGTCTGGGAACGAGTATACAGCGATAGCCCACCTGCTAATTCAGAAGGGCTACCGATAGAAAAGAACACATACTCTCATTTAATAAATGGAGTTGCCCACCCCCCACCCTATTCTCCTTGTAAAATATATTTTCATGTTTCTGTTACGAACTGTTATAGGTATTTGCAAATTATGCTGAAGCCAACATGGTGCTGCTCATCTCGAAGTTCCCACATCATCAGAACTTCAGCCTTCAGCTGAGCCTATGGCAGTCAGGGAGCCTGAAACTAGTCTGTCATCACTCCAAGAGCAGTCTAGTGAGGTAAGTTTTCTACTTTCCATTTTTGATTGGTTTTCTTAAAGACGTGGGAAAACAAACCCACCTGCGTTATACTATATTTTTTGTAATGTACATTTTTTCTTAATTCTATAGGCAATACCAACTCCACAACTCCCAGCAGGGGCAGGCGATTTAAGTTCTGAGGCACTTTCGTACGCCTCACAAGAGGTAGGTCCTGTGGTAATACCAACTCAACAACTTCCAGTGGGGGCAGATGATGCAAGTTCAGAGGCTTTTTCGTCCGCTTCACAAGAATCAGTTCCTGAAGTCGAAACGTCACTAGAATGGCAGCCTACTCCTCAAGTACAGCATAGGCTTCACTATCTCAATAACTTCCTCCGGAACTCTGCGGATGGAAGAGTAAGTCCCGTTCGATCTCAGCTTTGTACAGATGTCTTGAATTTGTCCCCTTCCTCAAGTGGCTACTACAAACGTAAAGCAATGCAAGCAGTAGAGACAGTACTGGAGGCAATTGTGCCGGAGCAGTCCACTTGGCTTTTCCATCGGGTGGTTGAGAAGTACAGCAGAGGAAGGGATAGAAACGTGCCAGATAATCAACTTCTTGCGAGACTTGTAAAGCTCTATGAAGAGGCACATTCATGGTATACCACACAGCAGATACTCTCGATTTTTGTTTGTGACCATCCAAAGTCTGAATTATTGACCTTAATTCCAGGCCTTACAAAATGGAGAATTGATGAAGCAAGAAAACACGCTTTTCTTACCTGGTCAACAAATAGAACCACCACAAATAAAACGAAGTAGACTGCACCCCGCAAAGGTTGATCACTTTCTTGATTTCGTTTCTAGTCCGGCCTTTTTGCAAGATGTCGCATACGGCACAAAAAGGTTGAGACTTTCCGATAGTGACACACTGGAAATTCCTAATGTGGTGAGAACTGTAATAGCCTCGAGACTTGTCCAACTGTATACATCGTACTGCTCTGAAACAGGATTTGAACCTTTAGGTAGATTGACGCTGTTTAATATACTCAAGGTAAGCAGCTTCGAAATAGAAAGTCTTACGATGCCTAATTATGGCAAATCCATCGATGATCCTTATCGACTTTGCTCCGCCTAATTAACACTGTCGATAGCGGCAAGTACCTCGTTAAGGTACCTCAATCCTAAACTTTGGAGTGGCCTCACTAATAAGTCTAGCAAGGAGATTGAAGTACAGATTGCTGCCTGTGATCGATGTTAGGATACAAAGAACGCAGATATTGCTTCAAAAATGTTATACATATATGCCTCATTATGTAGTTACTAGTCAGGTGTCCTCTACTGAGGGATCTCCTTGTGCGAGATATTTTCACACACATAAATAAAGTTCATCATCCCATTTGTGTGATGCACCTTCTTTTTACCAAAAGGTATGCGCAGCTTTTAAAAAGAAATCACTCACAGGGCTGGACAGCATCCAAACAGATGGTGTGTGTGCCTTTGCCACATTGGTCGAAACAGCAGAAAGGTTATGCTCACTTGATAAGCACAATCGCTAAGGCAGGGGTCGCACTAGCAGGATCAATGTCTACATTGGACATAAATACTGTCATTGCATGCTCGCGACTTGTGCGACTCTTAAGTCCCGATCAGACATAACTATGTCTGGTCGGTTGCAACCCTCTGGGGACAAAATGCCCCGACAAACTTGTGTGACAATTTATGATGTGACAAAAACAAAAAAAGTCCGCAGTGTGACTCATGTCTAAAGTTATTAAATCAGTGCAAAAGAAAGAGCGAATGACTAGACCGTAAAATTGTGAGTGAATTTCCTGATAATAAAATGCTAGAAAAACACTTTTTTCCTAGGTTATGCGAGTACATGAAAGTTTTTATATCGTTGTATTGCATCTCAAAAAATAAATGTGTCAACTGTTATTGTGTTGTTTTTAGGTCTACAAGAGGAAGGAGTGAAAGATATCAAACGTCGCTTGAAAAGTGCAAGGCAATATTTAAAGACCGATTACAAAATCCACTTGTCGAGGGAGAGCCCTTGTCCTGACCACTCCAGGCAATTCGCCCTGAGTAGTGCCGAACCAGAGTTCCAAGGAAGCTGTGCGCATCAGCATACTGTTGGCTGCGATCGATGCGATGATCTCAAGAATGCAATTGCAGACCTTCAGTTGGCATTTGACTCACAAGAAGTCAAATTCAGGTGATTATGTGTCTATCATCTTCTTAAACTTTTATGAAATGTTTGAGAATTGAACCCTCTGTAAGGGTTTTCTTTACCTGCTTGTCTCTAGGATTACCCTTCTTTTCAATTGAAATCCCGGAAAGAACTTACGAAACAATATGCAAGTTTGAAAATCTCAAAAGAAAGCATATCTAATATTGCTATACGTCTTTTGGCAGTAAAGACCTTCTGGAAGAGTTACAGTACGATGTGGATAACGCAATTCCTGGTATTGATGGGTGGAAAGCGCATATCCTCAGAGCGGCTCATCAGGACACTGCAAAAAAAGCTGTTGTCGAGAACCTGGCCGATAACCAAGTCCTTATCATTATGGACTGGGCTATGAAATTTCTCCCACTCAGTTACCGGGAAACACAACGGGATTGGTTTGGGAAAAAGGGAATGCCGTGGCATGTTTCTGTCGCTGTCAAAAAGGAGGATGACAGTGAAATTGAGGTACAGTCATACATCTGGCTGTGATGTATCTAAGGACGACGTCTAGAAAAAATAAAAACTACAACTGATTAATGATAAGCGTTTATCACGCCAGCGTAACAGGACGAGTAATAAACCAATTTGGTAGTCATTAGACTAACTTAGAGCAACGGAATAATGAGAAGCGATACCGCAACAAAGACACATGTGAATGTTACATCGGCGCGGAAGTCATTAGCCAGAAAAAGTTAATTTACACAATTTACACAATTACTGGAAGATGAGATAAGATGGGATGAGATAACAGCACCTTATGAAAGTGGCGAAGTCACTAGCATACCGCTTTGTTCACTAATTGGGGACACCTAACTACAATTACTTATCTAATAATTAATAAAACATGAAATATGATATACATATGTAACGGTACTAATATAATACAATCCCGTTCATTCTCTAGACGAGAAGCTACATCCAACTTTTTGACAAATGTACTCAAAACTGGTTTGCTGTGGCATCGATCCTGGAAAGTACGCTTGTGGCTTTAAAGTCTAGTTATTCCAACCTCACTGACGCTTTCCTGCGATCCAATAACGCTGGGTGCTACCACAATGCGTTTCTTATATCCTGTCATTGCCAAGTATTGGTGAGCGTGCCGGAATCAAAATCTTGCGGTACGACTTCAGCGACCCCCAAGCCGGCAAAGATATTTGTGATTGCTGTATAGCCACTCTTAAGAGTCACATGCGGCGATTTATAAATGAGGGAAATGACATAAACACCGCCAAAGACATGAAGGTTGCAATTGAATTGTATGATGGGGTCAAGGGCTGTTATGCCACTGTTGCAGAAATTCAAGATTCTTTTCAAAGTATGACGAAACATAGCATGACTGGTATTCAAGCACTGAACAATTTTTTGTTCGAGCCTGCTGGACTGAGAGCTTGGAAGGCATACAATGTGGGCACCGGCAAGTTTTTTTCGCTGGCACAGCTTAAGAAGTATTTTCCGAACGCGTTCGGTCTTTTTTGCAGGATACATTCTTCCAAGTAGAACAAACCGGTGTTAAAGCAAATCCTGCTGATATTGCATCTAAAATGTGAGTCTAAGATCAGCAACTGGAAATAAATTGTTTACAAAGGAGGAATGGCTTTCAACAATTCAAGTTGCAAGATATTTCAGCAGGCTGTCAGCCCTTAATAAGAGGGGTGTCTTGAAACGAAATGTAAGTGCTTCCCAAGAGGAGGAAGAAGACCTTGATCATGTCAACGAAATAGAAGCGATGGAGACAAGATTTCAAATAAGAAGGGAACTAGAATTTTAATTAAAAAAGTGTTTGTTTTAATGTATAATTGCGAAGTAGCCTTCATCTTATGCGGAACCACTAAAAAGCACTCTTGCCGTGAGGTGAAAAGTAGTGTTTATACAGTTAACCAAAACAATATCTGGCGAGCAAGCTGGCAAAACAGTGGAAAGCAAAAATCCTCAACATGTGAGTACCACTACTGTTAGCAACCTTCTCTTACCACATACCACAGCGATGTGAATTCAGTTGTAACTGGAATGAAAGGTCGACAGAATCTACTTATGAAAGCATTAGCATTTAATTACCTACATAAAATGACATTTGAGAAGCCCGCCCTGGTTCTGCAAAAATCCAAATAACCAGGATATCTTTCAATCAAGTTGATAGTCTTGAGCAGCTCTTGTCCTACTCAATAAGATGACGCAAAACTGAAAAAATTGGTAATAAGGTCAATAAGGAAACTTCAGTTACTTCGTTAGTACTTCCGGTCTTTCAAAATATTGCACATGAAAAGACTGAAAAGAGGCATTGTTGAATGCCGGTCTTTTTTATTATTCTCGGATTGGTAAAAGTAGATACCACAAAACGTAATTCAGAGGATTAGTTAAAGCGCAAAGATACTTATTTAGTTGCTAGATCACAGATGAATAGAAGCAGAGAATACAGTGAATAGTGGCAACACAACAGAAGCTAACAGACTAGTACGTGCTTTCCTTTGTCTTTGTTTGCTTTTCATGGCGACGGTGTTTACATTAGCGTGATCTCAGAAAAATACTCATGCAATCAGATTTTACAAAAGTAACTGAAAAGAACTTAATTTGCTGTAGAATGTGGATTGCCTGTCAAAGATAGACTTCCTTTACTCCGAGCTCACTGAATTTTTTTCTCAATTCAAGTACAGATACTCACACATGCAACAGACGCAAGTGTCACGCCGCACACCTACATTTACATGAAGGCTGCTGTTTCTCCTGTAAGGAAATTATTTTGAGTGTATTCAAAGTTTGAAGATGAATTTAATAATTATGGAAAGTAACAAAATGTGGCAAAATATACCTGGCACACTTTGCTTTCAACTGTCGACTTCAGGCATAAAAAGTATCGGTTTTATTAGATTTACTAACAACTGTCAGTAAATTATGTCAATATCTTAGAAGTTATATAATTAATTTAACTCCTTAACTATGCTGAGAAACAGCCCTTTTAGAGCTGAAAAACAAACAAATTGGCGTCACTGATACCATTACGCGACTCGAATCGGCTCCTGAAACAGCAGATGGTCACAGAGGGCTCCAATTAACTTGGATTGTTACGTACATCAGAGGAATGTGATCACAAACATTTAACAGAGACCAAAATTTTTTTTCGTCAGAAACATAGCACTATGATAGGGTTTTACTGTGACTACATTTTTGTTGACATGCAATGTTGCCCATTGGAGATATTTGCAATTTAAAAAGCCTAATTTGCGGTTTCTTAAAATTATTGTTGCGTGACATGGTTAATTTTTGAAATGTTCCATATTGGCGAGAATAATTTCAAACCACTCCAATGCTGGACTTTTATTGCTTAAGGGTCAAAGTATTTTTGGATGAAAAAAAGATGAAAATCCACTGCATTCTGTTAGTGTGAGGAATCTTTGTTGGAAGTACAATTTAAAGAGCTAATTTCAGGGGTTTATCCCTGGGATTTGATGTGAAAGCCCAAAGACCCCAGGGATTGACCGGGAGCCCAAACTACTTTGGGCTCTTGAATAACTTAATGACCTTAATCAACTGTGAAAGTTTGAGAGAAATCGGTGAGATGGCATGTGTCATGCCTGCCTGGTCCTCTGGTGGACAAACTCTTAAATGTTCTCCTGTGTCCACCAGAGAAGTCTGCGCATTACCCCAACCCCCTCAAACCTGACAAAATATGCACAGAACACTCTAATACCCTACTGCAACAAAAAACTAAGCCTTCATGCTTGATTTGAGTTCATGTGAATTGATTTCAATATGCAGTGTCGCCAAGGATCCCAGTGTTAGAAAACTTCACTTTCAGTATTGCCTGAAAGTATTGGTCCATTTGCTGGGTCATTGTATCTTCTTGTCACTATTCCTCATTATTATTCAGCAACATGATGCTTATATTACATTGTACATGTAATTCACTTTCTCACTTTTTTTCTATTACAGGTAGATCTAACAGAATTAACAGATGATGAAGACTATGTGCCTTATGTTCCACTGAAGGAAAGAAGAAGGCTTGAACTTGAAAAGCGAGAAAAGTATTTGAAACATAACACTGATGTGCAGCCTCACACGGAAACTGTGCAACCTAAGAAGGAACCAACTTTGGAAAAAGTAATGAGTCCCAGACCGAAACCAAGGGGTCCCTAGGCGAAAGTGCTTGATCTCTTTAAAATAATACAAATCTAGTTCCATTTAAGTAAAATACCACCAATATGATACATTTTTTGTGGAAACGTGAACCGCTAATATTTTTCTATATTTAATTTAAAATGATCGGTTTCACATTTCAGACTTTCAGTATAATAAAACAGCTTCACCTTTGAAGTTTTACAAAGTTTACAAAGTTGACTCTGAGGCTTAACAAGTTGGTTTATAATTCAGATCAAAAACATGACAGTCTAATTCTTATTCTTTCACTTGCCTCAAGGCTAGTGCTGTTGAGTGCATGCTTCTTCTTGAACTGTGAGCAAACATTGCGATACATGAAGTTTTTTCTTCATCTTACCTAAAATCATTGGTATGTTCTTGGCCATCCAGGGATAAATTGTCGTTTTTTCTTCTGTGTACTGCCATTGTTGACATGTTAATTTTTGTTGTAATTTTCTTTCTGAGCTTTCTTTCATGTAAAGGATTTGGCGAAGTTTGCACCCACATGCATGCTTTATTCCATATTTGGTAACCCTCGCTCCCAGGGTGCTCTTGGCACTAAAGATTCAACATGGTGGTGTTTTGAATTTAAGGTGATTCCCTATGTGCAATAGAAGTTTTCGTAAAAATTTCTTTAAACTTTTCTCTATTGTTCCCTACATTATGGTGACTCGGAAATGTGCAATTAAAAAAAATAGGTCACCCAGCTCGTTTGTGAGATATTACTCACTCAAGTTACTCATTTAATCATTGCGACTTCATCTATCAAAGACAAGTTTGTTCCATCGGTTCACAGTACATTTTGCAGGAAAAGGAAGCACAGCTTTGATGTAATAGCCCTTTTCACGGTTAGTTTTTTTCATTTGCGAGGCAAATTCGGGTTAAAACTACAAAATAGCCCGAAATTGCCTCACATACATGCTAGATTATATTGTAATGCAAATGTGAAAACCTAACTGTGAAAAGGGCTATTCTTGAAATAACAAAACAGGTGTATTGTATTGTTCAAAAGGAATAATTCAATGTTTGTTTTATGGCACAGGCACATGTCTTGAAAAGGCACTGACTACAAATACTCCTTGGTTGGGTGATCCCGAATACCAGAAAAACGGCCATTCTTTTTTCTAGCGAGCTTTCCCACAAGAAAAGATCGCCATTTTGAAATGTCTTGTCACGTTTGATATAATTATCAATATTCATATATGGCTACGAGTCTTTATGGTTAAATATTGTTTTGTTTAGAAATATCCGTTGAGACTTCTGAGACAAAGAAAACAGAGCGGTGAAATTTGATGATAAAGCCTCTTAGCCATGCCTGAATACGAACGTGGCCTATGCTTTGTTATGCAGAACAGGATGTGTAGTGCAATACTAGGGAATCACCATAAGATAAAATTTATCAGCAATGCAAGTGCAGACTTATATTTTTTCACTCAGAAATTACTTCTTGATAGTTTTCTGATAGTTTTCTTTCTAAGTAACTTGTGTTATATATTCAAAATTAATTACAAAAACAAGGCATTCTTCGATCGGTTGTGCTGTGTTCGCATTTGTTGCGTCCTGTAGGACGCATGCCACATATTATTTTGTGTCTAGTAGGATTTTTATGCGTCAGGACGCAGGGGTAACAAAATCACTGAGTGTTGTGTAAATGCATGTTGCTGAGAGTGGGACAAAATAAAATGTAATTACTGGTATGTAGCGCTGAGCCATACATGCCTTTCTTATTGGTCAATGATGAAGGCATAAATAGGTTTTAGAATGCAAAAGAGGTTGTAGAGTGCAATAAGGAAGTTGCTACAGATGGAAACAAAGCGTTGGAGTGATTTTGTGTAGTCTAAATTATATTAAATAAAAAATCACATTAACTTGCTAATGCACTTTGTGATTTATTGTCACTACTGATGTTTTGAAAGTCCTTAAGTTGCACTTGCCTATGGCTTGTGCAATTTTGAGAACTTTCAAAAAATCACTCATGCCCATAAATCACTCCCATACACTTGCATTCAGTCTCCTATACATTCAGTATAGCATTCACTAGGTCATTTCATGGGGAAAAATGTGCTGTCTTTAATTTCAAATGGGATGAATGTGTTGAATCTTTTATTGATTATACACATAATCTATAGATATATTTGAATCTGATATTATTTTTGACTGTATGTACACGTAGGTAGAGAAAAAGGAAGAAAGTTCTGTTGGTATTAAATCCAATGTCAGTCTGTTGGATCAACACACTGAACTAAAGAAAATAGCAGAAGGTCAGTGATGTTGTAGTAGTACAGTTGCTGTAGTACATTAAATCCAGGCTGCATATAAGTAGTTACAACAGTGGGTCTTTTTTTTCAAGTAGAACATCTCTCAAAACCAGAGACTCTTTATTTTACTCTGTAGGATGTACATGTAGATGTAAGGATTCAACTTAACATATTGTTATTTTGGGGTGTATTTCAGCTGAAAAAGAGACAGACTATGAGAAACAACTTAAAGAGGAAGAAAAGATCCTGGATAGCATTGCTGAGAAAAAGGGTTTGTTTGCACAAGTCTTGGTTGAACAAATGTATGCATCAAACTATTGTCATGGACAATAATATTATTTATACATTTTGATACAATTTTACATTTTATTTCTGCTCCTGTCAATATTGCTCTTAAATTTTATGTTTAATATAGCAAAAGATGAAACATCTGAAAGTGCACCTGAAAACAAAAGAATCATTTCCTTTTTTCCTTTAGATTTTGAAAGTGTGTTTGCTTAACACCTGGGCCCGGTTGTTCAAAATCCGATTAACGCTAGTTCCAGTTTAAATGTGAATACAGCTTAAAGCGACTTTTTAAGTCTGAAAGCTCAAATTTCTTGTGCTGCATGTTAATTCTGTGGCATACACAAGCATGGCATTCTTAAACTAGTGAGCCTTTGACATCATTTTCTCCTTGATCCAGCTCTCTCAAGAACTTAAATTTAGTAATGATGGACCATTGAATAGTATTATCCAAGTTAAAATAAACAGGTGTTTTTTGGAAATCAAGGCTTTAAACTTTGGAGGCTTAATGTTTAGTTAACAACTAATTTTGAAATCCAAAGAAAAATAAGAATTGATTTTCCCATCACAGGGGCACTTTAAGCAGTTGCAGGGAGACTTGCCACCTTTAAACAGTTGTGAAAAGGCTAAAAAAATGTCTGGGCCTTAATGGGACATTGACGGGCAAAATCATCTGGCGTTAGACAGAGTAAAATACTAAGTATGGCTGGTTTAGGGGTGAATGAGTTAAGGGGTTGTTTATTGTACATGATAATGGAAGTGTGGATGAGGGCTATTAAATGAAACATCATGTGCAGCTTAAGTATGCATGTTGTTTACTTTGTACAGTGTACATACATGAATGGAAATGGGTTTCAAAACACCTTTTTGTTTACTGATAGTTCTTATGGCTGTTGGTGAAATTGCAAAAGGAATTGTGTACACTGATTCTATCAAGACTGGGTAAGATATCGCAGTCCCTCATTGTTCAACAAGTGCTTGTCACATCGTTTTGTATTATTGAACAGAGGCCAAAATCAATATGGAGAGGACAAAAACAATATGGAGATAAAAGTTTACTACTGTATTCTTACTCTAAGTATTACCACGTCTCAATCAATGGGATAAGACTATTTTGAGACACCTTTTTAACATTACTGCCATCAGGTAATGTTACTTGTAAGGGCGCCGATTTTTGCGAAATCTTTGAAAAAGGGCAAAAGAAATTCACAGAGCTCTTGAATGTCAATGAACTGCGATGTATTCTCAACAGCAAAACGAAATTTTTGTGAAGAGGCTTCAAACTTCAAAAGTTTTTCGTGAAATCGGCACTTGGCTAAAACTGGTTCAAGTGATCCTTGACATTGTTGTAATGAATACGACATGATCACACACTGCTTTATAATATTTTTATTCCATCATGATGGTACCAATTTTAAAGTAGCATTCAATGACACAAGAAATTTCGAGTGTAGGAGTAAATTGCTTCCCCATTCCCTTGAAATTTCTGTCATAGAAACAACACAATTCATTCAGTTGACAACCTCCAGTAATCTTCCAAAACCTACTCAATGGAGTGTTTCATGAAACTAGAGAAATATTATTACGTACAAAGCGCGCCAAATCCATCAGCAACCCGACATTTTCGTGGAGGATTTTAAAATCAACTAAAATATCTGAATATTTGCTGGACTCTTTCTGACACAATCAGCACGGCAACATTTTCTATCGAAAACAATATTTACCGTCTTTTTGCCTTGGTTTTTTATCCAAATGCATTTTTCCGATTTTTTACTTTAGCAGCTCATATTAAGTATAATTTGAAGCCAAAAATTATTGACACCTAGCAAATATGTTACTTTCGGCCATTGTATTTAAACCTACTCAGATGTAATTGCGAAAGTTTAAGTTAAATTGCACTACTTACCAAAATCGGGTCAAATGTCCACTGGCACACAGCATTGATTCGACGACCAAAAATCCTGAAAAAAGGACCTTTTTGCCAAGTCACGGTTTTACGATTTATTGAAATCGTAATGACTCGACATTGACATATTTCCAACCATAAAACAGCAGTCCAATAGATAGTGGCAAACCTCATGAATTCCATGACGCAAAGTTTCTTCAATCAAGTTCCATGTATTACATAACAAAACTCAAGTAACATTACTGCTTTTTTAAATTCTGTCACATTCTTCTCATTGGACGCTAGGTGTTAAGGTTACTTCGTGATTAACAGTCATTACATCATGCCTTGTTCAGTCGCTCCCTGCTCTTTTCGGATAAGAAATTTAAAACATCCACGCAATTGTGTCCAATCAGTGAGCAATCAACTTTGAAACGCTGTTTCATCGGCTTTAAAATGCAGCAAATGGCACATGTGACATCATAATATCTGTGAAGAAACAGATCTGGTATTCCTCTTCGAGCTTCTTTGTGAACCATGCAACGAAATTTAATTATCGATTAGTGCACTGTTCTCCATCCTTTTATTCTGACAAGTATCAAGAGCGCTAAAAAGTCACCGAATGTCGCTGGAGCGGTTATGTGGGAGAGCATCTGATTTGATCATGTTCTATGGTGCAAACCTTTTTACTGTTCAGTGGCTTCATCACATGTTTTTTGATTTTCGTTTTTCTAACTGCTGGTATACAGAAGATTTTCAATGCGTGGAAAAAGGGACGTTCTGTGTTTCATAGTAACATCACCAAAACTAGAATGACCTTTTGTTGACTCTTCAACATAATACCAGAGTTTCTAATTCACACACACCTCAACTGCTCATTTCAGTTGAGTTTTTTTTATACTTTATATTTACGTTTTTCATCCGAAATTATAGCTCTGAAATGTTTAAAGCTCTGTCTCCCTTAACCAAAAAATGGCTCCTTTAGAACTTTACAAAGGTCAATGACCAACAATAAAAAATGATTTCACTCAATCTATGACAAAACAAAATAAAAACATGACTTTAAGAAATACGCTTACGACTTGACCTCCAGAATAGAGAGGGATTGGGACTTAGTTTTACCTTTCCAATATGGTGCACAGAAATGTAGGGAGGAAAGGCTATTCTTGTCAGTGTATCACACAGTTTGGATGTTGTATAAAGCGAAAAAAGAGAAAAAACAGCGAGGTTAGTGTCAACATTGTACTGAAAAGATACCGACATCTTACCCACACATCACCAACTGTTGGCAGAATGTTGGTCGTCTGTCAGCCAACTGTTAGTCTGTGTTTTGGGAAAAACGACCAACATTTGAATTCAAACAAAGATAAGTCGTATTACTGTAGTGACGTTTCTGATATGAAGTCCTAAACTAACGTCACTAAGAACGCAATGACCGTTGATAACACGTCAAGGTGATTAAAACCTCCTACAAACTCAACGGTGCTAAAGTACCTAATAACTTTATTAGTGTCAACAATTAATTGCATTTTTTCTCCTGTAGTCAACAGACCTTGGCCCTTCATGTGCCTTTTCAGCACTTAAAAATTGGCCTCAGCAATATGAGCGACTTCTGTGAATTTACTTACACGGCTATGAACTGTATCGCACATTTCTTAGTAACATTACTGACACCTGAACTCCCTTTTCTGCTTTCAACAATGGAAATTATACACTGTCATAGACATCTACATGCAAATTTGGTTCTCAGAGAACCAAAAAAAATTTGCCAACTCTTTTCACACATAATAAAGTTGCTAAGGTCGGCTGTACTCTATATAAGCATGCCTCTGTTCAAAATTGCAGACATGCGTTTTAAGCCAGAAAAGCTATAACTACACTGTACAGTGTACCTAGCAGCAAAATCAGCCTTTCTTGAGGCCTGAGGCCTTACTGGCTCATATGTGAGAACATTCTTTTGGTTATGCTGCTAATATCTTCTGGACTACCTTAAGGGAGGCAATTGTACAGGGAAGACATGAAAAAAAAACCACAACCAGTAACTTTGGTTATGATTGTTTTTGGCGCGTTAAGAGAGTAATGTTACAATTGAATAACCTTTTCCTAGTTCAAATTCGTTAGTCTGTACTTGGTTTTGCAAAGAAGCAAGCAAGAAGTTCAGGATGAAACATGTCAATGTCAATGAAAAACACACTTCACTGGCGGCTGTGAGATAAATTAAGAGGACTGGTTAGATCACAAGAATATTCCTCGTAATGTACCAAACCTAATCTTCAGAGGGAATTTATCATTAATTACTTGTGACCACATTGTCATGTTTGCAGTGCTTACGTCTCTTTAAGCTGCATGTTATTTCAAAAATCTGTGTCTTCAATATATGTGTATACATGAGGCGCTGTATATGTGTGCTCCAGTATGCGGCAGGCAGCATATTGCTTTTCGTACATGTAAGGCTATTCAGTCAGTAGCCTGTGTAGAGCTGCCCGCTCTCTCGCTCAAACATCCGATTTTTTTTGGTTGAGTGGGCGGATGTACACAGGGTATTACAAAGAATTGAGATTTGTTATTGAGCCATTGTGTAGCCACTGGTTCCCATGAAAAGTTGTCCCCTCCCTATTATGATTTCAGTGACAAAATTAACAGGCCGAAAACCATATTTAACTGAAAATCAACAAAGTAAGTGTTTTTGTTTTCTCCTTTAACGTCTTCCCTGTACATTTGCCTCTCTTATTAATTTAAGGTAGTCGGAAGATATAAGCAGCATAGCCAACAGAATGCTCTTGAATCCACAGACCACTTTACGTAGTCCAAGTGGCAAATCACGTGTGAGCCAGTAAGGCTGCAAGAAAGGCTGATTTTGCTGTTAGGTGGTTAGCTTTTCTTAAAACGCTAGTGTCTGGAATTTTGAACAGAGGCATGCTTGGAGTATAGCTTAAATTAGCAACTTTATTACGTGTGACAGGAAATGACAAAATTTATTTGTTTCTCCGAGAACTAAATTTGCGTATAAATG
>OX421445.1:42991626-43001626 GCA_949126865.1 Montipora capitata | reverse complement strand
TCGGGTTGCTGGTCACGGAGAATTTACAAAACACATCCAACATATCCTCGAAAACCTTGCGTGGCCAACCGTTCGTTGTTCAAAGTAAGAGTAATGTAAATATTTTTCTTGCGGTTTTCTACTGCGGTATTACTTTCCAAGTTGTTTAACAGTAACAAATTACAAAAAGAAAAACATTCCAAGGAAACCAAACCCCTGAACTAGTAGAAAATTATTTCATCTCAACTGAAAAGATTGTTTTCGTGCTCTGGTTAACATTTGATCATTGGTGCACATCGGTGTGGCTTATGCAAATTCATCACGAGTGACGGCCGGCTGCCAACAGAGTTACTCGTGAAAGCGCAAGGTGAGCACGGGGGCAAATATGGTTCGAACATCAGACTTAGTCAAGTTAAGAATTATGTCGTTCTTTAGGCGAAATTTCAAAATTTCCCAAGTTTGTTTCGCTTGCTGGTTTTGCGTCTTTATAATTCGTATGCAAACGATGAGCGTTCAGATAATTTAGAGACTTCATTTCTCCACTAATCACAGTCTATTCCTAGATTTGTTTTCCATGCGCAGTCAACATGCTGCAATTGCTATGAATACACATAACAATTTATTGCTGATGAAAGAGATGAAAAAAGAAACCATTCTTAAATTATTCGTCGGTACGTCAAGTCTCAAAAATAGTACCGACAAAGGCTCCGATTGCCTCTCAAGAATGTATCAATTAAAATTTAAATTTGACAAGTTTCACAATAATATGTGGAAGGAATACCGTACTTGAGCCTTTCACCAAAATGGCGATGATAAAACGAAGGCAATCGCACAAGTTTGAATTTCAAGTCTCCAAATAAAATAAGGTCAGCCTTGGACGAAAACAGACACAATCGAACCTTTTTCGAAACCAAACAAATTTCTCAAGCACACATACAGTATTACAGCTTGGATAACAACGAGTGTTTCGTTGGTTGGATAACACAGCTGTCGCTTACACTGTAGTTAATAACAGTATCTTTGTATCTTTACCGTAAAGAAGTCTTCGGATTTACATTATGTAAAGATAATAAAATTTGAGTCCTTACGGAAATCGCGCACTTTCTCATTTTGATTACGATTTCTTGCTTTAAGAATCAATTCTTCACACCATGAGATCTAAAACTTGACAGTCTTCCGCTTATTTCACAAGTGCAGCAGATCATTGTTCTTTCCCGCGGCAAGCCTCGTCTTTTCTCTCGCGGCAAATTTCCCGCGGCAAATTGCGCCTCGGTTTTACCGAGGGAAAAAAATTTGCATACCTCGGTGGCGCACGACCACTACCCGCGGCAAAGACGAGGTATTGCCTCGTCCCGAGGGGTCAATACTTCCAGGCGGTACTGTAGATGTGATCTTAATGTAGTCTTCAACTTGAAAACAGCGTGTATACCTTGTTGCTGTAGGCAGCAGCAAAGTTGTTTGGATCGGCCTTTGACATAAAACCACAGTAGACTTGTACGTGGGCTCAGCACTGCTACTCGGTTTCCTGGTCTTGGTGATTTTTTGCAAGAAAGAAAGAGGGTGACCATTAGAGACAAGAACAGAAGACAGGTGTTTCTTTTCCTTGGAGATAACGGAGGGTTTTGTTACGAGACGTTTGGCGCACTCGTAGAGGCACCACGTTTTACTGATTGCAGGTGGTGGGAATCAAATGCTAAGTACTGATCAGTGTGCTTAAGCTTCCAGTACACACTGGTACACGCTCATTGATCTCCATAGTTGTGTAGCGGGTTCAACTTCGTGTAAGAAAAGATCAGAGTCACTGGGCTGGTCTTCTTCGCTGATTGGCCACACAAAACGTTTTTTGTCACCAATCAGAAGCAGGGAATTCGAACACTTCTGGAACTGGTTCAATAAGAGTAAGTGCCCAGGGGGTCTTCCCTTTCTTGTAGTAAACTTTCACCATGAACATTCTATTGTTCTGACTAGCTGCCCCTGTATCCCAGAGGTTGCAGTTACACAATCATGTTCATGGAAACTGCTTGTACATAAGGGTAAATTTTGTCATTGTCTCTCTAGGAAATGAAGTTTCCTCAAGCTGTGATAAACACGTTGAAGAATAAAGGAATAACTCATCCAACACCAATACAAGTTCAAGGCATACCAGCTGTGTATGTAGACTTTGACCAGTACACTTCATTCCTTCCTTGATATTTTTGCTAGTTTGATTGAGACAAATTGGTGATTACTTTCAAACTAAAATTGGCAGAAAATAATTTTTTTTTCTGTTTGCAGGCTAAGTGGAAGAGACATGATTGGTATTGCATTCACAGGTTCTGGGAAAACTTTAGTGTTTACTCTTCCTATTGTCATGTTTAGTATAGAACAGGTAATATCACTTTCTACAGCTGTAATTTTGTCCACATCAGCGAGCACTCTCATTCCAAATGGTTACTTCAAGGTCACATGATATTGAAATTGAAAAAAAAAAGAACTTTGTGTAAGCTGAATCAAAAATTATGATGTCGGAGTGTTACCTGTGAAATTGCTGACTGATGACCACCATTGTATGTGAACAAAGTACATGTATAGGGCCTTTGGCTTACCTTGGGCTTGAGGAATTGTGCAGAGAAGATGTCAGGGCCATCTGTGGTACATGTAACTTGTGGCCAAGGAACACACTAGGGCTAAATGCTACAAAAGAGTAAACTAAAGCAGGCTGCAATGAAGACGAAATTAAGGAAAATGTTAAATTAACTAAATAAAACTATAAAATATGTGGCCTTTCACGCGAAAAGTGGGCTTTATATGGATTTCATGGTGAACCGTGAAATAAATTTCACGGTCACGGCCCGTGAATTTAATATTTCACTTCGTGAAATTGAAATTTCATGGGGTGTTCACTATTGCTCCAATTCTTTTCACTATGTTCCGTGAAAAAGTTCACGGCATGAAAATACACACCGTGAAAATAATGAAGTCGCGTCATGAACTCACTCTTGTTCAAGCCGTGAAATTATGTTGCTACGCCATCCAGAATAACAGGAAATTTTTGTGGTCTGGTTTTGGAATTAAAATTGCGGTAAACAAGGATAAACAATGTTTCGCTTCGCAAATCGAATAATGGTATTTATATCTTCTCTTGTGTGAAAAGGTTTAAGTTGTTATGGGGCGTCATTTCGTTACCAGTGAAATCGAAGTTGGTACGATTATTTTGCTTCGTTGATGGCACGACGATCTATAATTTGGATGAAAATGACGACAGACGAATTACGCTACCGAGCATAACAGTTTATTTATTACAGTTTCTCCAATAGTATAAACAATCAAATACATTGAACCCAATTCTGCACAATCAATGGTTTGGTCAAAAATATGCAGTGAAATTGACACCCCCAATGTGGATCTTAAATCCCTTCTGCGGCCAAAAATGCTGTCATGTATGTTAAAAAAGTGATTTATCTGCTGAGATTTTGCAATCTGAACAGTCCTTGCATGAGAATAAGTACTCACATAGATGTTTATGAGCCTTCAGAAGATGGCGACAGGCTTTTTATGGCAAATCTCGATGACATATGTTTTTGTTAGCTTCCGGCCGCCATATTTGCGCATATCCATGCAAAGCCTTGTAAATTTGATTTTGAGTAAAATGTTTCTTCGAATATCTCCCGCACAAAACATCGCACAGACCTGAACCTTTGCGAGACTCTTTCAATGTTCATCTTCTTTTATCTCGTTGATTGTTGACTTTATTTGGTGAGTGGTGTTGATGATGGTGTGACAGTGAAAACTGGCAAGAGGTGACGAGAAGTGTCTACAAGACTGTCTTCAAGTTTAAAGGAGAGCGTCTATATACCAAATAATATTATTTTGACGAATAGCTTGAGTTTGGGATATCGCACAGCCCTGAAATTCAGAGTGGCTCTTTAGTTACATTACTCTGATACCACGTGTCAATTTCTTGACTCAATTTATTGAATGGTAAGCAATTTTAATTTTCACTGCAATGAAATACAAACCTTGACAAAAATGTTCAGAAAATCTTGTTACAACTGCTGGCAAATTTTGGGCAATAATGTTCGATTTTCTTGTAAAATTTACACGCTGCTCGGGGCCTTGGATTTCAGGAAAAAGTACACGTAATACTCGTTTTGAGGAGTTAGTTGCCCCATTTGGCGCACTTAAATAAAAACATACTATTATTGACTGAGTTGCTGTGATTTTCCAAGTTGCCCCAAAGACTAATGCTCACAATTCATTTTCTGCTTGGTGATCTCGAAAAGAGGTTTGGATCACTGCTCGTCCTTGCTGGAAAATGCTCAGCACTCACATGCTCACAAAATCCATTCGCCAGCATGCATAGACAAAAATTAATGATCCTCAAAAGATTCACGTCAATGGTTCTTTCACACTCGAAATATGCCAGAAATCCAAACCCAACGTATTGATAGTGAAATTAATTAATTTTGAGGAGGACTTTGTAGTGTATACTAGACGAAACTTAAAACATCAATACATAAATCCATTTATTACACACACACTAACATATTACACAAGCCAAGAGAACTGAAAAATACAACCACTTTATATAGTTAGAATTTATGGGTGCGGCTACACTGTATCAGGATTAAACTCTAATGAACCCCACTAGGGAGTTATCACATTACAATATATATACCACGGCCTTTTTGCAATTAACACTTCCTTTCCTCCTTCCTCACAAAAAAAAAGTCATAATTTATAATATTAGCGCCATATTTCTTCAATTAACCTCTTGGGTCTGAGATGAACTCTTGTCGGATACCGTTTAACTTGTGGACTTTCAGAGTTGTTTTCAATCGAAGCAGTAGGCACACTTGACTGAGGGTGTGACATTGATGTCTGACATGGCGACGTTTTTTCTTCAGAATGGCATTTGCAAGTTTCCCTGAGTGCTGGAGGTGCTGGAGAAGGAAAATCGGGAACTGGACTTGGCGAATCAGGAGTGCTGGAGGCTGGATCACAGCTTAAAACTTTTGGCCGTTGCCTAGATTGCTGAGGAATTAGTGATGGCAATGGATCTAAGTGTTCTGGGTCAGTTTGGTCTGTTGGAAATTGATCTGCCACCTTCGAGCCAGCTATTGATCTCAATTGATTCAAATGTCGTTTCCAAAACAAATCACCAACTTGAACCTGATATGTTACTGGGCCTATGCGGTCTTGAATGACTCCTCTGGTCCATTTGGACTGGCAGGCTCGATAATCCTTCACCATAACTGGTTCACCAATTTCATATACACGAGGAGTGGACTGATAGCATTTCCAGTTTTCTCAGCCATTCTAGCGGAAAGGTTTGGATGCAAAAGGTCTAATTGTGTATGCTGGCGTAAAAGATGTGGCTGTATGAGGAGATGCACGATATCCTAACAGAAATCGCGCTCACTTTTCTGCTAGCGTCCGTGGCTCGTTCTCCATGGTCTTCATTGCTTCCTTAAAAGTTCTTACAGCTCTTTCAGCTTCCCCATTCGAGGCTGGATGGTAGGGGGATGACAAACATTGGCGAATCCCATTGGATTTAAGGAAATCTTTCATCTCTTGAGCCACAAACTGTGGACCGTTGTCTGAGATTATTTCTTCTGGCAAACCATGAGTAGCGAACAGAAAACGAAAAGCGCGAATAGTAGCTGTCGCAGTAATGGACGACATAGGGAACACCTCAATCCATTTTGATTTTGCATCCACCACTATCAAGAAAATATCACCTTTCAAAGACCGGCAAAGTCAACATGAATCCTCTGCCATGGACGGCTGGGCCAAATCCAAGGATTGCTGACTTTGATAAGACTCTTGCATCCATTTCTTTGACAGTTAGCACAATCACGAACTGTTTGCTCGACGTCGTGATCCAAGCTCGACCACCAAACATGTAATCTGGCAAGGGACTTCATTTGTACCATACCAGGATGATTTAAATGCAATTCTGATAAAACGGACGCTTGGTATTTAGCTGGAATAACCACTCTAGATCCCCGAAGCAGGCAGCCATCTTCAACTGAAAACTAATCTTGCTGGTTAAAATAAAATTTAAATCTTCACGAATATTTTCTTTTGGAGGCCAACCATGCAAAATGCAATACATCATCGTACGCGAGAGGATTGGATCTCCACGCGTGGCTTCCCGGATCTTGGATACTGTGATTGGTGTTCGTTCTACTTGAATATGATTTACTTCATCTGCTTCCTTGGTCCACTCATCAACTTCCTCTATGATCTTCCTTGGCATACGAGACAACGCATGAGCGTTGGGTTGGTTCTTTGACGGCCGGTACTCAATGTCATACTGGTAAGCTGCAAGCTGAATGGACCATCTTTGGAGACGAGACGTGGCTAAAACTGGAATCCCACGTTTTGGACCAAATAAGAAAGCTAGGGGTTTATGATCGGTTTGCAATGTAAAACGTCTCCCAAACAGCTACTGGTGGAATTTCTTTAAGCCAAATATTATGGCCAGGGCTTCTTTTTTAATCATGGAATAATTCCTCTCACTTGGAGACAGAGTGCGCGATGCAAAAGTGATTGGCTGTTCTTCTTGATCTACTGTAACATGTGATAACACAGCTCCCAGGCCAAATGATGATGCATCAACTGCCAACCGCACTGGTTTCGCTGGATCATAATGAGCCAATAATGGTGCACATTTCAGGATATCCTTCAATTTTCGAAAAGTTTCTTGGCACTGGATCGACCATTTCCACGGTGCGTTCTCCAGCAGCAACCGGTTTAAAGGATGCACAACAGTTGCCATGTCGGGAATGAATCTAGATAGTAGTTGACCAATCCCAGAAATGACTTTAACTCAGCTGCGTTTGCTGGACCAGGAACCTCTTGAATAGCATGGACTTTGCGAGGGGAAGGATGAACCCCATTACAATCGACAACAAAGGCAAAATATTCAACTGGCTTTCTCTACAGAAGACTGCAAAACTAGAGACGATTCCGCGAGCAATTTCCTTTCAATTGTACAGTCTCTCAAGCCGCAGACAAATCTGTCACGAATAGCTTCTTCTCTGTAAGCTCCAAACTCGCAAGTTTCAGCTAATTTCTGTAGTCTTGCGATAAACTGATGGATAGATTCCGATTCCCCTTGCTCGGCTTTATGGAACTTGTAACGTTCCATGATAATAATTGGCTTTGGATCCAAGTGTTGTGCTAATGAGTCAACGATTTCTGTAAAACTTAACTCCTTGGGTTTTCTCGGCACTGAAATGGATCTCAAAAGAGAGTACATCTTGCTGCTCAGTAACGTGAGTATACTCGGCACAACTGCTTTATATAGTTACAATTTATGGGTGCGGCTACACTGTATCTGGAGACAGGATTAAACTCTAATGAACCCCACTAGGGAGTTATCACATTACAATATATATACCACGGCCTTTTTGCAATTAACACTTCAGACTTTTTTTTTCACAGCATGAATTTTTTCACTGCCCGGCGTGAACTAGTTCACAGTGGTATGATAAATTTTCACGCCGAGTTCATGCTGTTTTAAAGGAATTTCAAGGAAGTTCAGCATGCCTTATATAATTTCACGGTTGTCTGCCGTGAAATCAGCTTCATCATGAAATTTTCATAAGCCCCCTATTCGCGTGAAGGGTCATATTATTGTTTAATGTGTAATGTGCCCTAGGGAAGGATGGGAAACCCGGCATAACACTGGTTGGATGCTCTACCTATTGAGCTAAGAGAACTCTTGGGGAGGTAGGTTGTGTACAGTATCTACGCCCGTGGAAAGAAGGGAAACTAGTTACTTGGCAATGGGTGAAATGACAACAGGAAAATAGGGAAAGACGAAGTAACTAGTCAGAGTGCTAGCTCTCCAGGACTTCTTGTATCTCAGTAGGTACAGCTGTAGGTGGTAGGGAAAAAGTGAAAATATTTATTTGAATATGAATTGATCTTATCAGCAGCGGAGTCATGTAATTTTTGCAATGCTTACATGTAAATGTTCAAAATTACTCTCAACAGGAAAAGGCTCTGCCATTTCAAAGACAAGAAGGGCCCTATGGATTGATTGTTGTTCCATCTGTAAGTTTTTCTTTAATTGCCTGACTTTTTTCTTTCACGCTCACTCGAGAAAAGAAGGTAAGATCAAGAGCAAATCCCCCATATTTGGCCGTATTAGGATGAAAGTTGTTGAGTTCTGTGTCATATTGCGTGCATGGTCATTTCAAAGACGACACCTTCTTGGTCAGTTGCTGTGAGAGTACATGTACATGTAGACCACGAGATTATGGTAACAACAGATAATATCAAAATTAACTTGTCAATTTTCTCCTCTTTCTTTGTTCAAAACTTTGTAAGAACAACAACTTTGTGCAAAGAACTTTGAATTTTGTGTCCACTGTTGCTATAGCAAAAGTTACACAATGTTGTTGCCCTGTTAAGACAGTGCTTATTTTTGTACTTTCTTACATTAAATAAGAAAGTAAGAAAGTAAGTTCGGGAAATTTTCGAGCAATCATCGGGCAATCACCGGCGACCTTTCTCACACTTTAAAGGTGAGTCCCTCATATGTTTTACTTCTGTACACATTTGAAACAGCTCTCACTTGTGTTTCAAGCATTCCGTTACAAAGTATTGTCAGAACCCATTTTGCGATTCCCATTTTGAGATTCCCATTTTGAGATATTACTGTAATTTAGTGAGATTATAAAGCAAAATGTAGATTTCTACCGTTTTTAGAGCTGCAATGAATGGTAGCGTATAGTAACAGTGTTCAATCAGTTCCCGTGTTTCTTCGTAAAGTATGTTTTAGGTTAAATGTCAATGTGAATTTGGTGATACGCAAGTCTCTCTTATGTATATTGTTGTACTTTATTTACATGGAAAGTAGAACTACAATTCTTCTTTTTCATTGTTTTCCTGAAAAAGACTGCTTTGGTGTCCTGTATTTCAAAAATAACAAATGTATATTGAAATATACCTTTTCATACTTAGTGCATTTTCCTTTTGCTGTAATTATAATAGCATCCATTTGGGTATCCATGCTGTCTATAATGTTGCTGATTACTTGTGGGTGCCCTCCTGCATATCTACGCCGGCTGGTATGTCCCATGGAGAAAAATCTCCTCTCGAATTGTGTGGACCAATACAAGTGAAATGTTGCATCGTTTCATTATCTCTACAGCTGGTAATATCTTCGGGTGCGCCTAATATCCAACATATGCCTCCTTTCAGGGTCTATTGTGCCAGTATAAACCATAGTGTTTTCCTTGCTTAATAACTGGCCAACTGATTAGGTAATGACTCTCTTGGGCATCATAACTTACAGCCATAGGTTACAGCCATTAGGTTATAGCCAGGAATAAAAAGATAATTGATGACCACAATCGTAATGCTTACTTAGCATACACTGTACCTTCTTGGACTGGCTTACTCCTCTGATTTTACACATTAATTTTGTTGTTTTCTCAATCGTGAATAAAACTCCTGGGAAAATTACCCTTCCAAGCGCTTTTACATGTAGTTGTAAGCAAACAGTTTGACCCCCATCCCCTGTTTAATGTTGTTTTACCTAACACAATGATATATCAAGGCATCAGCATTTCGGATGACACAAAAAAGGCTGAATCGTTTCAACGTTTCTTCAATTCTATTTATGCGGAGCACCATAGTTAAGAAAATATGGTAACCCATCGATGCGAGCAATTTTGGTTTTATGGCCATGACGTCATCAACCATCCGTACGTACGTCCACCCCTCCATGTATGCCAATTTGGCTAGTCTCATGCTAGTTTACAGCATACATCTTTGATATTGGACATCCACGTTTTGATCAATTGACACCTGTCAAAACGAGGTATCTGCTGTGCAGTATCACCTAGCCATATGGCAGGCTCAAACTCAGAGGTCACTGAGGTCAGCTGTTTTTTGGAAGTTGACCAAATTGTTGAAGCTAGACAGCGGTGAAACTATTGAGATGCCGAAGGTCGTGTGTACAGTGACACGGTCCACCACGATCAGCCAGAATATCCAATTCTGTCAGGAGGAGAAATGTGAA
>OX421445.1:42984126-42986626 GCA_949126865.1 Montipora capitata | reverse complement strand
GAAAATTCATAATTCCGCCAAACTTTGACAGAACACAGTTCTTAAAGTGCTACTGTGATCAAATTTTTATACCTTGAGTTTTTTGGTTTATCCCATAGAGTACCATGAAACATTAAAAATGCTGTTTACCGTTTGGAAATATCTGCATTGGTTCCGGAGATATTTAAGTTTGAAAAATGTGTTAAATATGCAAATGAGAAGGCTGATGACGTCATTCACCCAACCCAATAGAACATCACGAATATAAATAGAGCGATCTCGGTCAATTTGCAACAGAGACCATTGAAACTTGGTGAGCTAATAGTTCTAAAGGCAACACCCCTACGACTGTAAAGAAATTGGTTCCCATGGCAACTCACTCTCTTCCAGTCCCCTCCAACCTGATTTCAATATTTTAGTGATCTCAGGCTAGAAATGCATTTACCAAGGCCACAAACTCGACCTAACATGTTTATATGCTGGCAGGATGATGCAGATGAGGCACCATTTGCAAATATCAAAACAGAACGCCAAAGGTGGTCTGCAAAGCTTTTAATATCAGGGAGGTCTGGAACCCAGTATGTTGCCATGGTAACAAAAATGGTATGCTCATATTGTGGAACACATCTACTAGAATCTTAGTACAAAGAACCAAGTATTTCTGATACAAATTGGCTGAGATATCTTTCTCCATCATACTTGATCAAAATTTGGTTGGGTTTATGACGTCATCACTTGGCTAATTTGCATATTAAAAAAACTTGAATATCTCCAGAACAAAAAGAGATATTTGAAAATGGTAAACAGCATTCTTCTTATCGTACAGACTACGTGTTTATGTGCCAAAATGGCTTAGATAGGGAAGATGCAAATTTCGTCGCAGTAGCACTTTAAACTGTTAGAATATTGCAGAAAGGTGAGACTGCCGCATTTGAAACATTCAGCTTCTTGGAATAAATATTGTTTTTAGGCAGTGTCTGACATTTGTAGCCAAATTTCAGAGTCTCCCAATGTAAATGGGCAAGTTTTGAGGTGACTTTGAAAAACCATCCCGCAAAAAATTGAATTGATCCAAATAAATGTAATATTTGTACATTGGATATAATGGTTGACTTTCACTGAAAAAGCGAGGCCAATCTTTGAAGGTCTGAAATTTGCCTTATCCGTTCTTATGTGGACAGCCTCTTAAAACGTCTTGGCAAAGTTTCCAGATGATACAAGCTTGAGTTTGTGGTTAAATGATCACTGTGAGTTTGAATTAAACAAACGAATCATCAATAAAATCTTCGGCTGCTTCAGCTCTCAGTCGACCTCATCGGCCCCCTCGTTTTGCCACCAATAAACTCAGCAGTAATTACAGTTGATCTTGAGAAATTTTACTTGCTCTTACATTAGCAAAGTCTGAGGAGAAATTGCAATAGAAATGGATTTTAAAGCCGTATTTTGCCCTTGGCACCAAGTGGAAAATCAGTGAAGTTTCTCAACTCAGGTGGTAGAAAACGACACAATCTCCATTCTCCAGCTTCTCAAGCACTTTTTGTTGTCGAAATCTTGGATGTTTCCTACCTTAAAAAGCACTGTAAACCTCGAACCGGCCGGGTCAAAAAAATATCTTCGCAGCCAAAAAATATAACTTATGCCAGAGTGATTTGTGCAGGTGAGTTTCTTATTGGCGGAGATTAATGATGGCTCACCTCACACGTCCAGTTGTGATTTCGGGAGTGAGCGCTGGCTCATTTCCTGAAACAGTGGCTGGTAATCGAGCCTACGTTTTCTTGGGGTGAATTGTAAGTTACGTTTATTTTGTTGTTTTTCAGGTTAATTGAAGGCTTACCTTTGACCGACAGGCATTGCGAGCCGTGGAATAATTTTCATATATGAAAATCCTTCCAAAGCTGAAATTCATCCAATCAGGTTGCTACGATGAGCAATGAGAATTTTGATAACAAAAACAAATGGTCAAAAAGCCTGTCGGTTGAAGGTTAAGGGCGGGCTGAGTGGCAGCAGAAAGATAATGGTTGTTAAGGAAGCTTATTAGTCGAGAGCCCTACAAAAAGGTTGCGTGGATGGTTCTTTGAACTAACATTTTCTATGGAAATCTGACATCACTTCAACCAGGAGGCGAAAAGACAACTAGTCCCATTCTCTGCCTTGAGTTTCAATAAAAAGCTTGTAAAAACTCTCAGGAAATGAAAGAAAGAGACGATTTTTTACTGGATGGGTACCGTCCCATCAATTTTTATAAACTTTAGCATGGAATTTCTATTTGGACAAAACACGGAAGAGATATTTTGAGAAAGTGTATCCATGATACAGATTGTGTGTTAAAATGTAGTCATACTGTTATGTTAAAAATTTGCGAAAAACATAATTTACTCGCTGAGTTTTTAGGCATTTTTCTCTTTTGGTCATATGATTTACCAAATATGGTTGAGTCGAACCAGACAAAGAAATGTTAAATAAAACACACTTAGCAATAAAGGATAATTGTACAGTTAAAGGGACTGGAGAAATGACTATT
>OX421445.1:42976626-42979126 GCA_949126865.1 Montipora capitata | reverse complement strand
TGAGATCAACCCATGGTTGGGCCAAAATGTCGGAATGAAACGTATTACAATCAAAATTTTTAAGAGTGACGGTCCGTAGAAATCAAGCAACCTTTGAATTCCGTGGCAAACCTTGAAAAATTGATTTCGCTCATACTTCCAAGTTTGAAAGAGTAATGTGTACCAAGAAGCATGGTATAGTTAGTTTGGGTGGTTACGGATTTATTTCGGACAAAAATACAAATTACCGAACACCGCCGAAAATGCCGCTCGGACAAGCGATTTGTCTCTTCATTTTGATGGTCTTGTGAGGTCAACTGAAGCATCCCTCATAAAATATTCCTCCTAATCCTAACTGAGCAATCTCTTAATTATCGTTTGGCTAAGTTTGAGTGCATTTAAGTCATTCTATAGTTTCCAAATAATTTCATTCTTGGCGCCTATATTTTATGTCACTAAAACTGAGTCTTTTGAAATATCTTACAGAGGATGTGCTCTACCTTTAAATCCTTTGAAACGTCGGCCATTGAATGTTGAAACAAAGGTCTTTCGTTTGATAGAGAGAAATCTCTGGGCAATTACTTTTGCGTGACGCCTCAAGCGCTTAAAGTGTCGTTAAAATGCATTCTTGTGACCTTTTGGGTCAAAACACAGCAGGCCGATATCCGTCTTTGATTTGGTATGAAAATAGATGAGACCGCTTTAAATGAAGTGCAGAAAGTAAAATGATACCATTTTAATCCATACCTGTTTTTTAGTGAGAAGTGGGAGCTTTAAGAATGTTTGGAACTACACATATGTAAACAGTCACAGCAGAATATAAACATGGCGAAAGTTTGTCAACACAACAACCACAGGATACCCAATGGTAGACCGAAGTGCTCCTTTTTTTCAGGGATGGCTGCCCATGAAGAAAAAATAGAGGGGGAAAAAAACTCATAAAGCATAAAAAGAGAAAACTAACAGAAGGAAAAAGTAGCATTTCCGAGCATTCGGAGCTTCAAGATTTCAAAATCTTCTGGCGGAGAATTTCATTCACGGAACCCCCTTCAAGTTAGCCTCTCCGGCGCTTGCTTGTTGCCCCCCCCCCCCCCCCCCCAATACAAAATATGCTCCGTCGTCCCTGTTTTTAGCTTTTCACTGACATAATGTCATCAATAAATATGTTAGTAAGCAAAAATTGAAGTCGGAAAATTTGCGTTCCGTGAAGAAATTGTTATTTTCCTGTGGTGGAAACACAAAGCGTGTGAGGGTGGCATCGTACTATCTAAAGCAATAATTTACCTAAATGGTGGGATGAGTGCTTCGACAAGATTGATAAAATGTTGCTGAGAAAATGAAACAATTAGCCAATATCAAAAATACCATAATATTCTTTGTTTGTCCCTCCAGAAGGGTAGTAGCCAAAACGCGGGCCGGGGCCCGAGGGTCGGGGTGTCTTTTTTTCTAAAGTTTTTGTGTTTCAATTTTTGTCGTTATTCTCCTGTAATGTTATATCCGAATGTTCGGTATTTTTCCTTACGGAACTTACGGAAGGTATGAAAGTTCTTAAGGAATATCTCAGTTTTTTTCCTCGAAATCGGACTTTTTTTTTTGTGAGCATCTGACTTAGTCTTTCAGAAAATCGGAGTTTGTTATTCAAAATAAAGATAATTTCCGAAAATGCTGAAATTGGAGTTTATGAAATATACGCCAACTGCCAGAAACACTGAAGACTCACTGAGCTCCACACTTTAAAATAGCATTATTGTAATGTTTACTTCTTGAGGGGAAAAAAGAGAGAAAAAACATTCGCAGTCCACGATGATCGTCACGCAGTCTTGCAATGTTCTCGTTTTCTTGTTTGTTCGTGTTGATGTCATGTTGTTGTCTGTCTTTAGTACAAACTTGCTAGTCAATTCTAGTCGGACGTCAAGGGATCAAATCCAATATCATGATAAGAAACAAAACAACATTGAACACAATTTTGCGAAAACAAGCAAAGAGAACTCTGTGTGATGATTATCTGTTTCGTTTTAATTGTATTGTGGAGAACATTAAAATGTGCTTTTAAAAACTCCAATTTCAGTCTGAAACTCTCTTAATTTCGAAAAACAAAGATGTTTCTTTCGTAGCTTCCGTATTTTCCATATTTTTTTTTTTGACTAATTCCCACCATAAATGAAAGAAAGTTACCGAACATTCGAATATAACATAACAGGAGTACAACGACAAAAATTGAAACAAAAAACTTTGGAAAAAAAATACACCCTAACACCGACCCCGGCCCCGCGTTTGGCTACTACCCTCCAAAAGTTTGCATAGGGATTGTTTTTATTTCCACTTGGGAATTATAATGGTCCCAACAGAAACTGGAAAAAATGCTTATGCAAAATTTGGAGGGACAAACAAAGAGTAATATGGTATTTTTGATTTTGGCTAATTGATACTAAATTTACTCTATTAGGTGCTGCCCTAAAAATAAACGCCAGGTCACGTCGGAAAGCCGGTGTATTTTGCTCCAAATTCACACTTTTTCTAT
>OX421445.1:42966626-42974126 GCA_949126865.1 Montipora capitata | reverse complement strand
TTTCCCTTCAGCATCCAGCTTACCAATGAGAGATCCGAAAACAGAGAATAATTCAAAAGATGAGCTAGGAAGTCTGTACTGTGTAGCCACAATAACAACAATAAAAGATTTGCTTCTTGGGTTATTAATTTCGATGGAAAGGCTTTTGAGTTGATGAAATATGAGGACAAGTGAACATTAAAATTAATATTAGAATGGATATAAAAGCAAACCCCACCCCCCATTTCTGCCGTTTAGCAGTCAGTCGCGGCGGACAATATCGTAACTATCAATACTAACCTCATTGTCGGCAATAATAATTTTCATGTAATAGAGTTTCATTGACTGCCAACAAATCAAGGCGTTTACTATGCAAAATAATGCAAAGCTCATCAATAGGTCTCAGAAGACTAGTGATATATTATGCTTTGCAGAATGGACATGAGAAGGGGGGTTTGGAGGAGACAATTTAACATGTATTTCGTCTTTTTTATATGGGCAAACTGTTCCAAAATGAAAAGGAAAATTCTGCTTGGCTCTCTGAGCAGTCCGAATTTTGCAATACGTACTGCTAGGATCGACAGTCACGAAGTTGCGTATATACATTTGTAGGTTGCCAAACTAGCCCTCTTTTTCTTTTCAGTTTTCTTTTCTCAGACATAAAAAAGAAAAATGTGAGGAATGTTTTTTATTTAGTCATGTCGGAGTTCTAGTACGAATTTTACTTCCCAGAACCATTAACAGAAGCAGGCAAGACTCAAGGAATGGAAGACCCAGCGCAAGAGCTAATTATAATAAAGATCTTATTGTATGACAGGCAATTGAAAAAAGAGTTGAGACACTCGCTGTTCATAATCGTACAATGTTTGTCATTCAAGTCAGCGGATCCCCAACCCCCCTTCCCCCCCAAGCAAGTTGTTTCCATTTCCACTTGGCACTCAAACTAAAGGGTATCAACATTGAAAAGGGGGCAGGGGAAGGAGGGGCATTGGGACTTTTCTTATGAACTGGAAGAGGGGTTTTAGGAAGAAGAGGTGAAGTTTCGATTCAGTGTCTCAACCTTTTTGCAATTGCTTGTCTAGTTGTTTTACCTTCGTATTGCTGGGTTGTTTATTTGTTTTTTGGGACGAGACCTTGCATATATGACAGTTGTATTGCAAGCTTTGAAGATAACTTTGTTGAGTTCGAATAGGTTTGCATAGTGAGGAATGGTGTTTGAAAATGTCTTTTTGAGGTTCGCTGAAATTGCCATAATTGGCAATCATTTTGGACGAAATTGGGTGTTGCCCTCTTGCACGCTACAGGTAGTCATTAACACAATTTCTGACAGCAACAAACACAGTTTTGGGGTGGTGTGATGTCAATTAGTATTGAAATTGTCAATGCGTTGTAAGAAGTCTTTAGTTAGTTGAAATCAGAGAGCACACAATAAGCGTGCATAGATTGTACCGATAATGTTTTGTCTACGCAAAATTTAATGGTACACAAGGAAATGCGTGTTGTGCTTCTACTGCTGTGTGACAAAAGGATTGAACTTTTCCTCTTTGCGGAAATTCAGTCTTTCACTGCAATCTTCAGTGGAAACATTTCCAGTGGGTGTTTGTTCTCTGAGTTAGCTGTGAGGTAGGATCGAATTTCGTACGTGTGTGTCTGTTCAGTCAATAGTAAGCTAATGTATTTCCGTGGGTTGATATGAATGAACTCTTAAGATTTAAAGGAGTTTCGAAAATGTGAACAATGTCTCGCAAGTTTTGTTTTAGAATAAATTCATCCATCTTTCTGCTTTCCGTTGATACCTTGCTGAACCTATTGACTGTTCCTTTTTGTCGCAATGATGCAACATCCATCAAGACAAGCAATTGCAAAAAGGGTTGAGGCACTGTTAATAACCGTACAATGCATGTCATTCAAGTCAGCGCATCCCCATTTATCCCCCTTTCCCCCGAGAAAAGTCATTTCCATTTCCACTTGGCACTCAACATTGAAAGAGGGGGAAGGGGAAGGAGGGGCGTTGGGACTTTTCTATTGAACTGCAACAAAGGTTTTTAGGAAGAAGGGGTGAAATTTCGATTCAGTGTCTCAACCTTTTTACAATTGCTTGTAGCTTGTTTGGTCCATTCTGGGAAAATATTGGCCTTGTTCTTGTTGTTGCAAGTCTATAGACTTCCCCTTTCATGCTCGGTCCATGAACTTGCAGAAAAAGAAACTCAATAATGTCTATGTATTTTTTATGTAAATGTGTAGCTGTTTACAACACTTCACAACCAGAACAGTGCTGTTCGAATGGGAATCCTTACTGAGGAAGGGCATTGACGGTCTTTACATAGCACGAGTAGCTGTTATAGCGGTTATTGATGGGAAGGTGGACTATCATTTATATCGTGCATTTTCTTTCTGGATATACTGTATTTAGAGACCCTGTACTACAGTGATCAATAGCAAAAGAAACATAACATGCTGAAAACCTCCAACTGACAGGAGACAACATGTTGGGACACATGGCCTCCTTTGTGTATTTCTTTCACCGTTTAAAAGTAAAGTGCCTTCACTACCATTGTCACTAAATATGATGACAAGGGGCTCACTGAACATTCCCTTTTATGCTGCAATATATTGTTCACGTTTGAGGATAAATTTAGCGTTTTTTTTACTCAGTGCACTTTTTACTGGGTTGCCAGTATGGAGAAATCCCAATTGGAAAATGTGTAATATTTCTCCGTTCTCTTTTTCTTTCTTTTCTTTTCTTTTTTTTTCCCCGTGTCGGTAAAAGTCTTGCCTGTCACTCCCCTGCTAAGTGGTGTCTGTGCATAGAGTCTTCTGTGCGTATTTTGTTAGGTTTGAGGGGGCTGGTGCACACAGGAGAACATTTAATCAACCTGCAATGGCGTTGAAAGGCATTGTAATGTGCATGGCATTTTAGTGCATCTTTAAACAAAATATGCCCTTATGGAGCTCAAGAATGGAACGTCAATTGGATAAACAAGATGGGCGGTGAAAAAGAAATATCTGGAATCTTAAAAGCGGCGAGTAATGGACTTTGACAAAATTCTTTTGCCCGTCGAGCCGAAACCAAAGTGAGCTGCATTTCTAATATTTTACCAAGTGTCCTGTTATGTAGAACACTGAAACCAAATGGAAAATTCTCTGGTAACTTATGGGTTCAACAAAGACAGAGCAGGAATCAAACACCTTAAGTGATCTGTGATCTCTGTTGTCTGGCTATTTTTTATTTGTACTCAACTCTGCACAGTCTTCAGGTAAGAAAAAAAATAATTGGAAATGTGACAGGCAAGAATTATTTGAAAGAAAGCTTGTCGTCTATTTTGTGCTTCATTATTCAAGGAAGCACGAAATAGATGACAAGCTTTCTTTCAAATAATTCTTGGCTGTCACATTTCGAATTATTAGTGGAAAGGGTTTGATCCTGAAATTTATTTTGTTGCAGTTCCATAATATGGTAATTGGACACGATTGAGTTTCTTGTCTTCACGCACGTAATGAAATAGGAAGGGGTTTTTGCCTCTAATAGCAAGTATGTTGTTTGTTTCAAAAAAATTTTCGCTGGAAAAGGTGGCCTTTGTGAATTCATCATGTTGTGTAATATGCTATCTTAACTGGATAGTTTTTATGGCAGTAGTAAAGTATTTTCAGGTCAAAATGAGGTTAGCGTCTTTCTGTCGTGTTAACTTAATTGCATATACCACGCGGCCTTGTGTGTTTGTTTTATCGTCTGCTGGCGAACATGTGCTTACAGGTAACAAATGTTACACCATTAACATTGTCTTTGTGATTGTTGACATGTTTTTGTAATCTTTCGAAATTGGAAAATATCTCCTTCTTATGGCTGAAAAATAAATCTGAAAGCTCACTGGAGAGGTCTTAACTACATTTCTACTCCAAAGGCAGGCGAGAGGTAGTAAGGTTTGCAAAGAGTCATGATGGAATCTGGCAGTCGGTGATACTGTTTGAAAATCAAGGTTTATGCAAGAATTCCTTTCTTTGGATTTGTTATTTATTTTTTCACTCAAGAAGAGCACTCAGTCTGGTAATTCTCAAGGTTTAATACATTTGACAAATAATTCTGTATCACAAGCGTTGTACAAAAAAAAAAAAATTAATAAATAAAAAATAATAACAAAAATAATAATAATAATAATAATAATAATAATAATAATAATAATAATAACATATTTATAAAGTGCCCTTTCCCAAGGGTCCAAAAGTGCTATTTACAAAGTCAAAGTTAAAACTATAAAGGCAAAAACAAAATGAATTTGAAAAGGCGTGCATAAAAAGGACAGTTTTCAGACGCCGTTTAAAAATGTCCATTGATTCAGCATCCCTAATATGCTGAGGAAGACTGTTCCAGAGAAGTGGCGCAACAACAGAAAAAACACGATGGCCATAACTATTCATGTTAAAACCAGGAACGACAAGTCGATTTTTCTTTGAAGACCCAAGATCTCGTGGCGGATGATAACTTTGAAGAAGATCTTTAATATAAGTAGGAGCCAAACCATGATAAGTCTTGTGGGCAACGGTAAGTATGTTAAATTCAATTCGGAGTTCAATCGGAAGCCAATGAAGATTGCAAGCACAGGTGTAATATGGCAGAACTTGGGCGAAACAGTAACAACACGAGCAGCTGCATTCTGTACACCTTGGAGCTGTTTAATCACACGAATAGGTAAACCATGTCGTAGCGAGTTACAATAATCAAGTTTTGATGTAATGAGGGCATGAACAAGAAGCTGAGCTGCATCAAAGGTGAGATATTTTTACGAATGAAACTAATTTTACAGAGATGATAGAATGCAGATCTGCAAATCGCTGTCACCTGAGGAACCATACTCAGAGATTCATCAAAAAGAACTCCAATGTTACTTGCTTTTGGAGAAGCCAGCACTCTCTCATCACAGACGTGAATATGTGACAAGGGAGGTCGAGCACGGTATAGAGATGATATCACAAGAAGCTCAGTTTTGTCTTTGTTTAATTTTAATCTGTTTAGAAGCATCCAGCTATCAATTTCTCGTACGCAGATTTCCAACCAACACTTGCTCATTTCCATGTCGTTAAGGGATGACTTCTCGAATGTTACATAAAGCTGCGTATCCGCATAAAAATGAAAGCTTAGTTTGTGCTTACTGGCGATATCACTTAGTGGAGAGGTGTACAATGAGTATAAAAGAGGACCAAGGGCCAACCCTTGGGGTACACCGAACTGCAGAACATGACGCTCAGAGGTCGATACATTAACATTTACAAATTGAGTGTGATTGCTCAAATATGATCGAAACCATTCCAAAGCAGTACCTCCAATTCCAAATCGATGAGAAAGGCGTGCTGCGAAAAGATCAATAAGTAGCAAAATCACTGATCTTTTCTGATCTAAGGCAATCGCGATATCATTATGGACAGGGATTAAAGCGGTTTCAGTACTGTGAAGTTTTCTGTACGCTGATTGATAAATGACATTAAGATTATTATCATCTAAATAATCAATAAGCTGCTTCAGGCGCGTAGCGTCCTATACGCATATACGCACGTGCGTACTTGAAGTGACCAGAAAATTTTGAAATTTTTAGCAATTGTTTCTGTTCTTAACATTTTACTTGTACGCAACCAAGATTTCGTGATGAAAGCACCACTTTGATTAAATTCTAAAAACTAAAACAAAAGCTATACCATGTTCTAACTTAGTTTTGCATTGTACCTTTTTTTTTGCACTAACAATGCAGTGTTGTTTGGCCAGCGTGCAACAAAAAGGCGAGGTTGCAAAGGAGCGACGTTCCAAGAACGTTCGTGACAAAGGAGCGCCGTTCCGAGAACGTTCTTGACAATTCCAGTCACGCTAGCACAACCAAAACAATGTTTTGTTTGGACCAAGTTTGCTCAAAATAAGGGCAAGACGCTTTGTTCTTTGCTTGTATTCACACAACTATTTCGACAAGAAATAAAGAACGTAGTATTTTTCGCTCAGTTTACTTAGGTTTCTAGATCATATGTACTTGTGCGTACTTGAAAAAATGACCACGCTACGCGCCTGTGCTTGGCGACACACTTCTCAACCACTTTGTACAGAAAAATTAAGTTTGAAATTGGCCTAAAATTCGAGGTGACTGTTAAAAGTTACGATGCGACTATCCACCAAACTTGAGAAGCCAAAGTTTGACACTGTAGCAGGACCAGGGTTTTACTCAATATCCATATCAACAGTGGTGTCCTTTTTCCTAACTAAAAGGCAAATGTGGCCATGCTTGTGCCATGCAGAGATCGGCCAGCGTGGTAATTTCTTTGTTGATAAAACTGCTTGTTGAACAATCAGAGTTAAATACTCGAAATGCCACAAGTTGAGATGCTGTAAATCTCTTAACACAAACTTTACGTTTTTAGAAAGAAGACAGTTACTATCATCATCATAGATATCGCCAAGGAACAGTAGAAGTATTAAATATTTCGGAACACCATACAACGTGGCAGCCATCATGGCGCCTGAACATGTTCAAAGGCTCAGTAGTTTAAGAATGCAAGGCATGTGAGAGAGAAAGAGAAAACAGACAAAGAGAGAAAACAAATTATGAGAATGTCACTTGATAGCCTCAGGTATCTTCATTTGCATGAGACCTTACCTCCTGATTTTTCCGCCCAAAAGTTTTGGCTTGGATGAAAATCACAATAATTTCCCCAGAAAATTATTTAAAGGTAATTTCGTGACCTTTCTGATGTTAGTTGGTCTTGGTTTCAATTAGCTACCAAAAGTGGATTATCAAATTTCAAATTCAAGTTCTTTTCAGTCTACAAAGAATTCTACTTCTACTTATCAGGAATATATATTTTAAATTTCTGCAGAATTTCGACATTAACTAAGCATCTTGATTTCAACGTGCCAAAAATATGCAGATATCTCGTCTATTGGCACATGTCAAAGTATAAACATGAAAAAATTACCTTGCTTAAAAAACCACTCTCTCGTCTTGCTTCAACTAGCTACCAAAATAAGTTTGTTTAATTACACATCTCGGCAGCTTTCAATATGCCAGCCTGCGAAGTTTACCTATGAGAAATTTATATTTTCAATTTCAGCAAAACAAAACAAATGGTCAATTGATTATGATTTTTTGGCATAAGAGATCTCGACAGGACAAAAATATGCAAAAATATGTTGAAGTCTCATGTCGACAGTATTTGCAAATATGCATTTTGTGCCTTAGCAAATATTGGAAAAATCTGTACGTTTCTCAACCAGAAAACTGCTGCAAGATTGATAAATGCTGTTGTTATATCTCACCTGGATCACTGCAACTCATTACTGACTGGTCTACCTGATTATGAACTCCAGAAACTCCAGAAGGTTTTTAATACTGCTGCACATAATTATTATCACTAAATCTCGTCCTGATGCTCATATTAAACCTGTCCTTAAATCGCTCCAGTTGCTGCCAGTTGAAGCAAGAATACAGTTCAAGATTCTTATCACTGTCTTTAAAGGATTAAATAACACTGATGCACCAACCTACA
>OX421445.1:42944126-42954126 GCA_949126865.1 Montipora capitata | reverse complement strand
CTTCAGTAGAGTAGCTGCCCGTTTGTTTTTAGACAAGACAAACCTTCAAGGACTGAATCATAATGACAACAAGCGGGATTGTAAAACTCCATGATCTGGATTACGCATGCATATTTCTGGTTGAAATCTAACTCCGATTGAAGGTCAAGCTTGCAATGTTTTGATCCGCTTCATAGACAAAAAGCGCTTTGACTTGCATACCAGTAGTTCGAAAATGTGAATGTTTTCAGAGAAACATAGAATCGGTTCAACAATTCACCAACGTCAAAAAATTATGACAAATGTCTATTATTTGCCGCGGGCTGTAAAACTAATGTCGTCACGCGTTGCGAAAGCCTTTTTACACTGTACAATGTACTTACCTCAGCCTCGAAAATTCGCTGCACTCTTCAAAACTTCGAAACACGCTTCGAGCATTCTTCGAAATTTCGAAACATTTCCTTCGAAATTTTGCAAATCTTCTCGAATTGTTGTTTGAATTTTCGCTGGAACATTCGCATACAATTTCGAAATTTCGAAAGTGTCAAGACAGTAGCGCTTTCGAAAATTCATCGAAAGTTCGGCGATATTTCGTTTCATTCCAAAAATCGCTGGTTTTCGTCGAAAAGTGGCGAAATGTCTCGAAATTCATCAAATTACTTTTGCACAGTACTGTACATGTATGTGATATCTGAAATGTGACATGTCATGCCATGCTCAAAACTGTCAATCAAATTCAATACCAATTCTCAAACACTTCTGCATTCTCTGTCATATGATCCTTAGGTATCTTGTTCTTGATGAAGCTGATCGTATGATTGATATGGGGTTTGAGGAAGATGTCAGAACAATTTTTTCTTACTTTAAGGTAACCTGTATTGAATCTGCTATGCAGCAGTTTATTGTTGTTGTTTGATAATTTTTTCCCAGACTTTAATCATCTTGATAGTGATGTACTAATTTTGATGATTTCCTAAATTTATTCCATACAGTCCCAGCGTCAGACACTCCTCTTCAGTGCCACAATGCCAAAAAAGATACAGAACTTTGCCAAGAGTGCATTAGTGAAACCTGGTAATGAAAAGTTATTTTTTTATTATATCTTTTTGTCGTGTTTGATTCCTTATTAATTGTCCTTATCGCTTTTAGTAACGGTTAATGTAGGACGAGCAGGGGCAGCAAGTCTTGATGTCATTCAGGTATGATAAATCTAACTTACATCTCATCGCATCTATGAGCCACAAGCATTCCTGTAAATATTTGGAACAAGCTTGTTTCTTGTAGAGAACACACAGTCATGTTGGTGATGGAGCAATGCATACATATCATATCTGTTTAATTTGTGTTTGAATAAATCTAAAGCAACTGTACTGATTCCTAATTACCGTAAAGACTTGTGTATAAGCCGCACTTGTGTATGAGCCGCACCCTCAACTTTCAAGCATGATTTTGGAAAAAATAAGAACTCCAAAAAAGCACTCTTGTGAAAAAAGTTGGTTATTTGTTTGCACAAAATCTAATGTTGTGTATTTGCAGCAACATTAATAAGTTAATCAACTCTGATAATACCTTTTAAAAGCTTCTTTTTAATCAATTTCCCTATTCCCTGTGACTGACAACATTTGTCTTCATTGCTAAAGCCCACAGTTGAAATGAAAACGATAGAACGTTGCAAAAGGTTTGCTTGGTAACCATGCAGTGATTTAACGAGGGAACTCTGGACATGGAAACGTTCGCTTTCGCATCAGCTGTGCGTGGATATCATGTTTATCAAGACGTATGGAAGCCATCGATTTGAGAAAAACGCAATAAAACGGTCGGCCATTTGCCTTGCAAGTTTTCCTGAATAGCGTGGTATTTTCTTGCATGTAGTGCAGAAAAATCAAACAAATTGCAAATGAAACGCTTGAAAAAACTACTTGCAAGCAAAATTCGGGCTTAGAACCTGAAGATGCAAACAAACGGCTCCTTTGGGAGCCACCACTTCTACAGTGTAACCACCGAAAGCAGTGATCAACAACAGGTTTCAATAAGTTTAATCTTTAGTTACTGAAGGTTTTCAGTTCAATTTGTGACCCCTACTAGCCAGTTTACTTCCTCTGAAAGCAATGGTCTTGTGTATAAGCCGCACTTGCGATTTTTGGCCCAAAATTTAAGCAAAAAGGTGCAGCTTATACACGAGTCTTTACGGTATCTTCAAGTTCAAAATAGAACTGTAACCAGGATAATGCATCTTAAAGTAAAAAAAGTTCTCTGGTTAAAAAGGTTTAAAATATAAGCTTTCAGCTATCAGTCTATAGCCTTTAACAAATAAAAAAAGTTAGCGCACGGATGGAAATATATACGAAATGGAGTGGGAATATTTAACAATATTATTCTTTGAAATCGAGGTAAATATTCTGCCACTTTTCACCGAGATTGCAAAGAATAATTGTTTTAGTATATACTCACGAAGTGATCTCAACAACAATTGCAGAAAAAAACCATCCAAAGTCGATTTAATTGGCATCTCACTTCATGCATGGAAAACGTGCAAGTGGCACAAAGCATGCGCAAAAGTGTTTACAGAAGCTTCAAACATGGCAAATCTAAATAACCTTCGTTAAAATCCTCCTCACAAACAGCAAAATGGTCATTTAGCACCGTTTAAATCAGCAATCTAAATCGAAAGTCTGCTTCTTAAAACATTTTCACCGTTCGATCAAAGTTTTTGAGGTTCATTTGAAATGGAAATTGAAAGTGCAGTTGGTAAAGGATGCACATGAAATGGTGGCTCTAATTCAGGTGAGCGTTAGTTTGTTGTAAAATGACCCGTCTTGTTTCCTTGCAACCATGTGGAACTTTCCTAAGCATTTTTTTAATTCCTCGATTTCAGTAAGAAATTTTCGTTCTGGTGGGCGACCAGCCCTACAAGAGAGAATTACTCCGACTGAAACAAATTGTTGGCGTGAAGATTGTTTAATTTTCAGCGATAATTATCTGGAAAAACGAAGTCAAACTCTGGTTGGCAAAAGTATGAACTCTTCTCTTACCTTTGAAAACTTTCAGGCCAAATTTTGTGGCCTTCTTTGTCTTCTGTAGCACAGCATCATTTTGTATTCTCAATATTTCTGCTTCATAAATGCTTGCGAGTTTACGCCGGCCATTTTGTTTTGTTTGGATCAAGCATTATTCACTCCGTAGGGAGTAGAATACAAAAAATGTGTGAAAAAAGCTAAGAAATAAAATGTAGATAAAGTCTAATTACAGTAAAATGGAGTATTGCCTAGACAACGGTTTTGATAATGAAAGCTGATAAAAGGAACTGTTTCGTTGTCATGGATAAAACGGACTACGACTCCAAATTGCAAGCTCTACTTGGTGACCGTGACACTTACCATCTAGTCTGCAATCTCCATTCACAAAAATTGAGAAGGAATTGAATAACAGACTCCTCGATCTTAAAAGAAAAAATAAGATTGATGAATTGACTTATTGCAAACTCCGTTCTACGGATGGTTCTCCGCCCTCCATCCGTGGTTCCATTAAACATCACAAACCAGGCTTCCCTCTTTGACCGATTGTTTCTTCTATCGGTTCTGCCCTTTGCAATACATCCAAGTTTCTTTCTGATATTTTATCACCAATCCAAAACCTTAATGGATATTCTGTTCTTAATTCTTCACAGTTTGCCAATGAAATGGCTAATATGGAAATCTCAGATGACGAGGTTATGGTTTCATTTGATGTCCTGTCGCTTTTCACAGCAATCCCAGTTAACAAAGCCTATGAATACATTCGGAACAAATTAAACAATGACGATACATTACGGTTCAGAACAAGTCTCAACACAGAGGACATCATTTCTTTACTGGACTTTACCCTTTCGAACAATTATTTTGTCTATAATAATTGTACATACAAGCAGATTCACGGCTGTACTATGGGCAGTCCAGTTAGCCCTATTGTTGTCAATCTCTGCATGGAAGTGATTGAAAAATTAGCTATTAGTACCTCTTCAGTTCACCAAGGATCTGGAAGCGATATGTTGATGACAGTTATGTGATCATTAAGAAGGATGCTGTCTTTTCTTTTCACAATACCCTAAATGCCTCCATCCCCAAAATTTCTTTCACTATTGAACTTTAAAACAATGGTCAAATTGCCTTCCTAGACACCTTGGTTTCCAGAAGAAATGATGTGTATTGGAAGCCAACACACACAGATCGATACTTGGATTTCTCTTCTCACCATGATATAAAACACAGAATCAGTCAAGAAGAAGCCACCCCCACCTACAGTGCCTCCACCAGAAGAACTGATTTCTATGTCTTTCAAATGGGTTGAACCATCGGATACATATCAGGGTTATGCATGCCTCCCTTACATCAGTGGCCTAACCAAACCTCTTACAAGATTACTCTGTAACCATGAAATCCACATTGCCAACAAACCATTCAAAACTCTTCAACAAGAATTCCCGTCCCCAAAGTACCGACAATCTTCAGATCTCCAATGTGATGTTGTTTATAACATCCCATGTAAAGACTGTTCTTGGAATTACAAAAACTGGAAGATGCTTCCAAACCCGTAAAAAGGAACATCAACAAAACTTGAAAAACTACACAAAGGGCTCAAATGTTGCTAACCATGCGTGGCTAAATAATCACTCCATTGACTTTGAGAATGCTTGTGTTATTGACAAAGGCAATTACTGTGTTCAAAAAACACTAGAATCTTGGCACACAGCTGAAACTGTTGATGAGGGTAATAACTCAAAACTATTGCCTAGGCAATACTCCATTTTACTGTAATTAGACTTCATCTACATTTTATTTCTGATCTTTTTTCGCACATTTTTTGAATTCTATTTTTTTTTTAATTTTCGCACTCCATTTCGTATATATTTCCATCCGCGCGCTAACTTTTTTCATTCGTTAAAGGCTATAGACTGATAGCTGAAGGCTTATATTTTTAACCTATTTTCAAGTTGTCATTTACTCAAAACACTTTTCAAATACAAGAGGAAAAAAGGGAAATTACACAGAAAAGAATGAACTTTTGTTGACTGAACCCCACTCCATTTCCTGTGACTTCGCGGACCTCGTGTTTCCAAGGTAATGTCTCTCTTTCAGTCTGGTTTATGTTTATTGAGTATTGAATTCTCATCTTTAAACTTGTAGCACCATGTAATCTTGTAACAGTCAAAGATTCTGCATGGAGTTTACTTTAAGCAGTACTGAGTTGATTCGAAAGCCGCAAGCAAACATATGTTATGATTATTCTTGTGCACCTTTTGTTGTTTTTTCTTCTCTAGGAGGCTGAATATGTGAAACAAGAAGCCAAAGTTGTGTATCTGCTTGAGTGTTTACAGAAGACTTCCCCTCCGGTAGGCCGCTGCCTTTGTCTTATTGATAGGAGATTTTCTTGGAAAAAAGGCACGGTCAACAAGAACCTAAATTATCAAATCTTGGAAACAAACAAACAAACAGTGAATTCAGCACCACATACACTTTTGTAACAACATTTTTCTTCTTGCTTACTCTGCTGCTGCACTCTTCAATTTACTGGTCAAGTGTTGTTATCTCCTCTGTCCCCTAACCTCTATTAATAGCGACCGTCAGATTGGAGTACGAGGCAGCTACGAGTACAAGTTTTCTGTACTGGGCACGCGCATTACAGTTAAAGAAGAAAATTTTTCAAAATGCCCATGCTCAGCACTGAAAATTCGTACTCATAGTCATACTCATACTCCAATCTGAAGGCCGCTACTTTTTGCAATGCAGGTGCTAATTTTTGCGGAGAAAAAAGCGGATGTGGATGACATTCATGAATATCTGCTTCTGAAGGGCGTTGAAGCTGTAGCTATACATGGAGATAAAGGTGTTTTTTCTAACTAAACGTCGGCAACATGAGTAAATGCAGACTCTGAAATATCTGGTAGTGGTCGGATGATAATTTCTGCAAATAATCGGTATCCTAGAAAAGTTAGTTTTGTGATTGTGATAAGATCTACTTTTCAGTCATCTGGAAAGTTAAGTTTCCATTAGAAAGGTTTTGCTTTAAAAATAGTAAAGTGAATCGGGAAATGTCCCATTGAAGGAGCTTTTCAGAGAAAAGGAATCAAATTAGCAAGTGAAAGTTACTGGCAGAGCTGTGGATAACGAGATCAAATCCTTGGCCAGAAGATGATTTAATCTGCCCTTTATCAACGTCTTTTTTATAGATCAAGACGAAAGAGAGTATGCCATGAAATGCTTCAGGGAGGGAAGGAAAGATGTTATGGTGGCCACTGATGTAGCATCCAAAGGACTGGATTTTCCTGATATTCAACATGTTATTAATTTTGACATGCCTGAAGACATTGAAAATTATGGTAAGGAAGAAAAACCCTCCTGTTGGCTAACTTTGCATTGTTCTTGCTATTCAATTTCTGGTCCAGGCTTGACAGGTAAGAAATCGTTGCTTGCTGCGTGAGCAAGATACTTTTGGCTGGGAAGGTGGAGTGACTCAAGTAGTATAGTAGTTGGGGGTATGAGCTTATTTTTAATTTTGGAGTTCAATTTTTGAGTTTATTTTGCACTCTTTATCATTCAGATTGTTTTAGTGTGTTGATTTTATGTGTTTAAATATTCTCATAATCAAATGAAAACAGGAAAGAATCATCATAGCGTGGAAGGGACTTTCCCGAGAAAATTAGTCGTGAGGAAGTCATATGATTTTTTCAACCAATCACAACTTTCATTTTTTTTACCAAAATTGTTTCTCAAATGAATTTTATTTCCAAATTGGTTTCTAATTTGGAAGTGACTTCAAAAGATACTAATGGATTAACAACTGAACCACAAGAATATTTAAGACAGCAACCGACTGAACTTTTAGATTTTATAGTGACCATAAGCAAAACTTGTTATTCCATTATCATGAATATAGCGCTTATCATCAAAGCAACTTAGTGATGCTTTGTTAAGCTCATACATGTAGCTTCCAAGTTGATGGTTGTTGCTCCTACTGGTTTTCATGGTGTGACACATTCGTTTGTTATAAAATAGCGTTTGTTTATAGTCTTAATGTTTGATCTTTTTTTTGAATAACAATGTTTTTGATTCCTTTTGCTGTTTTATTATTTTGATCATTGTCTTTGATATATGAATACATTTTAGATCTCAAGCTTATGAATTCAGTGATTGGAATTCCAGAAGCTTCATCTTTGAATCTGCCTATAACTTTCTTATTAGTTTTATCATAGAATGGCCTGTTTTCAGGGTAATAACTGTCATCAAATTTATTTTTTTATTAAAAAGTCTTGGTACACATCATTAGTTTCAATTTCATAACATAAGCTGTCTGTGTCTGTGAATAATAATTTTGCTTTATAATTGTACTTTTGTTTGATATAATTATAGTGAAAATCGTACATTATCGTTTTGCTTAAATCTAAAATACACATGCCTATGTAAGCTGGTCTATTGGGAGTTAATGTTTCTTTCATTTTATGCACTGCTACTAAATTTTCATTGAAGATCTTCCTACTAACGTAAGTAGGTTTTGATGTTAATTTTAACAGTTTCATCATCCATGACGAGTCTTACATTGACTCTTTTGCGAAGATTCTCTATTGTTTTACCATATACAGCACTAGTCATTAGCTTAAAAAAGTTAAGAGTTATTTCTTTTCTGAGTGTTAAAATCGATATACTGTTTTAACCATGGAGATTGATCAAACTCCAGTACTCTATGAACTTTAGTTATTTTCAAACCAAGATCATTATATAATTGAAGGTTTCTATAATGAAGAACAAATTTCTCTTAGTATTTTAAGGTTGGAATATGAACTAGACCTGTTGATAATTTATCAGCTATTTTTTGGCAATATGGAGATAACACACACACTCACTCAGCTGGCTACGAGGCAGTCGGCCACATTCTTCCTCCACTGTTTCCTATCCTGCGCCAACCGTCGAATTTCCTCTGGTAGTGGTGGGTGCTCTCTGTTTATCACCTTGGCAGCGTACTGGTGGAACATTGTTTGGGGCCTGGCAGGTTTACGCTTTCCATGCCGAGGTTGGTAGAAGGCATATTTGTTGACAGGCTCGTCAGTTGGTTTCCTCAAGATACGACCTAGAAATTTCAGCTGACGTCGATGTATTTCCAGGATCACAGGTTTCTGCTTGACCTGCCTTAGTAGGTCCTCATTCTGTTTGAAATCTAGTCTCTTGACGCCAAGCATTATCCAGTTCTCCGCAGTCTCTCAAGCTTCCAGAAAGTGGCCCATCCTAAGCCGAAACGCCTTTTTACATCATTGTCGGTGGATGCCATCTTCGAGTGGAGGTAGGTGAAGTCCTTCACTTGCTTACATGTAATTTCCTCGTTATTCAGAGTCAGGGTGTCCGGTGAGTTGGTGTTTGTCATGAACTCTGTCTTCTTAATATTTATCTTTAGGCCGATCGTTTTGGCTTCCTCAGCTGTGGTGTTAAGCTGGACTTGTGCTTTCTGCAAGGATCTCTCGAGCAGGACGATGTCATCATCGAAGTAAAGGTCATTGATTACCTCCTCTGGATGTCTTGTAGATCTCCTTGGTATGGTGGTGATCCCATGCCATAATTATTATGCAAATAATGTAATTCTTTTGGATACTTAAGATCAACTTCTAAAATAAGTCTAATAAGATTACTGTCTTCTTTATATTTAGCTAGGTCTAGCTTATCAATTTGTTTTTCTGTTAACCATTTAAATTTACCTGGAGGAAGATACTGTGACATAGTCCAACCATAAAGATTATTAGCATCTAAATACATAATATACTTTGAAGGCGCCTTTTCATCGTATTTATTCATGTATTTATTATTTAAATATCTGTTAGCAATAAAACTTATTCTCCCTCTCATTCCTCTTATTCCCTCTTATTCCTCTTATTCGATGAATTGAAACATATCAATGTCAGTCATTAGCTCTAATTTGATATCAGTCATTTTAAGCATAGCGTCCCAAGATATTTAGCCCAGACTTGTGAAATAATGGCATGGATCTAATTTATAATATTCTAAGCATGTTTTTCTGAAATTAAAAAAAAACATCAGCTAATAAAAGGATGTCAGATTTGAGATATAAGTTGTGATATTCACCCGTGGTTTTCAAAATTACATTTTGAGCATGATTGTATTGCTGTTCACTGATATTTTCATCAGTTAATATGCTATAAAATTCTTCTTTTTTGGTAATTCAGTCTTATCAAACTTTTCAAAGCTGTCCATGAAATCATAAGAATATACACCTTTTTGTTTCATAATTTGAAATCTATTTTTAAATTCTTCTTTTGTGAATTTTAATGCTTCATCAGGTAGATTGCTAACTAGTTTATTCAGACTTGAACTCATAAATTGAAAACTGTCAATAAATGTTAAATGATTTCCAAGCATAAAAGCCATGTATTTTTCCATGTTATTAGGGATAGCATTAATATTCATTTGACATTCTTCTCCTTTCTTATTTTTGTATGTGTGATTTTTAGCAATTTGACCTATCTGTTGCATTATAAAGTAACTACCATAACCTTTTAGATTGTGAAAAATAACTGGTATTTTATCAGTGAGTCTAAAATTAAGATTACAATCTTGATGAGCTGATCCTCTGTATTTGCCAGTGATATGACAATGGTCTTTAACTAGAACGTCTTTATCAATATATTTTTTGTTGCAAATGTGGCATGAATCAGCTTTTTTAAAGTTTTCCTCGTCGTTTGTCATTTTTAATGGCTTGTTGAATTTGTATTTGATGACATTTTTGCAATATTTAACCTCTTCAAGCATCTTTTCCATAAATGTGACCTCTCACGGGAAAACATACACTAACGCTTTTCCGTTGAACGGCTTAAAGCGTTGGCAAAGTGTTGGAAAAGCGTTGGATACCCGTTGGGTCCCCGTTGGAAGTGTTGCAAAAAGCGTCGGAAGTGTTGGAAAACCCGTTGGAGGTGTTGAGAAAAGCCATTGAAATAATGTGCTGAGCCGTTGAAAAACCCGTTGGGAAAGTTCACGTAGGCCGT
>OX421445.1:42911626-42934126 GCA_949126865.1 Montipora capitata | reverse complement strand
TATTTTAACCAAGCAGGCGAAGCTGTGAAAAATCATAACAATATTAAATTTGCATAAACTGTGATTTCCGGGTTCACACAAAAGCAAATTGCACGGCTTTGCCAGCCGTGCTTTAACGCTGTCAGAGCAGAAGTAACAACTCTTTTTTTTATAACCAGGAAATCCCAAACTCCACATTCCAAATTTAATGCTATTTTTTGAGAAAGAATCGAAATTCATGCGGCCACTGGCCGTCACGTGCAAAGTCACGGATGTTACATGTGAAATCATGTGGAGCAGCCTTTGAACTGATTGTCTCGTGTGAAGAAAAACGTTTTCTGAGAGGTTTCATAAACTGTAACCACCAGCATAAAAGTAAAAAGTGAAAAAAAGTGATGCATTTATATAGTGCCCTTATCACAACGTCTCAAAAGGTGCTTTACCATGATCAATTTACCCCCAGCGGACTGGAAGCATGTACAGGCGCAAATTGCAGCTGCTTGTAAGCAGTCCATGCATGCTGGTACTCATTGTACCGACCTCGGAAGGATGGAAAGCTGAGTGAACTTTAGCGGGAAAGAAGGTCGCCAAATATTCCAGTCTCGGCAGAACCAGGAATGGAACCCGGGACCTTAGGGTTGGAAGGCAGAGATCTTACCACTGCGCCAACCCCTCCGCTCTATAAAATTTTTAGCCGCCTTATCTGCTAGAAATACAATAAGCCAGAGTGCCCGGCTGGTCGACCAGGTAATTTTTCACACTCGCCGAAGCCAAATGTTAGTCGCCTCAGGCGACCAGGCACCGTTAGAGCACTTTGATAATATTTTAAACACCTTATAAAATCACCACACTAATACAATCTGAATGATAAAATTTACTTATAAATTTTGCTTATGAAGTTTACTTACAAAGTTTACTCATAAAGTTTACTCATAAAACTATCTTCTTAACATGCTAATAAGTCCAAAAGTCCCTGTGGTATGATACCATAAATTTCCTGTGAATATTTAAACATATGCAACACCTCTACACAAAAAAATCCACAAATGTGTAAAGTTTCACTGAAAAATTACACAAATTTGTACACAATTGTGGAAAAAAATGTGTAGCTTTTGATTGGTTAAAAATCACAGGAAAGTCCCTTGATGTCTGCTATGGTGATTCTTTCATGTTCCATTTGATTATGCGAATATTTAAACACACAATACAGTACTGTGCAAAAGTAATGAGAGCGAATTTCGACGAATTTCGACGAAATTTGACGAAATTGTGCGATATTTCGAAGGAGGCGAATTTTCGGCATTATTTTGATGAAAAGCCAACACAACTATTGTTCCGATATTATCGCAATTTCGTGCAGATGCGCGAAATTTCGCATGGTATTTCGTTCGAAATTTCGTCTGGGGAAGCAAAATTTCGGGCAACATTTTGCGTCGGGGAGCGAAATTTCGTGTGACATTTCATTTGGCAGAGCGAAATTTCGTGCGACATTTCGTTTGGTGGAGCAAAATTTCGTGCAACATTTCATTTGGCGGGGCAAAATTGGTCGCTAAGGTTTTGGACTTTACAGTTTCATGACACGATATTTCTATCGACATTTGGCAAACTGTATGCATTTAGGCTAGTTTCGGTACAGCTCACTTTTGTCACTTTTGCTGTTACCAATAATTTTTTTACAAGCGAGCAAAACACGGTTATCTTTAAAAGCAAATCATAAATTCATTCGGAGACATGGTCACAGGAAAGTGTTCTAAATTGCTGTTTGGTTTAAATTTGTGATAAACATGCAGAATCATCTAAATTTTAAAGTATTTCCAACAGTTGTTCTATTTAAGTGGATCTTTTAAATAAATTAAACTCACCAGCTTTGCATTTGTATTTCGGAAACCTTGATCTTGTGAGGATGGTTAAACCTAACCAACAAAGTGCATAACCAAACAATCCATCTGCCAAAAAAAAAAAGCATGTACATAATTCCTGCCAAAGCGTTTTTGTGCAGTGTAGTCAAGCATCAGTAATGTCGAATCACAAGAGTCCTTCACATGAAATGCCAGTGACAACAACAAAACCACACAACTTCCAGTAGCCAATGCAAACTTAGGTAATTGTGAAGAAGAGCTCCCCAAAAAACCTGTCGGCCGACTGTCGGTCAACTGTCGGCCGACAGTCGGCCGACTGTTGGCCAACTGTTGGCCGACAGTTTGTGTTATGTTTGAGGCCAAAGTGTTGGCCGACTGTTGGCCAACAGTCGGCCGACAGTCGGTGACCTGTTGGCAACCTGTCGGTAACGTGTCGGTAACCTGTCGGCGGGACAAACTAAAATGATCGTAAGCATTTACTTGTCTATTGCTTCTAAACTACGCGAAAAGAGTTAAAGGCAGTTCATAACAATACCTTGAGCAGCACTTATACTACTAATATGGCTTTTGTCCACCGTTTTAGGGTTGGCTAGCGATACTTGCCCACATTGTAAACATCATTCATACATACATGACATACCATAAGAGGCCGCGTTGCATTGTAGAGCGATTTGATAACAACTGATAACAGTTGATCGGTAAGTAGGTGAAGTCTGTCGAGTCATACATCACCATTACGGAATGTCACGTTAACTGCTCGTTTTTACCACAATTTTTCTTTTTTATTAACCTGTCGGTAACCTGTTGGTTAGCTGTTGGTTAGCTGTTGGTTAGCTGTCGGTAACCTGTCGGTCAACTGTCGGCCGACAGGTTTTTTGGGGAGCTCTTCTTCACAATTACCCAAACTTATTTCCGGCTGTCAGCAACTAAAGAGTGAGGACTACAAAGACTGAAGACCGTTTTAGTTCCCACGGTACACAATTTTTTTGCTACTGGAAATAGCCTTGATTAATTTATTAAAATTCGAGCAAAGCGATAGAATGGAGAACAAACTTACCACTTTGCCTTTGAAGGGGTGATATTTCGACTTGTTTATAATTCTGCACTTAGCACAAAAGCGAGGTTTTTCCTTGGTTACAGTTGCTAAGTCCTCTTCGATTGCTCGCTTGATCGAAGCAGACATCAAGGATGCTCGACTTGTTGATATTTTTTTAATGTTGGATAACTGTACCATTACAGGCTGTATGTTGGAAGACGGGCTACAAAATTGGACCCGAGGGCAGAAAGCTTGCTTATTATGATCTTGCGATAAAACACACGTACCAATCGGCTGAAGATTTGATTTCAAATTAGCATATGTTTTTCTAATTTTAATGACAATTGGAACCGGTACTTATTGATACACATAAAAATCACTTTTATGTCAGATTATTATTCTTTCATGAGCAATCATGCCAAAAGTGACGACTTATACTCGAAAGCGAATTCAATCTCTCCTTGGACAAGGTCTTCGTCCTGTAGCTATATTCAAGGAATTGAAGACTAAAAGCTTATCTGTAAGTTATCCAAGTGTTGCTAGAATTGTTGGAAAGATGATGCTTACTGGATCTGCAGAGAATCTTGCGAGATCAGGACAGCCAAGGAAGTTGAATGAAGCAGCAAAGGCCTTTATGGAGTCACAGATTCTTTTCATCTGAGAACAGAGAGAGCCTGGGTTTGATGCGTGTCTTTTTACAGATGGACGAAGGTTTTTATTAATCTTCTACACTGTATTTGGAGGATTTACCAAAAGAAGGGCATTTCAACAAGTTTTGAATGTGCCAAGAAATTACGCAAAACTACTCTTGGTTCCTTTGCCCAGGCTAGGGCATTAATTAAGCTTGTCACGAACATACACGTGGGAATTGGGGTTACCAGGATCAGTGGCTGATTGGATACGATATGTTATTTTTATTATTGTGTGTAATGTTTATGTTTTCGCGGGCAACAAAGATCTAGCAACTCACTGTAGGACCGAGTTCTTCAGTATATTTTCTGTTGAATGGGAACGCTTTGTCCAAAAATCACTCCAAGTGTAGCGGTTTTGCGGAATTTCACCGCTGTTTCGTTCCAGTGAGCACCAATTTTCACTGATATTTCGCTTGTTCGAAAATTCGCCTCCTCAAGTTTTGCGAAATTTCGCTGATATTTCGTTCCCTTTAGCGCGAATTTTCGTTGATATTTCGCTTCTCCGAATTTTCGAAGCCCTGAGCGAAATTTCGCCGACTTCTATGAAATTTCGCATGTCCAATGTGCGAAATTTCCAGCAAATCTTGGACGAATTTTCGACAAATTTCGATGAGAACAAAGCACGAATTTCGTCGAAATTCTCTCTCATTACTTTTGCACAGTACTGTAATTTTTGATTTTTCTATTTGTTTCTTTGTTTGTGCCCAACATTAATTTTTTGAGTTGGATGTAAATTTTTATTTTCAAAAAAATATATATATTAATTTTTGGTTGATATTTTTTTAAAGAGCGGAAAATAAACTCCAAAATTGAACTCCAAAATTAAAAATGAGCTCATAACCCCAACTACTATACTACTGACTCAATGGACAAGATCACAGATTCTTTAAGTGAGTAGTTTTTTATCTTTTCACCACTTCGTTTGTAGTGGATAAAACATCTAAAACGCCTTTAATGCAATTATCTTTTCAGATCCAGTCAAATGCCTTACAGTAGTTTATTGTAATTTTAGTTCACAGGATTGGTCGTACTGGCCGTTGTGGGAAGACTGGAATTGCTACAACATTCATCAACAAATCCTGTGGTGAGTGAGCGTTTCATTATTTGAAGGTTATTATGTTGTCTTTCAAGATGAGCGATAATTTGACCAAAAGTGATCTTCAAGATTGTAGAGTTAAGCCCGCTTTACACTGGCACCATCTGTGATATCGGCATTACCCAGAATTGTACAAATGGCCTTTTTCGCAGCCTTTATCATATCTTCATGAACAACAATAATAATAATAATAATAATAATAATAATAATAATAATAATAATAATAATAATAATAATTGATTCATAGATTGCCTTATAAGTAATTACTAAAACCTTAAAGTTTTTTCGAAGGTGCACAGGCAGCCAGTGTAGTTGGAAAAGCACTGATGAAATATGATCAAAGCGTAAGGTATTACAAATAAGGCGTGCGGCAGTATTTTGAACACGTTTTATTTTTGATAGTTGAATTTGCAAACCATAAAACAAACTGTTACAATAATATGTTCCACTCGTGACCAATGCATGTACTAATAATTTCATAGATTCAACTGATAAAAATTTCCTTATACGCCTAATATTATGTAAATAAAAATAAGAAGCATTACATATTTTATTGATGCTGCTGGTCAAACCAACAGCCCAAGTTCTTGGCTACTTCACAGGGGGCAATCAAATGATCACCCACAGCAGGGGATTACATCACACAGTTTATCCAGCTGCCGTCTAGTGCCGATCAGTAGATATTCAGTCTTATCATCATTAAGCTTGAGCCGGTCCAACAACATCCACTGACGAAGATCCTCTATGCACCGCTTCATTGCAGTAACTGCCTTAACATGACTTGTATGTGAATCTGGTTTAAACGATAGGTACAGCTGTGCATCGTCTGCGTAGCTATGAACATCAGGCAGATGACAACTGATGATCTCAAAAAGCTTTGTAGCATAGATAACAAACAAAATAGGGCCCAAACAGGAACCCTGTGGAACACCGTACTGCAAGGGGAAGCTATCAGATTGATTCCCGTTGATTGTAACAGGTTGGATCCTATTGTATAAGTATGATGCAACCCACTCCAAAACCTTCCCAGAAACGCGAAATCGAGATTGAAGACTTTTTAGCAGACTACCGTGGTCGACAATATCAAAGGCTAAACTCAGATCGAGGAGAACTAGTGGAGTAACTTGACCTTTATTCATGTTCATCACATTATTGTTCTTTACTCTCACAAGAGCCATTTCAGAAGCTGAACGTTTACAAATGTATGGTAAATTACTAATGGGACCGAAATTCTTATACAAAAGAACCAGTCCAAACCGCTTTAATAGAGGCTTCACTTATGCTTCCTTCCAGGCATCAGGAAAGTTCACATTCTCAAGAGATAAATTGACCATTTGCTTGATGGCGGGCACCAAACATCAATACACGCAGTGCCCAGTGTGGTCATCAAGAGCACAACTCTTCTTCGAAGATCTTTGTACAAACGCCCTAACATGCTCATGAGTCAAGGGTTTGAACTTATGAAATGATTCTTTAACTGATTGGGCAAAGTCATGTTTATAGGGATAACAGCAAGCGGCCTGTGAGGTCACATCATAAAGTTCTTTGCGAATGACAGTTATCTTTTGCACAAAGAAAGTGCCCATGTCATTTGCAAGCTGAAATTTATCATCATCTGGTGGAAGACAGTTGCTATTATGATGCTTTAATAACCTCCTGGTAGCTCTAAAAAGTTTTACCCTGGTCAGTACTGTTGTCTGCTATGAAGTCCTTATAAAATGCAATCCATGCGCTATTAAGCAAATAGGTCACACAGTTCCTGCACGCCTTATAGTGACCAAAGACAGCTTGAGATTTTGTTTTCCGCCACCTTTTCTCAGATTTACGTCTTGCCCTTTTTGCCTCCCGTATAAACTCATTAGACCACGGTAGACACGGCCTAACTGTCACAACCTTGGTTTTCAGAGGGGCGTGGCGATTCAGAGTATCCGCTAGCGTGGCATTATAGCAGCCAATCAAGTTCTCATGAGCACTTGGTGGAACTAGGCTCAATTCTGAGTTTCTCAGCTCACTCCACAATTTATCAATGTGAACACCCTTGAGATTTCTGTAAGTATGCTCCTTCACAGAAACTGCAGGCTTAGGCATTTGAGGACCACAGACAACCGAAAAATGATCTGAAAACAGGCGATACACTCTTGGGGAACCATCAATAACAAACTGACATTTCCGTGAAATAATCAGGTCCAAGGTGTGTCCGAGGATATGAGTTGGTTCACTAACATGCTGCACAAGGCCTAAACACTAAACCAGCAGTTCCTCGCATCAGCATCACTTGGTACATTGACATGGATGTTGAAATCTCCCAAAATCACGAGTTTCTTAGTCGACCTAATAACACACTCCATACAGTCAGAAAACTCGAAAAAGAAAACATTAGTTGACACTAAATGCTTGGCGCTATAGGGCACGCGGAAGATCACTACAACACGAAGTCTGTATGTGCCTGATATAACAAGCCATTCTGAAAACTCACATTATTCCCTCTCTCCAGAAGCTGCCATTGTGACTTGTAATGAATCTCTGAATAAAAGGCCAGTTCTGCCAGCTTGTAGCCCTCAGGCGTTGCCAGAGCATGTGCAGGAACATCATCTGCAGAGAATCAGGTTTCAGTTAATGCAACAAGATCAAATTTTGATTCTGCAACATAATCAATGAAGTCGGCGGCCGTATTTCTAAGTGACTGTACATTAACCAAACAAAGTTTCAACACTGTTATAGAACAATGAATGCGATGCAATCAAAGGTATTTTGATCAAGTTCGAGCAATTACGTGTGTATTTGATCGGACGCCGATTGTTCATGCCCAGTCTATTGGTAATGTGAACAGGAATCCCAGAGGAATGCACTGAACCGGCAGAAGACTTAACCTCATCAGAGATAGCTGTTGACATATTTGTAGGTCCAGGATTCAGTTTAAACAATAGATCATCCTTGAGTTGGCAATGGCATGAAGCAGTGGTATTTGCATATTAGATGCATGGGCAACGACAGCACTTGATCTTGCTTAATGCTCTACCATCAAAACAAAATGATGCCGTTCGAAAGAAGAAATTGTAGGAAAATCATGGCAGGGCAGCCCTCTAACGAACTGTAAAGGCGATAAGTCAGTGGAGCAGACTCAGCCAAATGTAGAAACCTGTCTCAACAATGCCATGCATATACAAGAGTAGAAAACGTCCGAAGGCCGGGCCCAGCCATGCTTCCAGTGCCCACCACCACTGAAATGTGTCGTTCCTACAGCCTCCTTGATCTTTGCTGTATCTAGGTTTTTCAGCTCTTTTAATTCATTTTTTGCCCTGATAAAGTTGGTCCCATTATCTGAAACTACAGCTGTTGGAAGGCCACAGCATGAAGTCATTCGAAAGAATGCATTGAGGAATGCATCAGTGTCCAGACTGTAAGCTACTTCAAAATGCACAGCACCAGTGGCGAGGCAAGTAAACAAGCATAAGTATCTTCTGTGATGAATCTTCCCTCTTCCATGCTTGGTGAATAAGGGACCGCCATAGTCCACTGAGATCTTGCTGAATGCACGTAGGGACTTTCGAGTGTGCAATCTATGACTAGTAGTATAGAGGGGCAAACTGAGATAGCTGCAAAATAAAAAATATACCGTGTTTTATTTCTAATAACGGATTATTACAAAAAATTTCAGAGAATTGTGCAAGACAAGTAGAACATACATATTCAGGATTTGTTTTATCTGAAAAAAAAAAATAGAAAATAAGAATTTTGATTCTCTTACATTCATAACACCACAGGAGATACTGAGGGGCGTCAAAAAAACCTTCTTTCACAAAGTAAATTTGGTCTTCTAGATGCAATATATCTATTTGATTAGCGAATTTATAACATAAAAGCTTACAAAGCGAGCAATGTAGTTATTTAAAACTCGGTAACGATTGCATACAGGTGGGACAACAAACATCTATAAAAAATGACACCGATAACGATTACAATGTCTACATATTATCGTCATTATATGAAGAGAAACAATAAGAAGATAGGGAGAATGTATTACAGTGGTTACATAAATAATAAATTTTACTACAGTGTAAACAATAAGTATAGTAACATATTTTGTTTATTTCGATACATTTATCGATACGTTTTCCATTCAAACCGAAAATACAGGTTCGATCTAAAATTAAAATTATATAACATGGTTAAATATCATTACATCGCAGTAGTCAAAATAACAATAACCACAGGCAGGTTGTTCATAAAACCAAAAGATATAATACGTTTTTCTCCCGCAATAATAATATTTATCTTCTGAAAAAATACAAACACTTTTTACAGTAAAAATTAAGCTGTGTGTTACTTAGTGCAAATGCTGTAATTTTTTTATCCCTTATCACAAAACGTGAATTTTCCAAACGTGTAACCCCCATCCCATAAAGAAAAAAAGTTTCCAATTTGGGAAATGTTTGTTCTTCATGTGGTAAATATAACATCGCTGACACAGAGGTAAAAGAGAGATGTATAATTGACGACATTGATGACATTGAGTACCTATGTGAATTTTGAAAAAATTATGTTTTATTGAAATCCAATCATTTTTACACCTCACGCATTTTAAAATATAGAACAAAGGAATTACGTGGATTATTTCTTGTGTTACAGAAGTCCCACGTGTGAAACATAAAAAATAACCCGAGGGAAAACCTAGATATACACGTAACTTATCTATGTACGCATAATGGTTGTTTATTTTTAATAAAAAAATTACTTGTTTTCGACAGATCAATATCACTAAAATCTCTAACGATGGCTTCGTAAGTGAAATAATCAATGACAACTAGATTTTATTTCCAAGAAAAAATTGTCTTTTAAAACAGTAAACAAATAAAAAAATTCTTCAAGGGAAAAAGGATCGCCCTTTGTTCTCTTATAACCATCTAGTCCCGAAGATCATAACAGTTTATCTCTACTCAAATGTATATTTCTTTCATTTTTTTCACACATAACCATTTAGAAGAGCGGTTTCTGTCACCATTTAGAAATTTCATTGCCATCAGTAGAGCGACTAAACTACAAAAACCCACACACTCATAACTGTAGCCATTAATAGCCATTCCACCACATAACTGAGATGGAGGTACTTTGACACATTTAGCATGTTCTAATGATCGCATGATTTCACTATCTAAAAAAAATTCAATTATCGTATAAAGTTTACATAGTTATTATTAAAATATTCGTATTTATTATAGTGTCCGCGTGATTCCATTACAATTACATGACAATTTGGGTGTAAGGAACACCTGTGAAATGGTTTTTCTTCATCTTTTAACAAAATTCCACACACCACACATTTCCCATTTCTACCACCTGCGAAATATATTTTATTGACTATCTTAACGTGGGTTTTGTGGCAGTCGTAACATAATTTAAGCGTCATCTTAAAAACACTACAATAGTGAATTGTTATGTGATTACGAACATCATTAGAACAGAAATTACATTCCTGTATTGGACGCAAACCTATAAATAAATAAAACATGACACACATTGGGATCACATTTGAAATGAAAAAGAAATCACTACAAATTATCAAATAACAATCCGGTATATCCATGAAATGGTCGTTCTTCGCGTCTTCATTCTTTAACAATTACACACTATTTTAACCTTTTTTGTGACAGTTGTAACAATTTAAGCATCATTTAAAAAAAATCACAATAGTGTGTTATTACGTGACGACAAATAACTTTAGAACAGAAATTTCATTCTTGTGGTGGACGTAATCCTACAAACCAAAAATACGAAATACATTGGGATCATATTTGAAATGAAAAGAATCGCAACTAAAACATTTCAATACTATTGTATAATCATGCGTTATTCCCCATATTCGTCTTTTCGTTTGTTTACAACATTTGCTGCAATTTTCAAATTTAAGATATAACAAATAAAATAGAGTGAATGAATGTGAAAATACTGTAGGTATAAAAAAGAAAATAGGTTTTGAAATAAGCTATGAACAGTGATCAAGACAGCCAACAATAGGTTTAAAATAGCTTTAAAATTGGACTAATGCAAATTCAAAATAGGTTTCAAATAGATGTTTAAACCAATGTTGAGGAATGCATTAAATCAGGCTTTTGAGAGCGTTTGGTCTTTAGTTTTTTGAGCCTCTGTTCACTAGTGCCAACATCAACATCTGGGTTTACAATAACTTGAATTTAATTGAATTTAATATTTCACTCCGCGAAATTGAAATTTCATGGGGTGTTCACTATTGCTCCAATTCTTTTCACTATGATCAGTGAAAAAGTTCATGGCGTGAAATCAAAGACCATGAAAATAATGAAATCACTTCGTGAAATTATGTTGCTACGCCATCCAGAACAACAGGAAAATTTCGTGGTCTGGTTTTGGAATTAAAATTGCGATAAACAAGGATAAACAATGTTTTGCTTTGGAAATCGAATAATGGTATTTATATCTTCTCTTGTGTGAAAAGGTTTAAGTTTTTATGGGGCGCCGTTTCGTTATTTTCGGCAAAATCGAAGTTGGTATGACGATCTATAATTTGGATGAAAATAATGACTGACACGAATTACGCTACTGAGCAAAACAGCTTAATTATTACAGTTTCTCCAATAGCATAAACAATCAAATACACTGTAAAAAATCAGTGTAGGAGGAGAGGAATGAATCCAAAAGCGCACTAGACACCGTACGAGGATGCTCCCCAATTCTGCATAATCAACATTTTGGTCAAAAATACGCAATGAAATGGACATCCCTCGATGTGCATCTTCCCCCTTCTGCAGCCAAGAATGCTTTCACATAGGTTAAAAAAGTGATTTGCATGAGAATACGTGTGTAGGTACCAGCTTGCAGCTGTCACACCATGTGCTCAGAGGAGCAAGAATGAATCTCTATTAATTTCCCGAAGTAGCGTTACTCCCAAATCCTTACGAGTGCTTCTGCATATTTACATGCTTCTCCCGTAATAATACTCTTGAGCTACTTAAAGTCTCTAATGTGTTTACCACACAAAAAAATCAGCTTTTTAAAATGAATCTCTATTAAATTCCTGATTTAACTTTACTCCCAAATCCGTACGAATGATTCTATATAGCGTAGGAGTTAACCACTAAATATCAACTTGACCCAATACACCCTCATATCGAAAACATGTTTCATATTTTAGATGATGAAACACAACGACCCTAAGGAAAACACTCTCGGTGTGATAATCACGTTTATCCACAAACTGCATATTTACATGTTTGTCCCGTGATAATATTTTTGAGCTACTTAAAGTCACTAATGTGTTTACCACACAAAAATCAGCAGTTTCTCTACCACGTACAATTTCTTTCAAATCGTATTCATAACAAGCAGAGACTAAGTCAACATCAATCCACGAGTATAGATATTGTTTCAATAATTCAACAAACTTCCTTTCCACAGTCTTTTTGCTTTTTGCTTTTTGCTATGCTTCTTCCATTGAAATGTTCCACAATCACATTTTAACTAAACATTTTCTCCACCAGCTGTTTCTCCAGCTTACTGATGTAACATGTACCAACTGTGAATCATACATCCTTTATGAATGCGATAATCACAACATGTAAAGTGATTCAAGTCGGCCATTTTCCTACGATATCTCAGCAGCTCTTTATCCTGAGTAAATTCCACATCCAAAAAGACGTACAAATGCATAATGCCATCCCATATTCGAATTGTATCCAAAAAATTGTCCACATCAAAAAAATTCCTGTGGCAATTATCACATCCTATCCTCTTTTTCTTGAGCTTTTAATTTTGTTTTTTGAGTTTTTTTGAAGATGGAACTAATTTTTTCTTACCATTTTTTCTTTTTCTCTCTTTGTGTATGCAAATCTTTCGCTTTACTATCAACGATATGTCTTGGCATTATACATGGCTAAACTAAAATTCTTTTTTTCTGCCAATATATTTCATCATACTTCGGTTGAATGCAAACCCCCAACATCAACATTTCCTCTCCTATCAACACAATACTTATTTATATATTTCTTTTCCAGATAGAAATCCAAACACATCACGCAGATAAAGAAAACACTCCAAATTACCATACTACACCACATCAACCAAAAACCAGTTTCATAATCCATTTCCATCATAATTTCTGAAAACGATGTTCTAAATCAACCATGTCCATGCAACACAAACGTCCCCAAAGATATTTTGCATACAAAGATGTCTTAACTTTAGGACAAGCCTGATAGCGTGATTACCGCAATCAATCAAAACACCATCATAATCCCCTTGCAGTATTGTACAACCCATCAACCTTAAATCCCAGTATGGAATACCACACTCATGCAACACTTTCTGCAAATACTCATTACCAAAAACCCCAACCATAAAACGTTGTTTTGTCTTATTACTCTAATAAATCTCCAAAACATCTCTTTTAAACAAATCCCAAGTATGATTACACCCCCAAGCATTAGGAACTAAACTACAATGATGTACATATTGTTGCACAATTTTTTTATCTTCGCCCGTCATCCAAGCATAACCTGTCAAAGGATAATAACCTATACTATTATTTCGCATTGCAACCACACTGCAAAAACCCTATTCTCAAACCATAAATCCAGTAGAAAGCGGAAACCCTATCACATCCATAACAACACAAACCTTCTTCAACAACTCATTCTCTTTGTCTATGGTCAAATGAAACCCAGAATCGCCACAAATCGCTTCTGCCATGTTCGAATGTGTGTGGTTCTTTAAGAACAACAGAAACACAATATTTTCCAATAGAGAACATAATAATATTCAATATCCTGTTCCAAATGAATAGATTCGTATCGAACTTTACACTGTAGTAGATAAAATATGTTTCACGTCTATGGCAACCAATAGAGAACATTGTGACATTCGATATCTTTTAAAATGTAACACCGATGAGACTAGATTTTTTCGCCCCAGTTATGGTTTATGGTGTTATAATTGTAAAAAGTTGACCCTGTGTTGTAAAAATAAACTAATTTCATGTGTAATTTTACAATGGCATGATTGTGAAAATGAAGATTTTTAATGGGTGGGACAAGACTTTGTCTTTCATGATCTTACGTGTCAAAAAAAAAAAATAATAAAATCCATGCGCAACATCCACCTTCCGCGCGGGTTTTATGGACCTCCACGCGTGACGTCCACGTTCCACGGAAAAAAGCAACAGTCCCACGCGCGACGTCCATGTTCCACGTGATTTTTGTGGACCCACGCATGTTTTTTAACTTTCCATGCGTGATGCCCACCTTCCACGCATGTATTCATTACGCATGAGTGACGCCATGCTTCTCTTAAAAACAGCCTCAGTTTCCCCCTCTATACTACTCGACTTCTCCCACGCATCCAGTAGAGTGCATCCATACTGTGAGACCAGAACATCCACTCAGAATTGGAGATGTTTAGAACACTCCTGATGGTCTCAGCAAGCCTAAGTCCGATGACTGCAGCCATGAGCTCCAACCATGGGATGCTTACAGCTTGGGGAGGGGGCAACTCTCGATTTTGAATAAACAAGGCAGCAAGTAACCGTTCCTTTGTCGTACAGATGTCTGGCACATGTCACTACCCCATAAGACGCTTGTGATGCATCCACAAATGTGTGCAGTGTGATTTCTCTGACTTTGGTATCTTCTCTCAAGCAATGAGGGATGCGGAGGCTTGTAAAATACAATACAATATGCACTCACGAACATACAAATATACGTGTAGTTATATAAATATGAAGACATAAGTATAGTATAGTAGCAATATAGTAAAATCGTATGTACGTAATTACACACAATTAATATACGACGCATATTTAACTGACACGAATTCTGAGCACCGGTCTGTTCGGCCAAGTAACACATGGCATGATGGTCCTGACCTCAGCGAATACGAATTTTGCGACGAAACGACCCTGCTAGAAATTAGGAGGTAAAGCCGGCTTGCATGCATAATTTCCGTCACAAATTTCTTGCACGCCAGGTGGCGTCTGGCCTCTAGAGACAGTAGCCCGGCACGCGCGAGGGCATCCTCGTAGCTCTTGTCAGCTCTTGTCAGCTCTTGTCAGCTCTTGTCAGCTCTTGTCAGCTCTTGTCAGCTCTTGTCAGCTCTTGTCAGCTCTTGCCAGCTCTTGCCAGCTCTTGCCAGCTCTTGCCAGCTCTTGCCAGCTCTTGCCAGCTCTTGCCAGCTCTGCAAACGACTGGTTTGCTTTCCTGAGCAGCATCTCATCCACCATTTCATCCCAGTCAGCTCTTTTGGCCCACATCCCCTGCAAAAGGATCTTAGCCTTGACTACATACGGTGATAAGAGACCATGAGGGTCGGACAGGGTCACTATCTGGCTCAAGAAGGCTCGCTTGGTTTTGTACTGTTCAATGCAGGGCTGGTGAACCTGAAAAATGAAACTATCCTCTTTTTGGAGATCATAGCACACCCAATGTCTTTACAGCAGGCAGGTCACCCTTGTCAAAATCAACCTGATCAACACAATTAGCAGATGGAACATACTCTAACTTCTGGTGCATTGGATGCATTGGATGGCCAAAAACTATTCATGTCTTCATTGACGACTTATCTGGGCTCAAAATGGGAAAATGGGAAGGTACCAAACTTGTGGGGGTTTCTCTTCTTCTGTAGGGACCTTGCAGATGTAGCCTTTGTCTTGTCTTGTATGATTGCAATTCTTCGCTGTAAGCAACACGTAACTCAGGAGACCTCTGAAGCCGCTTCTCTGTGTTCTGGAGCCGCCGTAAAACCATCTTAAACTTGTCTGGTAATTTGTGCCTTTTGGTCTTCCAAGGCAAGCCAACACTGTAGGGGCCATCGTCAAAAGCAATGGTCTTTGCGACGGTATCTCTGTGCAGTTTCTCTTTCGGTTGGACAAGCTGTATGCCTATGTCCCACAAACGAGGAATGAGACAGTTCAGCTTATCTGAGTCATTTACAAAGAAAGTAAAGCTGTTCTCGGTTCTGGCTGCCTCATGATCAAGCACACCAATGCAGGTCCACCCTAAAGGCATCAATCGTGCAATGGGTTCTCCTGGATGCCATCTCACGTCTTTCAAGGAATACAATAGGTCAGAGTGATCTACTCCAATCCACAGGTCAACTATAGGGCAGGATCCTACAGGTAGGAACTTGATGCCCTTCAGATGTTTCCACTTTGTCTTGTACAAATTCCAGTCAATCACGTGCATGTTACCAGTTACTCACTTTGTTGTGTAAGCAGATGCTTTCTTATGTGTGGTGGCATCTAGACCGGTGATACCAAACTCTCCCACTGAAGGGTCTAGTCACTCTCGGTTGTCATGTAGCACACTCACAGTTAGCTCATTCTTCCTCCCTTAGCAGCCACATAGCTGTTTAGATACGACGGACTGCTACAAGCAATTGCAAAAAGAGTTGAGACACTTACTGTTATAAACTGTACAATGTGTGTCATCCAAGTCAACGCATCCCCAGCCCCCTCCCCCCAAGCAAAGTTGTTCCCCCTGCATTTGCCATTCAAACTAAAGAGTATCAACATTGAAAAAGGGGGGAGGGGAGGGAGGGGCGTTAAGAAGTGGAAGATGAGTTTTAGAAAGAAGAAGTGAATTTTTGATGCAGTGTCTCAACCTTTTTGCAACTGCTTGTCTAGTTGATTTACCTTCGTATTGCCGGGTTGTCTATTCGTTTTTTGGAGCGAGACCTTGCATATATGACAGTTGTATTGTAAGCTTTGAGGATATGTCTGTTTAGTTCGGGTAGGTTTGTGTAGTGAGGAATGGTGTTTGAAAACGTGCTTTTTTGAGGCATACATAATTGGCAATCAATTTGGACGAAATTGGGTGTTGACTTGCGTGCTACAGGTAGTCATTAACACAATCTTTGAGGATAACAAACACAGTTTTGTGTTGGTGGGATGTCAAATTTGGTGTTAACAGTGTCAATGCATTGTAAGAAGTCTTAGTTGAAATCAGAGCGCATGCAATAAGCGTGCGTAGATTGTACCCATAACGTTTTGTTTACGTAAAGAGTATGTAGGAATATGCGTTTTGTGGTTCCTCTGCTGTATGAAAAAAGGACGAAGTTCTTTGTGGAAATTCAGTCTTTCACTGCAATCTGCAGTGGAATCTGTTACAGTTACCCATGAGGTAGGATCGATTTTCGTACATACGCGTGTCTGTTCAGATGTACTTCCGTGGGTTGAATTACCTGACCACTCAGTCTTTTTTAAAGGAGATTCAGAAAAGTGCAAAATGTTTCACTAGTTTCGTTGTAGAATAAATGAACGGTTTTCTGTTACTAGCGTGAAGCACGAGTAATTTAATAATTGCATCATCGGTCTACGGTCTACAGTAGAATGTATGAAATCTTATCTATGTGTACTTCTTAATGTTTTCGAGTGTAGACCGTTGGAATTATGTAGACCGTTAGGCACTCTCGGAAATGCAACAATTTGTACTCCAGGAACGCTCCTGCTTTGTCAACACAGGACATAAAAGCGGCCTTCCAGCCTTCAACGTCTTTCTTGTTCCCAGAGACCCTTGGAACGCTTACCCTTTTTAAGTAAGCGGAGGAATCAAAACTGAGTTGGTCTTTGGTAGAAACATTGGGCTGGCTAACTTCGGGGGTAACAAACTGAGCTTGGCTGCTACTTGAAATAGGCTGTTGTGCAGTACTACTCGTAGCTCCCGGAATATAGACGTTATGAGGATGCACAAATGATGGAGGTATATGCAAGGGTGAACACTGACCTGGTATGTGCTGAGCTGAATCAATAGGTGCATTCAAGGGTTGGTGTTCAAAGTTGAACGCTTGTTCTGCCATAGCAGGCTCCAATGAGTTTTGGGGAAGAAAAGGAGTCGATAAAAAAACAAATCTACATAAAAGTGAAGATGATGAGGCCTTACTTTTAACAGAACCAGACATTGACGTATTTATCTCTGAGTTTGAAGTAGAAATTCGGGTAGAACCGATCATGAAGTAGTTGTCTCAACTCCTGCAAACATATAATGATCACCTGACAGTTCTGACGCTTCTGTATCTGTGTTTCTTTCTGGTTATCATTCTGGCTCTCTTGATAAATCAGATCTTTATAGAATCTCCAATCCAATTCCCTCTGGCAATCTTGGTAGGTTTTCTCCAGTTCTTGAACAACTTTACTAAGCTCCTTTTCCCGCTTGCTGATTCCTTCTTTGATCCGTTTTGATTGTTCCTTAAGTGACAATTGTCCGGTGGGCGTTGATCAGGAAATGCGTATAATACTACTTTTTCCTCTAACAATTTTTTCGACTTCACTAAAATCATCTTCCAAAACTTGTAGCTCGCTGGATAATGCACAAAGTTTCACTGAGTCGCCCTTCGTCTCATAATATACTTTTAAATTTCCGATTGTATGAGCCACATCCTCAAATGCGGCAAAAAAAGTGAAAACGTTCCATAACCTGCATGTTCGAAGATAGTCCTCCTTCCATAATCATCATCAGTTTCGTTCTCGTCCTTGTGTAAGCGTCTTTAGCTTTTGCTTTTCCCTGCTTCAATCGTTCAGCCATTATTCGTTGCAATAATCGCAACTAAATCCTGACAAATTTAGGTCGAATCCACGTAACTAGAACCTCGCTCTGCTACCAGATGTTCGTCAGGGTTTTGGTTGCTTCACAGTCAGTAATGGCCGAACAAATAAAGAATTCAAACTTCAACATTTAATCAATAAAACTTTCCATTGAGTAGAGGTAAACATTACAGACTTCAAAAACCTCGTGCTCGGACAAAACTCAGTGTGCACGCACCACACAGATGCACAGGACAACCAATAGCCAGCTTTACTTTGCCCTTTCTCTACTATTAGCAGTTTACTTGTAGTACTGATATTTGTAACTGTACTTATGTGTAGTGGAGAGAGAATTTTAAGAAAATTTAAAAAGATTTTCTTCATACTCTGTTTAACAAAAGCCTTGGTTTAGTATTCATTTAGCTTGAAGTCAATTTAAAAATTGTTAATGGTTTCAAAAAAGGTGAGGATGCCTTTAGTAACTGACGTTCTAATTTTTATTGTTCCTTAGATGAATCAGTGTTGTTGGATCTGAAACATTTGTTGTTGGAAGCTAAACAGAAAATTCCTCCAGTTCTCGCTGTGTTACAGGCAGAGAATGAAGGCTACCTTGATCTTGGAGGTATTTCAGTTGTAAAGTCGAGTATTTAATCTGTCCTATCGCAACAGGTGTAAACATGTTGAACAATTCTCAATTGGGAAGCAATTCAGTGCATGAAGAGGTCATGCTTATTCAAATGGCGGCAAGAGTTGCTCCCCCAAATCCAGATTACTTTTTTGGAGAATTTTAATGGGAACGGGAAATGGCAAGGTGAAATTTGCGTTTTGCCTTAAATCAAAGAAGTGTGTCTGATTTTAGCTCATTACTTGCCTTAATATCTGCAGATGTTAAATAACTTCTCAAATGGAGAGACAAGTCAAGAATTTTAATTTTATGCTTTTATGTCAAGCAGCCGCCTGCCATTTGCAATTGCACATAAACAAAATCATTTTAACTTATATTTTCACTTTTATCGGTCGACAAAAAATTAAAGAAAGATTTTAAAGCCGTTGTTATGCGTAGTATTTAAAAAACAACCTTAATGTGACTATGATGTGTCAATACCACTGATCAAAAGAGAAGATACCTTAGAGGTGCCTGTACCTTATAATCACTTCAAAAAGCAAATTAAAGACCCTAACAGTGCTTCTAAGGGTGGCGTGGCTCACAAGAACAACAATTGCAGTGAAGTTAATTCCATGATTATTATTTCAGAGGAACGTGGTTGTGCCTATTGTGGTGGACTTGGCCATAGAATCACAGAGTGTCCCAAGCTTGAAGCAATGCAAAACAAACAAGCTGGCAATATTGGGCGAAGGGATTATCTAGCACCGGGAGCAGCGGACTGGTAACAAGTCACTGTATCAAGACACTCGTCTTAGACACTTTATACTGAGAACGCCAAGTCACATATTTATCTAAATTTCTGCGAGATATCATTTATCTCAAGATCCTTGTGGAACTTGCTGCTTGTGGTACAAGCGAACATTCAACCCTGCTAAATTTATCTTTTTAGTTGCTGTGTATAAATAAATAATCTTTTTGAAGGATGGACGGAGTGTTATCTCAGTGTGGACTCACAGTTACATGACAGTTTATGAAATCCATGAAAGGCGTTCTTATTTCAACGCTTTGGACATTATGTGAATAAAACGACAATAATTTATTTGTGAATTTACGTCAAGTCTTAAAGACTACTCAGAATAAGCACCTAAGATTACGCTGGTGACACAAGCAAAGAGCGTGGTTGATGATATCTCTGTGCTGAAAGGGTACACACACGCGACAAAATAAACTTCCATATTTTTGTGGAGCAAGCAGGATTACTGATCTATGGTTTACTTCATCACATACATACATTACCTTTATTTAAAACCTCAGATTCACAGAGTAGCATCCACAAGAGTTGTCATGTATCTCTGAGGCAAAGAAAATAATGAAAACAAAACTATCATATTTATAAAAGTAAAAACACTAGTGATTACATATATTACAGGAGGGACATGTTGATTGCGAAAAAGAACTTTGACGTAGTTTAGATTTTCGTTATACAAGATGTTGTAGAGCTGACATGTCCTCAGTGCCCCTCCACATTATTGCAGATGTATATTTAAAGGAATGTAATCCGTGAGTAATTGTATTTACGTTTGTTTGAGCCTTGTTAATTGTGCGTTGAATTTCGCATTTGAAATAGTCGTTTGATATGTTATGGATAACTTAATAAGTCATTCTGCGAGGTGTTGGTATGGGGGTACATTTGGGAGGGTACTTCATCAAAGCTACCCACAGCCTCTATTGCAGTTCGTCTTAAGAAAGAAATCAGCCTTTGATGTGCCAACCACAGCCTACCACAGAAAGGGATCTGTTCCAGTAATTAGCACATTTGAATGTGAAAGAGAACGTAGACAGTAAGTATTTTTCGTACAGTTGGGCATATGATCATTAGAAGAACAGGGCGAATACATCCGGTCTTTCAATATCTATTCATGGTAATCTTGACTCCGCCAGTTTGAATATTTGGAATGCCACTCTAATTTCTTTCTTCATACGTAGTTGTATGACAATATAATAATAATAATAATAATAATAATAATAATTTAATTCTTGAAACAGCGCATACAAGTCTCGATGCTCTTTACAATCAAATTTATAAAAAAAGTGTATATGTATATATATATATATATATAAATATATATACAGCCACCCACCAAATCGAGCATTGTTATTGTATGCCTCGTACTTCTAACGATGCTTCTAAAACAGGGCAAAGGTAGGCGGGGATTCTGAAGTCACTCTAAGGGATATCCTCGCTATTATTACCATTGTTGAGAGTCCTGTGACTTCTCATAGGCATTGTCAGGCATGTAGCCTTCCTGCCTTTTTTGAGTCGGCCATTTTTGTTTTGTGAAAGTACACTTCTAGTTTGTTTACGGATATTTTCTCACATAACAGCTGGAATTGACTCTGAGGATGTGTTATAATGTCTTCTTTCCGGTCAGATGATTTGATGAATGCTTTAGTTTGTTTCCTTGTTGAAACCTTATATTTCCAGTGAGTTGCACAGAATGCACTAAACCGATTGAATCGATTGACTATGCAGATGTTGCCAAGGTTTCGAGTTCCAACGTGTAATCTCAACTTGTGGAAACTTATTATGTCTGAGCTGTGGTTGATAAATATATCCCGGCAACTTAACAAGGACAACGTCATTTAACAAGTGGATCAAGACAGTCTAGAAAACCCGAGGAGCAAAAAAGAAATTGAAAGGAGTGAACTTCAGCCTGTGGCGCAAATTTAGAGAATTAAATCGGATGAACTGAAGCAACACAAAAACTCTCTTGCTGCCTTCTTAGGACACATGAGTGCTGTGTTAAAAGAGTGCCATGACTTGCTTTGTTGACCCGAAACAACATGAGCTTGAGACTGCTTTGAAGAGTTTGAATTCAGTTTGGGAGAAAAATAATAGTTACAGTGCTTGTGGTGCGAAGAATCTGCCCGAAGAAGAAGTTAATCGTATGAAAACAAAATACACTGAAGAAGAATGGGGTTATAGATGTCGGCATACCTAGATATTGCCCACAGAGTACCAACAAGAGGTGCGACGGGCCAAGTCCTGTTATTTACAAGTTCAATGGCCTTATCACGAAGGAGATGGTAATTGCAAAAAGGAAGGAAGCATCAAAAGTAAAGTACTTATTTGGATACTTTATTGGAAATCAGACCAAGTGCTTGTTAGTCTCAGGCAGCCTGCCTCTGGATATCAACAGCAGGATCCGCAGCACAGTTAAGCTGTTTATTATTGACCGTATTGAACCTATTGTAATTATTTTTATTCTTAGTTCACTCATTTGTTAATGCCGAAGTGCCCTATTTGTGTTAAACTAGTCAGTAATAATTGTCTCGCTATTGAATGTGATTTATGCCATAAGTGGTGCCATTTTACATTCTTGTACCTCACGCTTAAACAGTATAATGCTATTTCGGTAACGAATGACCTGTGGATTTGTCAAGTTTGTTGTCACAACATTTTTTCCTTTTCATGATATCGATACTTCTGAACTTCTTGAACTAACGTTTAATTCAAACACTGAGTGATACTGGTCCTCTTCTATTGATTTTGCTCGTCTTGGAAATTTGCCTCAGTTTGATTTCATCTCTTCCATTAATAATCTTCCAAATCTAAGTTATCATGACCCCAATCGTAATATTCCTAACGTTATAAACTCTAAGTATTATACCCCTCACAATTTTCATT
>OX421445.1:42901626-42906626 GCA_949126865.1 Montipora capitata | reverse complement strand
AGCCAAATTACATTCATATGGTATCCGTGGTACTCCTTATGATTGCTTTGTCTCCTACTTATCTAATAGATCACAATTTGTATCAATAGGCAATACTACTTCGCCGTCTGCTCTCATTTCGTGCAGTGTCCCTCAGGGTTCTGTCCTTGGCCCACTCCTCTTTCTTTTATATATGAATGATTTCTATAATTGCTCAAATGTATTCAACTTTCATCTATTTGCAGATGACTCCAATTTATTCTTTGCAGAGTCGTCTTTAGAATCTCTTGAAACAAAGGTCAATTTAGAGTTAAAGAGTGTCCATAATTGGCTTTGCTGCAACAAATTATCTTTAAATATTGACAAAACTAACTTTGTTATCTTCCATCCTCCTCAAAAAAAGCTCACTAAATCCATTTCTATACTTGTTGATAACAAAGCCATTGAACAGAAGGATTATGTAAAATACCTTGGTGTCTTCATTGACTCTCACCTTAAATTCAAGGAGCACGTTCACCAGTTAAACTTGGTTTTTTTGTCTCCCAGGATATATTGATTCAATTGTATTACTCCCTTTTATATTCTTTTCTAACTTATGGCCTTATAATCTGGGGAAACACCTATGAAGCCACTTTACATCCTATTATTGTTCTGCAGCTACTCTTCGAAGCCAAGAAATTCCAGTGCAGCCATAAGTATAAATTTTGTTGGGCTAAAGGCTCAACAATCTTCCTCCGAGCTACCATTGAATCCGGAATAATCAAGCTGAAAGGAAAGAGTGATTTAGAACATTTAATTACAGGAGTAACAAGATAAGCCTCATTTTTAATTTATGATATTGAATCCCAAGAAAATGTCAAGAATGATAGGTTGTAATTTATCTAGAAAATTGCCGTATCACAATTTATAAAAACCAACGTGTCATGGCCAATTCAACAATAGTTTAACTAACAATCTGGCGACTAAGAAAATTCGTGATAATCTACCTAGCATGATTTGGATCTCTTCAATCTAAATTTGAATTTAAATTCAAACATAGATCCTGATAATAATTTCTTAAGCAATCAAATTTGGATTCTTGTTTATCTTTTCTCCATAATGATATACAGAGTTTAAAAAGAAGTCTAGAAAACTTTCAAAACCACCTACTCCATGAATTGAATTTCAAATTCAGTGTAATAGGCTTTCCTGAAACAGGAATGGCCGTGAAAGACTTCGTTGTTGACAATGATATTGATATACTTGCGATGACTGAGACATGGCTTCGTCCTGGTACTGATGATTCTGTTGAAATCGGTATCTCATGTCCTACAGGATATAGAGTGATACACATACCAAGATCTCATTCTGCTGGTTGTGGCGTTGGAATTATATTTTAGAACAGCGTTGGTTTAAACACCTCTCTCACAGACCAATATCACTCTTTTGAATTAATGGCTTTTCACCTACGTGTGGTGCATTGTGAAAAAATTGTGCTTGTCTATCGACCCCCTAGTTTGTCAATATCGTTGTTCTTGGAAGAGTTTTCTAAGCTTTTGGAACATATTACTGCTGATCTGCGACATAAGCGATTGCTAATTGTTGGTGACTTTAATATCCATGTCGACAATTCCTACGATGCTACTGCTAGACAATTTCTGCACTTGCTGGACTCCTTCTATCTGGTACAGCATCTCTGATCACTTGGCTGTTCATTCAACCCTGCACTTAGAAAAGCCTAAATTCGTAAAGAAGGTTGTCTCTTCTCAAAAACTACGTGTTATTGATATGACTTCTTTTCGAGGTGATATTGAAGGTTCTGTTCTACTCCAACATCAGGATGATATCCATGTAGCTGTGAATAATTATGACGAGGTCTTACAGTCACTACTGGATAAGTACGCTCTTGTGAAAGAACGAGTTATCACTGTCCGTCATGTTTGCGCCCTGGTATACAGCTGAAGTCACTGCTGAGAAGCAGAAAGAAAGAGACTACTTGAACGTAAATGGCGAACATCGAGACTCCCTGCAGACCATGAGCAGTATGTGCACCAATGTAGCGTTGTAATCAATCTAATCAAGTCTCTTAAGTCAGAATACTATTCGTCTATTATTAAAGAAAACTCTGGTAATCAAAAAGTTTTGTTTAAAACTGTTCAAAAGCTACTTCAAAAGCCAACTGTTAATTACTACCCACTCTCCGAAAACAACCGTATGCTAGCTTATGAATTTGCTACCTTTTTTACTACTAAGATTGATACACTGCATAAAGATCTCGTTAAAAAGAAGGCTCTCATTGACTCGGTTGAATGTGTTAATGGTGAGGTACTTACTATGTCTTCGACTAAATTTTCAACTTTTACTGAGATGAAAATTGATGACACAGGAAACTGGCTGCAACACTGTTCTCGAAGTCCTGTGTCTTAGATCCATTACCATCTTCTATCATCAAACAATGCACTGACCTATTGCTGCCTAATATTTCTAACATTGTCAACCACTCTCTTCGTGATGGCTGCATGCCTACGTGTCTGAAATCTGCAGTATTGTCACCCCTGCTCAAGAAAACTGATGCTTACTTTTTACAATTCAAGAACTTTACACCCATCTTGAACTTGAAGGCGCTGTCGAAGATTATTGGGAAAAGTGTTGCTCGCCAGTTAAACAACTATCTGATGACCAATAACCTACATGAGGATTTTTCAGTCAGCTTATCCATCATTCTACTGAAACTATCATAGTGAAGGTGCAAGATGATATTCTGCGTGCAATTGACGGCAATGAAGCCGTTGTACTACTTATGTTAGATTTATCCGCTGCATTTGATACTGTGTCTCATGAAACTCTACTGGATAGGCTATCTCAGCATTATGGTATTGCAGGGTCTGTACGAGAATGGTTCGCATCCTACCTATCATCTCGTACGTAATTTGTTCAAATTGAATGTTTAAGATCTTCTATACGTGAACTTAATTGCGGTGTACCGCAGGAGTCTGTCCTTGGGCCTTTGTTATATGTTTTGTACATGTCACCAGTGGCTGATATCATAAAGAAACACAATCTTATGTATCATCTCTATGCTGATGACACTCATCTCTATGTGTCATTTAAATTAGGAAGTGATGATCTTCTCGCCTCAGCAAAATCTAGCATTGAAATATGTGTACAGGAAATCAATAATTGGATGATTCTTAATGGCCTTAAGCTAAATGAGGAGAAAACTGAGTTTCTTTTACTCAGTTCACGTTATCGGCCCAGTCCTTCATTGGAATCTGTTTGTGTTGGAGGGGAAATTATTCAACCGTCCTCTTCTGTTCGTAATCTTGTAGTGATACTAGATCCCAGTGTTGATATGGAAGACCACATTAAAAAGATATGCAAGACATGTCATTTCCATTTAACTAATATTAGTAAGATAAGATCATATTTGGATCGTGAATCTACTGAAGCAATCATTCATACTACCAACCTGGATTATTGTAATGCGATTCTATATTGATTACCTCCCCCTTATCATGTGTCACTGAAAATCCACATGTGGATTAAGCAAATTCCATGTTCTGAGGATGGTGCCCCAAAAACAACAACAATAAAGATAACTGCATATCTTCCGTAAATTTTGTGTTATACGCCAAAAACTGTTTACAGTTGTTTTCAGACAATCATGGACAAAAGTGTTGGAGAGGTAGCTTCATTTTACAGATAACCCCCCTCCCGCTTATCATTGTTGGATTTTCCAGGGAAAAAAATGGTGACTTTTCTTGCCTGAACAACTCCAACATTGAACATGGGGAAGGTGGGCCACAAGAGCATGGTATTTCCCAAATACTTCAGCCAGTAGTGAGAATAATCAAATTAGGTGTGAAGCGAACTGATGCCTGCAACCTTCCCAACAACTTTTGACCATGATTGTAGATCACTGAGGGTCGTGGGTTCAAATCCCATCTGGGGCTCGGATTTTTCCAGTGGGTTCTATTAACATTTCATTTCCATCTGAATAACATAAAGATAACTTGGGAAGGCATTAACACCCAGAAAGGACAGCCACCCCCAACTAGCTGTCAACAACGTGGCAGAGTGGTCTTTAAGCAATCTGATGCGACTGAATGCGGCCAAATGTAAATGACTTGTTATTGACTTTAAGAAAAGCACTCATGTAAAGCCATTGTTTGTTTGTGACGAAAATCTAACAGTTGTTCAGAATGCTAAGATCCTAGGTTTAACTATATCAAATGATCTAAGTTGGAACACTCACATAGGAGAAATCATAAAAAGGCAAGCAAATGCATGTATTTTCTAGTACTTCTGTGCAAGGCCAGTGTCCCTTTGTTGGACATTGCGAATTTGTATTGTACTTGTGTAAGGCCATTTCTTGAATACTGTGCGCCCGTGTTCCATCACTTAGTTATCTCAGTGAGGGTCTCGAGAGAATTCAAAAGCGGGCGCTTAATGGAGGCCCGTAGGAGGGGGGGTTTGAAGGGTCGAACGAACGCCCCTTGAGGCCCAAGATTTTCTTTTTCTTTTTTTGGCTTTTGCCGACCTAAACGAGCGCGGACTCTTGGATTGTCAGGATTGAGCTTGCGCTATCCTATTCAAAATAAAGTATTTGTTGTTTTCACTGTTATGTTTTCGGAAAAAGCCTCATAACTCTTTGTACGACCAGATGGGAAGAGAGGTCTGAAGCCTACAAGCATTTTTATGAATCCTTCGAGTATGTCGTGTATGTTTTGGAAGTCATGGCACATAATCTACACCACAACGACTGTCCAGCCCAGTTCTATGGATGCTGGAACACAGCCACTAAGAGGGATGCCTCTGGACTACTCCAAGCCATTACGAACTTTGAATTTGTCGTGACTTTTGTCATTGGATACCTCTACCGGTCGCACATGAGAGCTCTAAGAACGAAGTTGCAACGGAAGAGCAATGACATTTTCAAGGCTTTCACGATGGTTTCGAGTGTGCCCAAGTCGTACCAAGGACATGTGCGCCGATATGGACGAGATGTATGATGATGCGTAGGAGAAGGCAATGGCAGTGGT
>OX421445.1:42884126-42889126 GCA_949126865.1 Montipora capitata | reverse complement strand
AAAGGTTTCTCCAAAGAATTAGCTTCCTTACCCGATTTGTGGTCACTTCCACTCCGCAATCAAGTAATGCTCTGTGGACAGTTATGGGATTGGCGGGAGCGCCGTTAGGTGTAGTTAAAGCGATCCAATAGGAAATCACAGGATGCAAGACTTTTCTGTGTTTTCCACGTTTCCTCCTACCAGCGGGTCCACTTGACTTCGCATGCCTTTGGCAATATAATTTTCATCAGAATCGTCATCGAAATCGTCATCGCTTTGCTTGTTGACAGGTTCCTTTCTCTCGTGTGTGACAATTGCACAAAAAGTATAGCGACCATATTTAACGCTGATACCTCCTAACAGTAGACACCTTAAGATCGACGTTTACGGCGGACCGCAAACCCCTACAGGTCACGTGACCAGACTTCAACCTCGCGTTTACGGAAAATTCTCCAAGTTTTCGACGGCAAGAGGTAGGTTTTCACGTAAGTCATTTACCTCAACTTTTATTTGCATGAATATTTTGTGATCCCACGTATGCCTGGCACTTATATACAGAAAAAACCTTTTTCTTTCATTTCATATGAATTTTAATATTAACAAAACAACAGTTTTGTTTTTACAAGGTTTGAACGACAACTGTTGCACAACGTTGAAATCCAACATGTTACCACGCGTCGTTATCACGCGATTAATACACGAAGGAGGCATACGGCAAACGGCAAACCTGAAACTGCGGTTTGCGGTCCGCGGTAAACATCGATCTTAAGGTGTCCAGTAATTAAATTGACAAATCTGAGGTCGACGGTGCGCTCAATTTACTCCCTCCTCGCCATCACTGCTCCGTTTTATCGGTATTTAAAGCTACTTAAGCTAAACTGAAAGGAAAGAAGTCAAAACAAGGATGCGAGATCCGGGAATCGAACTCAGGAACTTGCACCAAGGCCGTACACTAACTGTCTGTGCTATCCGTGCGCCTTGCAGGGATAAAGAAAAATGTGGCGTTTGGAATGGCTGACAAACAGAGGCAAATTTTTTAGTTAGCATTCAGTTAAAAGTTGAAATAACATTCTATGCATAGAAATAAACGTACCTGAAATTGCTGTATCGCCATAATTGCGCGTCTTGCAAATTTTAGCCCAAGACCGCTGGAGAAAGTTGTTCCTCACATTGCATACGCATTTCGCACTCGCAATACTGCATCTTCCGCTCACTACTGGACTCACATAGCACAAAGCCGCGCTTTTAGTGCCTTCGTTGTTCAACTGGCGACAGGGATTTTTCGCAACATTGCATGGACCTCAACGGGTCGGCCTTTGTTGTCCTCGATCTTATATATCAGCGCTGTCCACATACCACATGTTTTATTGCGCCTAACATTTTTGAATGACAATGATATTTTTAAAAATATAAATTTGTCCTCTTGAATCTCGACGACATTGTAACCCGCCTCTAGAGGGAAAGGAAAGTGCTCTAGCAGGGCAAAAAAAAAGGCAACCCCTCACTGTTTCACCACAGAAACGCCCTTCAAGTTTTCGACATAAACACGTTCTAGAGCATACACCCTATTGAATGCCATTCTCAGGAGTCGATAGAAATTAGAGCAAATCGTAGTCTTGTTGCTGGCAACGTGTGTCCTAAAATTGCTTAACAATACAGCATACGAACTGAGTTTCTTTGTGTGTGTGTGCGTACGTACGTACGTACGTACTTGGTATGTATGTATGTATGTATGTATGTATGTATGTATGTATAGCACGTATGTATGTGAAGCTGTGAAGAAAAGACATGAAGAAGACAGCATTTTGTTCAATTGCTCACGTATGTAAGAATAGAGAGAGAATGAGTAATAGCAAGAAATATGTAAACACTCAAGTAAAACTCAACATTTGCTGCTGGAATGTAAGGACCCTCTTGGACAACACTTCATCTAAACGTGCAGAACGCAGAACAGCTCTTGTCACCAAAGAACTACAGAGGCTGAACATTGACGTAGCAGCTTTGTCAGAAAACACGTCTATCAGATAAAGATCAATTAGTAGAGACTAGCACAGGTTACACACTCGTCTGGGTTGGAAAGCCCAAAGGTGAGCGGCGTGGTGGCGATGTTGGGTTTGCTATTCTTACAGATCTTGTTGATCAGCTGGAGTGCCCATACAGTATTACCAACCGTATCATGAAGGTGTGCATCATGAAGGTGCATTATGAAGGTGTGGACGGTATCTCTCCATCTTATCCGTCTACGCCCCAACTCTTCAAGTCACTGAAGATACCCTGCCATCTTTCTACAGTGCACTTCGCATAGCTGTTACAGTTATCCCCAAGGAAGAGAAGTTGATTTTACTTGGTGATTTCAACGCAAGAGTTGGCCTACATCTGCTAGAACTTTGCTCAGACTGTGACTTGGTTATTTCCAACACCTTCTTCCTCCAGAAAGGTAAACACAAAGTAACTTGGACTCACCCCAGATCAAAGCACGGTCACCTGATCGACTTTATCATCCTACCGAAGAGTGACCTTGGTGATGCGTGTAACGTGCATGTCCAACGCAGTGCTGAATGTGACACTGACCACAAATTGGTCACTTATGTCCAGAAATGCACGCAATCGCAAGAATAACAAATATAACATCGGTGCAAAAAAATATAACGAAAATAACTATCGCAAAAATAGCGAAAATTACAAATCAACAAAGCGACACTGGCAAATGTAACATATCACTGAAAGAAAGAAGGGAAAGGGGCTTCACAAATGTAACAAAAATAACGAAAATTACTGATCAACGGAGCCACACTGGCAAGTATAACAAATCACTGAAAGAGAGAAGGGAAAGGGGCTTCACAAATGTAGCAAAAAGACCGAAAATAACGATAGCAAAAATAGCGAAAATAACAAATCAACGGAGCGACACTGGCAAGTATAACAAATCAATGAAAGAAAGAAGGGAAAGTGGCTTCACAAATGTAAAGAAAATACCAAAAATAACGAAAATAACTGATCAACGGAGCCACACTGGCAAGTATAACAAATCACTGAAAGAGAGAAGGGAAAGGGGCTTCACAAATGTAGCAAAAAGACCGAAAATAACAATTGTAGCGAAAATAACTAATCAACGGAGCCACACTGGCAAGTATAACAAATCAGTGAAAGAGAGAAGGGAAAGTCGCTTCACAAATGTAGCAAAAAGACCGAAAATAACAATGATACCAAAAATAACGAAAAAAAGGAATCAACGGAGCCACACTGGAAGGTAGAACAAATCACTGAAAGAAAGAAGGGAAAGGGGCTTCACAAATGTAGCAAAAAGACCGAAAATAACAATTGTAGCAAAAATAACTAATCAACGGAGCCACACTGGCAAGTATAACAAATCACTGAAAGAGAGAAGGGAAAACGGGGCTTCACAAATCTAGCAAAAAGACCAAAAATAACAATGATAGCAAAAATGACGAAAAAAAGGAATCAACGGAGCCACAGTGGAAAGTAGAACAAATCATTGAAAGAAAGAAGGGACAGGGGCTTCACAAATGTAGTAAAAAGACCGAAAATAACAATTGTAGCAAAAATAACTGATCAACGGAGCCACACTGGCAAGTATAACAAATCACTGAAAGAGAGAAGGGAAAGGGGCTTTACAAATGTAGCAAAAAGACCAAAAATAACAATGATAGCAAAAATAACGAAAAAAAGGAATAAACGGAGCCACACTAGAAAGTAGAACAAATCACTGAAAGAAAGAAGGGAAAGGGGCTTCACAAATGTAGCAAAAAGACCGAAAATAACAATTTTAGCAAAAATAACTGATCAACGGAGCCACACTGGCAAGTATAACAAATCACTGAAAGAGAGAAGGGAAAGGGGCTTTACAAAGGTAGCAAAAAGACCGAAAATAACAATGATAGCAAAAATAACGAAAAAGAGGAATCAACGGAGCGACACTGGAAAGTAGGACAAATCACTGAAAGAAAGAAGGGAAAGGGCCTCACAAATGTAGCAAAAAGACCGAAAATAACAATTGTAGCAAAAATAACTGATCAACGGAGCCACACTGGCAAGTATAACAAATCACTGAAAGAGAGAAGGGAAAGGGGCTTCACAAATGAAGCAAAAAGACCGAAAATAACAATTGTAGCGAAAATAACTAATCAACGGAGCCACACTGGCAAGTATAACAAATCAGTGAAAGAGAGAAGGGAAACTGGCTTCAAAAATGTAGGAAAAAGACCGAAGATAACAATGATATCAAAAATAACGAAAAAAAGGAATGAACGGAGCCACACTGGCAAGTATAACAAATCACTGAAAGAAAGAAGGGACAGGGGCTTCACAAATGTAGCAAAAAGACCGAAAATAACAATGATAGCAAAAATAACTGATCAACAGAGCCACACTGGCAAGTATAACAAATCGCTGAAAGAGAGAAGGGAAAGGGGCTTAACAAATGTAGCAAAAGGACCGAAAATAACAATTGTAGCAAAAATAACTAATCAACGGAGCCACACTGGCAAGTATAACAAATCACTGAAAGAGAGAAGGGAAAGGGGCTTCACAAATGTAGCAAAAAGACCGAAAATAACAATTGTAGCAAAAATAACTAATCAACGGAGCCACACTGGCAAGTATAACAAATCACTGAAAGAGAGAAGGGAAAGGGGCTTCACAAATGAAGCAAAAAGACCGAAAATAACAATTGTAGCGAAAATAACTAATCAACGGAGCCACACTGGCAAGTATAACAAATCAGTGAAAGAGAGAAGGGAAAGTGGCTTCACAAATGTAGGAAAAAGACCGAAGATAACAATGATATCAAAAATAACGAAAAAAAGGAATGAACGGAGCCACACTGGCAAGTATAACAAATCACTGAAAGAAAGAAGGGACAGGGGCTTCACAAATGTAGCAAAAAGACCGAAAATAACAATGATAGCAAAAATAACTGATCAACAGAGCCACACTGGCAAGTATAACAAATCACTGAAAGAGAGAAGGGAAAGGGGCTTAACAAATGTAGCAAAAGGACC
>OX421445.1:42856626-42861626 GCA_949126865.1 Montipora capitata | reverse complement strand
TCATTATTTTTGCTCTTTGCTTGTTTTTTGTTTTAGTTGTTGCAGTTTCTTTTCCATGCGCCGATGTTAGAGTTAAATGTTTCGGAAATTTCAAGCAACAACCGGATGTAACACGTTTTAGCAACATACGAAATTCATCACCTGCGTACGCTGCTTTCATTCCAACACTTACGAAGTCTATTACTTGATAGCGTTTGCAAAGTAGTGTCGTTCTCCTTTCCTGTGGCTTCTAATGCCAGCTTTCCACTTAGCAACATCATTTTAAGTCTTTTCCATACCCATATCTCTCTCCCGCATACATACCAAAAAATTTTTTCCCATTTTTTCGCAACTGCATGCCATCATCCAAGTTTAACACCAAACCCTAGCGAATTGTTCATGAAAACAATTCCGATATATTTTTTTATTTTATTTTATTTTATTTTATTTTTTTGGCATGGCATGTTGACCGAGTAGGACGTGCCGAGCGAGCTCCGCCTGAATATTTATTCTCCTGACATGCCCGCCAAAAACTTACGCTCCAAAAAAGTCTCCGAGGAAGCTAATGATCTTGCTGAAGATAATTTTGAACAAATTAGATTGCTTATCGCCAATTTAGCGGACAAAACGGATAAACTAGACGTCGACAGTCGTAAGGGACATGACGCCATTTATGGTGAGCTCGAACACTTAGAAGAAAGTACGAAGACTTTGTTTAAAGATGTCGGTGAAATGAAAACAAGCCTTGACTTCGTAAATAGTGAAATCGAGGATTTAAAACAGAGATTGGAGGATAAACCAGACAAGAGCAGCGTGGCAAAATGAATGGTGAAGATTGATAATCTGGAGAACCGGTCAAAGCGAAACAATGTTGTCTTCTTGAATATTCCGGAAGGTGTCGAGGACGGCTCTACGTGCGAAGGGATAATACAAGATATTTTAGTCAATCACATGAATCTTGAAAGGAACATTGAAATCATGAAAGCCCATCGCACGGCAATAAAAAACAGGCAAAACAGACGAAATGGAGAGCAGTCATCAAGACCTATACATGTAGCTTTGTTACGGTATCCTGACAAACAGTTTATATTAAAAAACGCTGCCGCAAAGCTCAAGGACAATCCATATCTTGGCGCAAAAAATTTTATTTCCGATGATGTTTCGAAGGCAGTAAGAGACAAGAGGAAGATCTTGAAAGACCGACATCTCGAGGAAATTCGTAGTCGGCAAGATGTAGAATACGCCTTTATCTCTTGGAGTATTCCTCCACGTATCCTTTATAAAGGTAACGACTCAGAAAAATTGAAGTCTTTTTTCAGACCTGCCTCTGGCGGCTCTGAATAGTATACAGTCATTGTGAGTTTGATCCGAATTTTGATCAAATAAGAAATGTACGCTAGTATCTATTTTCCTTTTAATCTGAGTAACTATATATAATGAGATTTAGGATAATTTCTGACAACATTCTTATATTTAAATGGAATTGCTTGAGCGTCTTTTCTCTGATTATGGGCAGAAAAAAAGAAAATTTCAAAGGTGGTATCGGATGATTTTAAACTATTATCTTTAAATGTAAGAGGCCTAAGTAATTTTTAAAAAAGGCGAGCAGTGTTTACATGGCGCAGAAAGAAAAAGCGAGTATTATATTTCTTCAAGAAACGCACTCAACAATAGATAAAGAAAAACAATGGAAAGCTGAATGGCGTGCTGCAATAGAATTTGCCCATGGAAGTGGCAGTGCAAGAGGTGTTGCTATTCTGTTGCGCAACGGCTTTGATTGCAGAATAAAGCAAAAGATTGTTGATCCCATGGGAATATATATCGGCATAAAAGCTGAAATCAAGGATGAAAATTATCTTTTATTCCATTTTTATGCACCTCACAATGATAATCAATCCGCAAAGTTTTATGAACATATGGTTAATGTTCTTAAAAAGGAAGATCAAATATACGACGATAGAAGAATATTTGAGGGTGACTTAAACTGTCCTTTAAATCCAAGCTTAGATAAAATGGGAGGGCTCTTGATGACAAGAAAAAAGATTGTTGACCAAATAGAGAATATCCAAAATATATTTAATGTGCATGACGTCTGGCGGATTAAACATCCAAATCAAAAGAGCTTTACATGGTCACAAAAGTCCCCTTTCATTTTTTGTCGATTGGATTATTGGCTTATATCGGATTCTTTGTATGATATGGTAGGGAACGTAGATATTGTATCGGCCATAAAAACAGACCATTCTGCTATAACTCTACAATTGCACAAAATAGAAGAGGGGGCAAAAGGGCCCGGTTTTTGGAAGATGAACACTTCTGTGTTAAATGTTGCATATATTGATGAGGTGAAGGAAAAAAATATTAATATGGAGAGAAGAGGCAAAAGAGATTTTAGATAAGAGGGTAATCTGGGATTGGATTAAATATAATATACGTTTATATTCTATTGATTATTCTAAAAGACGTGCGAAAGCTAATAGGGAGGAGGAGGAAAGGATGCAAAAGAAATATCAAGATGCACAAGTTAATTTTGAAAAAAATCCATGTGTAGAAACCAGAAAGGTACTGGAGGAATGTAAGATAGACTTAGAAAGGTTCTATGATAAGAAAACTGAAGGTATCATTGTGCGCTCACAGGCAAGATGGCACGAGCATGGAGAAAAAAGTAATAAGTATTTTTTAAATGTAGAAAAACGAAACCACATGAGAAAACATATTAGGAAATTGTCTCTTTCTGGGGTGATTACATCAGACTATAAACAGATATTGAACTCGGCTTCAGATTATTATAAAAAACTGTATAGTACTAAAAGCAATCTAGGTCAATGTGACTTGTTTGATTCTTTTTTTAACAAATTGAATATTCCAAAGCTGAGCGAAGAACAAAGAACAAGCTGTGAAGGACTTATATCTAAAGAGGAGTGTAAGAAGGAAATTGAAATGTTCGAAAATGGTAAAACACCAGGAAATGATGGAATACCTATTGAATTTTATAAGACACTGTGGGACATCTTATCAGATCAACTGGTAGACGTTTTTAACTTCTCTTTCCAGTTGGAAGAAATGACAACCTCACAAAGACAAGCAATTATTACCCTTATTGATAAGAAAGGAAAGGACAGATCCTACTTAGAAAACTGGAGGCCAATCTCTTTGGTTAATGTAGATGCAAAAATTGCCTCTAAGGTCATTGCTAATAGAATAAAATGTTGCCTCCCAGATATTATCCACCATAACCAAACAGGTTTTATAAAAGATATGAATGAAGGGGTAGTTTCTAAAGAAACTGTGGTGCTGCGTCGGTGGGGAAGTAGTATACAAAAATTTGGTTTTATCAACGGAGTTGATAATGTAAATTGGCCACCGTACAGAGATTCTAAAAGCTGACGTTTCGAGCGTTAGCCCTTCGTCAGAGCGAATCGAGGGATTATGGGTTACGTGTAGTTTTTATAGTAGAGTAGGAGCTACGCTATTGGTGGTAACATGGCAATGTGAAAAATAGGAATATATTAGTTAAATGAAAAGCGTTCGTTAATACCGTGAGGATTAAGGGTGCCGATTTGAAAGATGAATTTTTGTTCCAGATTCTTGCGGCTTTCCGTCGTACCTAGATGTAAGGAAAGGCCGCAGATAGCCATGTGTTTGTAGGAGTGGTTAGGCAGATTAAAATGGCGAGCGACTGGCTTAGATGCATCCTTGTCATTCTTCTCAACATCGCGAAGGTGTTCGCGGAATCGGTCACCTAGTCGTCTACCTGTCTCACCAATGTATAATTTGTTGCATAACGTACAGGTTATGCAATAAATGACATTTGCGGAGGTACATGTGAAACGATCGGCGATCTTAACAGATCGCTTAGGTCCCGATATCTTGCTAGTGTTAACAATGAAAAGACAAGTTTTGCATCGTGAGCGCGCGCATTTGAAAGTGCCGGGTTGCTCGTTAGTTTTGAGCGCGCTTCTAACTAAAAAGTTGCCTACGTTTTTGTCGCGTTTGAATGAAATAAGTGGAGGTTGCGAAAAGATTCTACCAGTCTCAGGATCATTTTGGAGTAATTTAAAATTACTAAGAATGATGCTTTTGACTGCGTGATTATGAGGATGGAAAGTGAGGGTGAATGGAATTCTGTCATTCTTATCTTTTTGTGACGTTTGTAGTGATGACTGTCGATCAAGTTGTTGGGCGCGACGATGGCCCGCTTTGACCACAGAGACAGGATAGCCACGTTTCTCGAAGAACTGGCACATCTCCTCTGATTTGCTGGAAAAATCGGAGTCATCACTACATAGACGTCGAAGTCTAAGAAATTGAGAATAAGGAATGGAGTTCTTGACATGTGATGGATGTGAAGATGAATACAACAAATAACTGTGTGAATCAGTAGGTTTGTAGTGCACACTAGTACATAGCACGTTGCCTCTAATAGAAACTTTGATATCTAGGAAAGCCAATGAAGTTTCCGAAATTTCCCAGGTATATTTAAGAGCCGGATGAAAAGAGTTGACGGAGGTTATAAATTGATCGAGTTCTTCTCTGCTGGATGAAATAGCGCCGATGCAGTCGTCGATGTAGCGGCCGTAGAGTTCAGGTTTGGGGCCGTTGCACTGATTAAAAAATTGGTGTTCAACATATCCTACAAAAAGATTGGCATAGCTAGGTCCCATTCTTGTGCCCATCGCTACACCATTAATTTGTTTGTAATAGTTGCCGGCGAATGAAAAACAGTTAAGCGTTAAAACTAGTTCGGCAAGGCGGAGGAGCGTTTCTGAGCTAGGTTCTTTGACAGTGCGTTGATGTGCCAGTTCTTCGAGAAACGTGGCTATCCTGTCTCTGTGGTCAAAGCGGGCCATCGTCGCGCCCAACAACTTGATCGACAGTCATCACTACAAACGTCACAAAAAGATAAGAATGACAGAATTCCATTCACCCTCACTTTCCATCCTCATAATCACGCAGTAAAAAGCATCATTCTTAGTAATTTTAAATTACTCCAAAATGATCCTGAGACTGGTAGAATCTTT
>OX421445.1:42851626-42854126 GCA_949126865.1 Montipora capitata | reverse complement strand
TTTTAATATCTTTCTAAAAAAAGTTAAAATTAAGTTTGAAACCGAGAAATATATAGCAAATAAAAATGGGACGTTTGCAAGTTTCAGGAAAAGATGGGAAGCAATTCTTGTTAAGCTTATGTAGGTTTTGAAATATTTATATTTATTTTAAAAAAATGTTGTTGAAAGAGAAAGTATCTGTAATATTTGTAGTGTTTTGTAATCGTAATGTATGTAACGATTGTACTTTAAGTAATGTCCTTAGTAATGTAAGTGTTGTAAGTAATGTAAATAGGTAGTAGTATTGTAAGAAGCAATAGTAGTGTAAGTAATGTTAGTATTGTATGTAACAGTTAGTATTGTATGTAAACAGCAGTAGTAAATAAAATAAAAAATTAAAAAAAAATTTAAAAAAATTTGTTAAAAAAATCCGATATCGCGAAAAGCCCTGTCGGAATCGTGTCGGTTGCGTGACAATAGTTGAGACATTTTAATAATATTGTTTTGAAGTGTTAAGTGATGTGTGAATTGAGAACTTGAGGTCAAATCGTTGTTGACAATACCATTACATCGGAAATCATGAGAATGTACACGACCAATCAGAATAGAGGGAGTTGTCTCTGAAAGGGAGCGGTTGAAAAAAGAGAAAAAGGAGAAAATCTTGTAATACGAGGGAGATCAATAAATCGTTTTTAAAAATTGTGACAGTGTTGGATAACTGGAGGCATTCCAACACAAGTGGCACTTCCGACGGGACAAGTGGACGAAGTGTCGCTCGAAGAAGAGCAAGCTACAGGGCGTTTGTGTATATCGCGGCTCAAACAAGAGTGGGCATCTGTTATCTTTGATCTGTGCGTTACGTAGTTTAAACCAAACAGTATCGGGGAGCCAAATTGTGAGAACAAAAGAAAGTGATAGAAAAGCAATTGCAGGAACTAGAGGGGAAGCTTCGAACTCTAGAGTTCACTCGTAAAAAGACCGCGGAATTGATGACCTCGAATAACATCGATGCAATCTCGAGACACGAGGACTCAATCAGGTCGAAAATAAAGGCCATTCGTACGTTAATGGAATCCATCATAGAAGCAGTTCACCGCCGGAGAATCTGAGGAAGTTGTAACAGAATGGTCCCAACAGATTGAAGGAAGCCTGAACGCGGCGGACAAAGAAGCTTTATCGGTGTGAAATTTCATAGCGAAAATCGAGAAAGAAGATGGGGCATCAGCGAAGGTGGAATCCGATAAACAGGAAATGGCCTCTAATCAGGCAAAACACGAGGAAAAACTAAAGCAAGAACGAGAACTCTTGGAGCAACAGTTGGAATATCTAAAGACAAAGGAAGCCATCAAGTTCAAACTGTCAAAGCTGCCGCCAAGCTACCAAAGGTTCGAAAACTGGCTTCCTTTCTGGAACAAGTTTGAAGCGGAAATTGACTCTGCAACTTTAAAGCCTTTCACAAAGTTCGCGTATTTGAAAGAGGTCGTGGAACCGAAAGTAAGGGCTGACATTGACGGATTGCCTCTGAACAGCAAAGGCTATGAGAGAGCGAAGAGCATACTCAAGGGAGAATACGACAAAACAAGTGAAATTGTCAACGCCTATGTCCGTAATATTTTGGAGCTCCCCATCGTGACAAGATCCTATTGCACAACGTGCAATCGCTGGAAACTCTGGACAAACTAGAGCGAGTGAATGGGATGGCAAGGAGCGTTCTCGACAAACTTAAAGGGATGAAAGCTGATTTAGTCAGAGGTGAAGCAGGGTGGCAAGACTAGGATTTACCTCGTCTAGTTCTGGCTCTAAAGAAATGGAGAAATATCAATTCAGTGGGAGAAAATGGCAGCAATTAAGGCAAGCCTCGCCTCTACCACGCATGTGTGTCTACTGTGAGAGAGGAGATCATGTTTCATCTGCTTGCACGCACTTGACCACCTTAGACGAAAGGAAGAGAGTCTGGCGCAAAAGGGAATGTGCTTCAATTGCACCAGAACTAAGCACCGTGCGGCCGATTGCAGGAGTAGGTCAAGATGCTAGAAATGTGGAAAAAGACACCATACATCTATCTGCACCCAGGGGGATCAATTTTGACTGCACCGGCTACCGGTAACAAAGAACGCATGGTTTTCCCGATTGTCAAAGTAAATGTGGAGCGAATTCTCTGTCGGGCACTTCTCGACACTGGAGCCGGGAGCTCTTATGCCTCGGCAGCACTTTTGGACAAGATTCCTAAGTGCAAACGTACCCGAGAAGTTCGACGGATCGAAATGATGCTTGGGTCCACACAGTAGCAGTAGATGGCGGCACAGAGTTAAAGGTTGATGTCACCAAAGTGGATCGAAAGGAGTTACTTATAGTTGACAATCCAAATTACAAGAAGGTCATTGAATCGTACGCTTACCTCCAGGGAGTCCATATGGACGACAGTGATTCCAAACCTCACCTTCCGGTCTACTTTATCTTGGGTGCCAGTGACTATGCGGTTATCAAAACAACAGAAAGACCTCGAATCGGTCGTCCAGGA
>OX421445.1:42844126-42846626 GCA_949126865.1 Montipora capitata | reverse complement strand
AATATCGTATAAGCTCTGAAACATTTCAGAAGTTTGCACGCGAAGTGCAAAGCACATTGTACCAAACACGAAAGGATATTAATTATTGACATACGGTAGCATCGATTTTCGAGTGTTTGGACTTATCATCGCTAACAGAAGACTCCGTACCAAATACTAAAGCGAGCAAAGTATTTTGCACTGCAGATCTGATGCTCCGAAAGTTACACATGGCTCGTATTATGTAACACAATACCATTTATTGTGTTTCTTGGTGACGTCAACCGGGATGGTCGCGTTACAGTTGAAAATCGTATCTTCGAGGAAACAGCACAATTCAACTAGTACTTTCTTTTCTAATCAATCCAATACATTACCAGGTGATTCGTAATAAAGCTCACACAGTTAGAAATCCTGTACATATCGTCTATTCCATTTACCAACGGTCTACCATCCAAGCACGGTCTACCATCGCAACAGCAAGAAATATGATATCATATTATTTTCTCAGTGAAAAGTTGTGGTAGACCGTGTAGACCGTTTCATATAAATGTCATAATGTGTAGCCGGTACAAATTTGTTCACTTTTGTATCTCATTGTAAAACAAATCTCGCAAAGGATTTAACACAATCGGGTGCTTTCTTTTGATCATTGTGCTCAGTCAGTCATTCCAAAGAACATGGAATTAGCCTGTACCCGACACGTCACTTAGAAGACTTGCTAGTAAGCGTTACCGATCCCTTCTCTGGCAGCAGACTAGCCCGAAAGCAATAAGTAATGTTACGAATGGACTTCTATGAAAATGTATCTTTGTATAACAATGTTTGCTAAGAATTGATTTTTCGGAGAGTGGATGTTCCCTTTAAATGGCATGCGATCGCAGTTAAAGGAGAGGTTATGTCTGTTTCTCATTCGTAAACAACAACTAATTTCGTACATGTTGCGCGTGCTTTAGATGTCATGTGTCGACCGAAATATAGGTGTTTAAGGCAAATTATTTCGAAATCAGTTCCAGGATATTTCTAGCGTACTTTAAAAAGCGAAAGGATGGAAATCACACCTTTTCGTGTACCAAATTATGTGTATGTTCGACTTGACTCACAGAAAGCACTGAAATGCCTTCAAATTACGTCATACTGGCCATTTTCCATTCACAGCAGATCAGAGAATTAAACCCTTTTTTTTGGAAACACCATATTAAATGCAAACGATAGACGCCTTCCCGTTCCAATAAACAAAGTGACCGTACGCCAATACAGTGACAACCAACTCAGACAACAAGTTGCAAAATTGTTGAGACACTTTCATTAAAAAACACCTTTTCTAACTTCCAATACTCGGCGTATCTAGAATTTAAACCTTTCCCATTTCCTCTCCCCTCTCCCCCTTTCAATGTTGACTGCTTAATTTCCCAACATTTTTTTGTCTCGCTAGCAACACTGATAAGGAGGGGAGGGGGGCTGCAGTGTGAGAGATAATAGGGAAATTAATAACGCCCCAAGAAGGTGAAGTGTCTCCACTATTTTTGCAACTTGTTGTAGAATAAATCCTATTGGATGTGGAAGTTGCGCTCAATAACAGGCCCTTGTCTTACGCTGATGACGACGCTCAGCTTCCACTCCTCACGCCAAATTCTCTCATGTTCGCCCAACCGAACACGCTGCCAGAGCTTCAGCCTCATCATAGGGAGGACCGTCACCTCCGTAAGAGAGCCAGGTATTTGCAGCGATGCAAGGATATGGTCCCTCGTAACATCAGAGTATTTGCGTGGGCTTCGAGAAAGACACAAACTTAACACAACTTGGTGGACACGTCCACGCGGCCAGGGGAGATGTGGTCATCATAAAGTCTGAAGAAAAGAACAGAGGGCAATGGAAGTTGGTCATCATAGAAGAGCTCATCACCGGACAAGATGGAGTAGTGAGAGGGGATAAGCTAAGAGCGGGCAAGTCAATCCTAGAGAGGCCAGTACAGGTTTTCTCTCCTCTGGAGCTGTCCAGTGAGAGACCATCTGGGGGCTCTAACGTGGATCTCGATCCAAGGGTACCGGCCTTCAGGCCAAGGTGTAATGCTGTGGCTGTGGCCAGAATACGTATACATGACCTTGCTCAGGATGAGAAGTGAGGTAAAATAACACTAACTGCAGCAGGCGGAACAATGAGCATTATTGTTTAGTCTAACACAAGAGCTAGATTTATAAGAGCTCGGAACTATATAGATACTTTGTTTGTTTATTTCCGTGATTAAAAGTGATGAAGATTCGGTTATTGACATATATCTCTTTCGGAGATATATGGGGGGATGGTTTCCGAATTGTGTCGGTTGCGTGACAATAGTTAAGCCATTTTGATAATATCGTTTTGAAGTGTTACGTGATGTGTGAATCGAGAACTTGGGGTCAAATCGTTGTTGACAATACAATTACATCGGAAATCACGAGAATGTACACGACCAATCAGAATAGAGGGAGTTGTCTCTGAAAGGGAGCGGTTGAAAAAAGAGGAAAAGGAGAAAATCTTG
>OX421445.1:42834126-42839126 GCA_949126865.1 Montipora capitata | reverse complement strand
CATAATCTCTTTACATCATTTCAAAGGGATGAACTTGCTCGTCGATTCTTCTTGGTCTAATATCTCTCTTGCGGCGATAGGATGGCATCCAGCTGTCTCCCCAATGTCATCTACATGTTCTCTGTGACTTCTAGCTCCTACCACGCCCCAGCCTTATATTGTGCGTATGGCATAGTGGTCACGAACGCAGTTATTGCCAATAAATAAACCGATGTTTAAGTGCTCTTCATATGGTGGGATTTCTTCTGCAATTCTCTCTAGATGCCCGTACTTGCGTGCGGTTTCAGGACGAGGAATCTGACCACGTAGGCCTGGTATGTGTCTTCTGGTGTACGCCTTTGGGAGGGGTGTTTCGACTTCACTGTCGAAGCGTGATACGACCAAACCGTCAATTCTTTGCATGTCAGTTTTTCTCAATTGCGTGCATGGTGCCCAGCTCTAGCTCAATTGCAGGACCAGTTAATCCAAGGTTGTTCATTACGTCATCAGTAACAAAACAGGTATCACTCTGATCATCTAGCATGGCGTATACTTTTACTCGACGATCTGGATCACTCTTGTGGTGAATCCATACTGGAAGGATCATTGACGTTGTAGTGTCATACAGTTCATGCAATTGTTCGTGGCTCTGACGGCGGTCTTCTGCATGTTTTGTTCCGTTTTTTGATCAGGCGGGAAGCGATGGACGACAGTTGCGTGTGACCTCTTACACAACTCGCACTGGGTCTTCTGCTTGCAGTGTCATGCCATGTGGCCTTGACTAAGACATGAAAAGCATACTCCTTTGGACATGCAAAGCTGTTGCCTTTCTTTCACAGACTTTCCTAAGACGTTATTGCATGTGACGAGCGTGTGTTGACCTTTACACAACAGACAGAAACTCGTATCCATGGGAGTCTTACATGCCGTTTCATTGCCCCAAGTAGAAAGGGTGGTACCATGTCGCCTCTTCTTATGTCTTCTATCGTAGCTCTCTCTCACTCTTTCGATAGGGGGGTTTCTTTCTTTCTCGAGTTCTTTCCTTGTTGAAATAAGAGCATTGTGGAAAACACAGGGTGGTTTGCGTCAAGTGCCTCTTGTGTAAATTCGACGAAATTTGCAAAGGAGTATTTACCACACCTTTCCTCTACTTTCTTCGCACTTTCTCTCCACTTGTTACTGTAGTGGGTGGGTAAGCGAGCTGCAAGCTCTCTAATTGTGGAGTAACTCTCGAGTTCCTTTTAGTACTTGACAGACTCATGGCTTCTTGCGTCATGACAAGGAAATCACTGAAGTCTTGTAGCTCTTCACTGGTAATACATGGTGACCAGGTTTTCAGTTTGTCTCTGTAGGCTTCATAGATTCTAAAGTGATCTCCGAAACGTTCTTTCAGCGTTTTTCTAGCTCTCTTGTATGAGTCTTCTGTCCGCAGTCCTAAAAGACCGCTGATCGTTTTTTGTGCTACTCCACACGTGTATTTGCCGAGATAGTAAGGCTTGTAGTTAGATTTAACAACTTGGTCCTCTATCAGTGCGTGGAAGGCATTTTTCCATTTCGTATTGTCTAAGATGTTTCCCTCGATTACTGGAGGCTTTGGGACTGGAACGGTCATTCTTTGCAGCAATTCAACTTGTGCTTTCTGAATTACGGCGCGATGGGAAAGTTGGGTGTGATACCGTTGAATTGCACTGATTGATACGAAGGTTCGGTGGAATACTGACGAATATGCAATGGCCTTCCTGTATTCTGATTGGCTGTATCTTCAATGGCCTGGTTGAAAACAAACTACTTCTTGCTTAATAGAAAAGAATAAACTATCACATAACTATTGTTTTAACTACTCTAGTTGAGAATGGTTTTTTCCCCTTATATTGTCAAGGAGGGGCCACCTCATGTCTTCTGTGGTATGCTCATTTATTAACACAGAAGGTCTCTTCAGCTAAACAGCTGCAAGCATTCCGTCTCCTGAAAGTGAAACAACATAGCATTGTACTAAAATGTAACCATGGATTACATAACACATGTACTGATGAAGATTAATGCCAACAACTAAAAGTTAGTAGCATGTGCCCTGGCCACACCTGAAACAATTTGTGTTTTCTGTATACATAGCAAAATATTAGCCCCGTGAACTTGAAATGTAAAACAGGAGCTGGTATGTAATGGATTGCAAGAGTTTCAAAATTAAAATTGTAGCACAGAGAAAGAACCCAATTTTAGCCAAGTTTTTCTCAACCACGGTAAGATACAAGCCAAAGGGTATCATGTTTAATTTAGCATACTTAAAATAAAAAGGGCTGCTAAAATTAACTGACAGTGCCATTTTCTTCATCAATGGAAATATTGTGCGCAGGCAAAGGTCTATTAAGTTCATTATAAGTTACGCCAGATTTTATGTGGATATGTTAAGACTACTATAAATTAAGACCCTATCAGATCTCATAAACTATTACCAGTAGGTCCCTGTCAGTTACAACTGCCAACATGTCTGACCAAGACCCAACCAATTATGAGGGTGCCAGTGGGGTTAACTGCTTAAAGTATAAAGGCCTTTTCCATTATCGTAAGATTATATAATTTGCACCAATTAATAGCATCTGACAAGGGGATAAAAGTGTGATTTTTTAATTGTGTATGGAGCAAAGTAGACCCCAAAAAGTACGAAATTAGTACAAAAAGGTTACCACTTTCTAAGAGTAAAAATAGTCCAATAAGGGGTGTCTGGGAAACCCGAATAGCGAATAGCGAATAGTTGCGAATAGCGAATAGCGAACAGCGAATAGTCGCGAATAGCAAATAGTACGAACAGTGCGAATAGTGGCGAATAGTGACGAATAGTCGAGAATAGTGACGAATAGTCTTCAATAGTCACCGCCTTATGCTGAACAATCTCGTAATCAAAGCAAGTAATATGCTCACCTGTCGTCGAAAGAGAGTTTCGTGCATGCTTTTACAAACACTCTATAAACGAAGACTGCGCGGTTGACCAGGAAGTACTGGGTACCAAATTTTCGTCATTTCGTCACAATTCCTCCCCCCCCCCCCCTCCACCCTTATTTGCCACTATTTGTGACTTTTCGTCACTATTCGCGACTATTTGTATGGGAAGACAAGACCTGAGACATGACAGGATAATTTTACGAAAAAAATCTTAATTAAAAAACCTAACCTTATTGCCATTGCCTCGGCAACCATCGTATGGTGAAAACCGCATTGCAGGAGCCAGGAGTAATTCTTCAACAGTCTGGCGAAAACCGTATGCAAATAAGATGACTGCAGGAGCAGGTTTTAAATCTCTAGATTTTAGTGGCCAGGTATTCTAGAATCTAGCCCCCAAACGAATCGATAAAAGGATGGACAAGAGCTTCTTGAAAAATCAACAACACACGGCGACCATTGAGTTTCTGCTTGGTAACCTAGTCAAAAGACTCGCGGGGGTCCACACTTTCACATTCTAACAGCCGCCTGACATCGCTGGCAGGGCTTCAATTGCACGGCTTGCAGATAGAAATGAAAGAAAAACCTTTGCCCTTGAATTCTATGGTGGAATTTGAACCGTGGGAACATTTTAACGAGGAATATTTGACTGAATTTGGTGGGATCGTGAGAATTGAGTGTTCATCCTAATGGTATTTTATTATGACTGTTGACAACTGATGAACTGATAATGGCCTAATTTGCTTAACAGGAAGGAAGCGACCCACAATGGCAATAATGTTAGGCTTTTTAATTGAGAATTTTTTTGTTAAATTATCTTGTCAGGTCTCAGGTCTTGTCTTCCCATACAAATCCTTATATTCCCTCATACTGAGCTTGGGGTGCCTGTGGTATAAACATGTTTACACTAAGCTTATTCAGGGGACTGGACAATCTGCAAGCCATGCAAATTTCGCATTTAAGTCTAAGCACCATTTCATATAGCGCTGATAAACTGTCATGAAGTCAAAGCACCCATTTTAAAACGGTTAGCTTTCAATAATTGTGTGATTCGCATGTTGACTCGCCATCTTGGCTCGCATGATTCGCAGTCATGGCTCGCATGCCTCGCTGGATCGCATATTGTCCAAACTCCTTATTCAGCAAGACGAACTAACCAGATGTTTGAGCGAAACGAGGTTAGGCGTTATGAATGGCGAAACAACTCATGTCGCTAGCGACTTACTGCGGAACTGAGTTGAGGCGCTTGTGTCAGAACCGGCCGCGGCCAGACCCGTCGGTTTGCAAAGAAAATACCACAATTTGAAGGAACCCTTGCATGATACATGTAATCTATGGCATTCTTCTGGAGAAGTACATGTCATCCTCGAAGTGTGTTAGTTCCAAATTCCCGCTTGCGTGGTCAGCTCTGTCAAATAAGCGTCCTAATTGAATGACTAAAACGAAATGCTACACGTATTTGGCTAAACTGCAGAATACCCGGCAACTTCCCTTTTCCTGACTGAGCAGAAGAACAAAATTCACACAAAATCCCATAGCTTCTCCACTCGTACTTGGGAACATCGTTCATAAAAACTTAAACTTGCCCTCTCTCAGTTGTTAAAACCGTCCACAATTTCTCTTTGGTAGGCCTCATTTTGAAATTTCAACTATCTTTCAATACTCGAGGCGGAGAGCACGTGTATGGCTGGTCTGACTTTACACGCTCGTTTGCATTGGGCCGGAAATCAATAAAAGTTGAGACATTTGACAGCTGTTGACAGTCCAAAGCCGACGAACAGAAGGAATCATTCCGTTTGACTGTGTGGTAGACGTACGTGTAGAAAATATCTAAACATTTGCCACGAAATAAAACGAAAACAAATAAATGAAACGATTTGTGTTCTTTTTTAACAAAAAAGTCTCAAATTTATAAAATTCGAGACAAGCAACAGATCGATCTGCAACATGTCATAAACGTAAATCTGACAGGTTAAATTAACAGAAGACCCGTCACTGGCATAGGTCTTTAGTTTTCCAATTTAAATTTGTGTTAGCGACGCAAATAAGTGAACAGTTGAAACCGAGTTTCTCTTCCGGGGCTT
>OX421445.1:42814126-42826626 GCA_949126865.1 Montipora capitata | reverse complement strand
GATCCCCATTTACCAACACAGGTATTTATTTCGCCGGTCCCCTTTACACGAAAGGTGGTGAATTCCTGCAGAAAGTCTACATTTGCCTCTTTACCTGCGCCTCTACAAGAGATGTCCATCTTGAACTTGTGGAGAATTTATCTGTTTATTCATTCCTTCAAGCCTTCAGGCACTTTGCATACCAGCCCGACTGATATCAGATAATGCTAAAACCTTCTAGTCCACAGAAAAGGAAGTGAAAGCGATTGCAAGGTCAACCGAAGTTCAGCGATACCTGTAATAAGAAGATCCAGACAATCGGAGTTCCTTAAGAGTGGAGTTTAATCAAAGTTTATTGGACGCGAATGATAACTGATCAAAACTTAGAACGTACACGCGTGATTGTTTTTTTAAGATCAAGTTGCAATCATTGGAGATAGAATTACAATATTTATGCTGTCACGTAGGGCATATTGTTACAATACCTCGCAACAAAGGGAGTTACGTGGAGTTTCATCATAAAGAAGACTCCTTGGCATGGTGGTTTCCCGGGAACGAATGATTCAAAGTACTAAACGTTGCCTGAGGAAAGGTTTAGGACGAAACTCACTGAACTTTGAAGAACTAAGGACGCTTTTAGTGGATATCGAGGGAACATTAAACAGCAGACCATTAACCTATGTTTGTGACGATGAAGAAGGGATTTCATATTAATACGACCACCGTCGGGCCATGGAAATTTGGTCGTATTAACGGGGTAGGGTCAAAGTATGATGCAAAGTGCTTTTAAACTACATTTTACTACAGTACGTGTATACCTTTAATCCGCTAAAAATAAACCTTTTTGCAGTTAATTAACAACCTTACAACGGAAATTCAATGCAACTGAACAATGTAACAGTAAACTAAACCGAGTAACTGAAGCAAAAGTACAAGTTTGAGTTGCTGGGAAAGCTGTTAATCGTGGGGGAGGATACGGGATGGAAATCCCATGCGTTTAGAAGTTTACTGGACAGTCAAGAAACGTTGATATGCTAAACAAATTAGTAGACATTTCAAATAACCGATCTGTGAGAAAAGAACAGGAAGTGGGCTTAAGAGAAAAGCCACAGTGGAAGGCAGCAGAAACAAGATGTCAAAATAACTTTGAGAGCCTCGAAATGCTGCAAAGTTAAGTCTATCAGATCTTTTGTAGTACTGTGTTAAAAAAATGTATCCTTTTTACTGAACACTGCAATTTACCGGATGTCATGCTAACCACTAACACCTTTGGCCAAAAAACATTCAATAAAATATTAATCCGTTATTGTCTGTCAGATTGTGTCTGTTTTCATTCAGCAGCCCCACCAATCATTTTGACTGGTCGTATTAACGGGGTAATTTTATAAAGAAAATAACGACTGAGGACTCCAAAAAGTGGTCGTTGGTTGTAATAACGGGGTGGTCGGATTAACGGGGTTTTCAGATAAGAAAATGAGTGGGCTTTTGTTCGGGCCGCAAAAAAGTGGTCGTAATAACGGGGTGGTCGTATGGCGAGGTTCCACTGTATCTTCTGAGTAGGAGACATAGTTATTCTGAAGAACGAAAGCACTTCCCGCGCATTTTGGAAACTAGCCACGGTGAAGGAGCTTTTAAGAAGCAACGATGGAATCTTAAGACCAGCTAAAGTACGGGTGGTTAGTAACGAGAATGGTAAAACTTCTGAATTACGAAGACCAGGACAGCATCTAATTCCTCTGGAACTAATGAAAAGTACCAATACGTTTCAAACAACTACCCGTTCGGCTGAGGCGATCCCTCTAGTTGGTGGGACAACGAGCCGTGCAAGACGAACTGTAGGTATTATTGGAAAACTTTTGCGAAAGAGAAACTGAACTGACATTCGATTTCCTTTTAAAACTATTAGTTTTTTTTTTAACTTAGGCGATAAACTTGATCACATTTGGTGATCAACCCCGGGAGTGTCACGAACATAGACTAGTATCACGTTTCTAAGTAAGCTTGTGACGTCATGTTATTTTAAGATTTCAAAAGGGATAGTTTTTCATTTTTGTTTTGTCAGTTGAGCTAGTTGCTCAATGCTGTCGAGTTATCGAGATTTAAACGAGAAAAAGATTGTGTACATCTCTTCGAATATCATCAAGAACAATTCGGTATTCATTGGTATATATATTTCAAGTTATTAAAAGCATCATTTGTTCAAGTTCAAGTTCAAATATTATCTTAGTGCAACGTGCACGACATGGTTCAAGGGCCGACATATCTCTCCCTCAATGCCGTACCGGGAGGCGAGGTCGGTACCGAGGGGCCAACTGCATCCAAAAGCGATCCCACGGGCCGAAATCCCGGGATGACTCGTTTGGTACGACGCTCCAGCGCCATGTCTGGAGGTACTGCGTTTTTCTCTCTTGTTCAAACATTCCGTCCGCGCATGCGCAAATGTTCTGGCTCTCCGATACCCAGCCTACCAAAAAAAATTAAAATGTTGGTTTTTACAAGCAATTGACATTTCAGTTGAACAGCTAAAACTTCAATCGATGCGGTATTTTGCCGGTAGGGCTGGGTGACCCGACACTTGGAAAAAAATCTATGAAATGTGAATCGGGGATCTTCCCTTGTCATGGAATGGCAGAATTCCCCAGAATTCTTTTTGGGCATGAACCAGGCAACTTGGGAAGCACAAGACTGGGGCGCTGCTGGAGGAAAAAGTGACAAGGAAATTTCTAGCCAGATACTAAGGAGTAGCCCTGCTGGACACTGTTAATTTAGACTTCTGAACAAGTTTTTATCGTAGAGAATTGGCGACAAATAAGTGCTTTTCTTGAACTTATGCTAGTGGCAAAAATCTGGCCTTTCCTAATTTCTTGTCAAAGGAACGGTGTAATGTATTTAGGAGAATACTGAGATTTATAGCGGAGCACCATAGTTAAGAAAATATGGTTACCCATCGATGCGAGAAAATTTGGTTTTGTTGACCGTACGACAGCACGACTGTACGTCCGTCCACCCGTCCATGTATGCCAATGTGACCAGTATCACGTAACCATATCACGGGCTCAACTTTACAGCTCATCCAGGAGGCAGTACTCCAGTTGACACTCAATCTAGTTTACAGCATGCATCTTTGATATTGGACATCAATGTTATGGTCAATTGACACCTGTCAAAACAAAGTATCCACTGACCAGTATCACATGACTATATCGAGGTCGGCTGTTTTTTTTAAGTTCACCGCTGACCAGGGTTGGTTTTTGATTGGATCGCAGGCTTTAGCCAGGTCAGATACTCACTCCTGAGCATAAACGAGGCTTAATTTTTTGCGCTCTTTCTGTGGCTCGACGCGGCTACACGGCCATGCTGAGCAGGGCTCATTGAGGGAGAGATATGTCGGCCCCTAAACCACATGAGACAAATCCCAGGCCTACTCACAGCTCCAGACCGCCCTTGTCATTACAATTTAGTGTAAGATTTCGATCGCTTATATATTCAAGAGAAAAGTCATTTTATCTGTAAATTTACACCAGCAGGGCATTCCAGTAAATTGAAGGAGATTCTCGTCACCTATGATATCTTTTTGGTCCGTTAACTGGGTTAGTCATTTTAAAATATAACTTCTCTTTCTATAGTGCTTTCGCGATTGTTTCCATTTGTGAAACTTAAAAAGTGCTGGCGAACTGTCGAAGGATGCTTTCACGATTGTTCCCATTTGTGTAAATGGTGCCAAGTGCTGGCAAACTGTCCAAAAACTAAATTATTGTGAACGATCGATCGATCGATTTGTTCAGCACTTACTCGTCTTTACGAATTTGGCTGGCCGTGAATGCGTCTCGTAGCGATCTGCGATCCACTTGTTGAAATCGTTCCTGTCGTACATAGTCTTTTGTAGTTGTTCGGCTTCGATGCCAGTAGTCTCTGATAATTTAGCCCAGAAATTCATATTTTTGCCACCTCATCGGATTGTACGGGCTGGTTCACAGTAGGCCAGCTGTTTCTGCAAAGCGTTGTTCGGCATGCGGGTCACGTGAGCAACGTATTTGAGATGAAATTTATCGGCGAAGTCACCGATGGGAGTAGCTCCGCAAATTTTTCTCAGCTTCTCATTCGTGATTTTATATCCCCAGTCCCATTGCTCTTTCAGCTCAGGATTTTCAGCTTCGCGTTTCAGCCGCTCAGCTTTCTGTTTTTTAGTTTCTCGGGGTGGTGCTTTTTTGCGCTGGAAACCGCCTTTCACCATTTTTCGAAGATATTGGTGCCAAATTGATTCTAACTTAGCGTGCTCAGCAGAGCTGAGAAGGTCAGTTTGCGCAGCGTAGAGGAGGCGTGCGCGGACGGTTGATTCTAAAATTTTTACTCGTATCCAGAGGTTGATTTCACGATCGCAGAGGATGTGTTTTATCTCAGTCCATTTTGACCATGCAGAGGAAATTTGCTCAGCGAGGGGTGGATTTTTCGCGGTGTTGTTCAGCCAGTAGCCTAGGTAGCGGAATTTGCGCACGTTCTCGACTGCGAAGCCATTTAGCGTGATGATTGACTCTTGAGCGAGTTCTTCTTCGTCAGCGTTGAAAATCATCGTCTGGGTCTTATCTTCAGCGATTTTCAGGCCCAAGCGGGTGAAAACGGAGTTCATCGCGTCGACGCTGAGCGACAAAATAAGACTATATCATCAGCGTATAAAATTAGCTTAACTTTTCGCTTACCAGATGGAGGAGCTATGGCGCGCTGGTTGCGGTCGGTGCTGCGCATGTTTATTCGATACTCGATTTCGATTCCACAGTCATCGGTGATCTTTTCAATCTCGTGGAGTGCTACGCGGAGGACCGTGTCCATAAAGATGTTGAAGATGCAGGGGGACTCTTGTGCACCTTGGCGTACCCCGACTTTGATGTCGAAAGCATCAGTTTTTTTGGTACCAGAGATGTACCCCGTCGTATTTTCGTAGTTTTTCTCGAGGATATCGATTAGCTTATTGGCACCAGTGCGGAGACGAAGGATTTTGTACAGTAACGGGCGAGAGATGTGGTCAAAAGCAGCTCGTAAATCGATGAAACAGGCGTTGAAGTAGCCTAACGTCGTCTTTATCAGTCTTTTTGCGACGAAGATACCATCAACAGTGCCTACACCGGACCTGAAACCGTACTGTTCGGGCATGATATTAGATTCGTAGGACTCTTTCATTCTGTCCAACACAATAATCATAAGCACCTTATTCAGCATCGAGTTGATACTCAGACCTCTGTATTTCGAAGGGTCAGAAGCAAGACCTTTGTTCTTGAAAAGGCACCGCACGTGGGAGTGTTTCCAACTGTCGGGGACCTCACCACCATTCCAGACGTTGGTCAGCAGTTCAGTGACCAGTTCTGCTAGGGCAGGGCAGTCGTTGTATTTCAAAAGCTCAGCGGCAAGACCGTCGGTGCCGATAGCTTTACCGTTATTGAGCTTTGAGAACGCACTTTTAACTTCTTCAACTGTTGGAGGGGACTCATCAACGGCGATTTCGCATTCTGGGAGGACATACGGGTGGCTTTCAGGGTCGGAGATTTCGGGGGGAGTTTTGACTTCACGAGAGCCGAAGTGGTTGGTGAAGTGTTCACAGAGTTTTTCAGGCGGGCAAACCAGCTTGTCACTGTTTTTGACCATTTTGGCTTCACGCATGAGGCGAAACTCTTCTTCGATTTTGCGATTTTCTGCAGCCTGGTTGATTTTTTGAGAGCGTGACTTGTAGTAGTGACTTTTTAGCGTTTGCCGGAGCTTGCGCATTTCTCGGATCTTCTTTTTTCGCTTTTTAGGGTCTTTCTCAGCTGGGTCCTCATTTTCGGCTGGTGGGCAGGTGTCCGTTGCAGCAACGTTGAGCGCATCGGAGATTCTCTGCTCAATCGCATTCGGAGAGCGGTCATGGAAGAGAGGGTGGTTGAAAAGTTCACTACGCGTGATGTTAGAGAAAGCTTTACGCTTTTTAGCGTCATCGCGGAGGAGTTTGAGGTTCGGTTTGGGTTTCGGTGGGCGTTTTTGGAAGATGTTGCGGCGTTGGCGTTTGGAGGGGAGGCGTACTCGAAGACCTAGCAACCGGTGGTCAGATTCGTAGATTTCCGACGCGGGTATGTAGGCCCTGCAGCTCATCGAGGATTTCCATAAAAACTTATCAACCAGAAAATAATCCAGTCGTTTCTCAGTCTTCTTATCAGCTGAGACCCAGGTTTTACGGTGAATATCCTTACTCTTGAAAACCGTATTCGCGATGTAAAGCCGATGTTCGTTGGCAAAAGAGCAGAGTCGATCGCCGTTGTCGGTAGTGTCGTAGTCGTCGAGGTTGAGTCCTACGTACTCGGTTTTTAGAGCGTTGCGACCGATGGTAGCGTTCCAGTCGCCGGCGATGATGCAGTGGTACCCTGGGTAGTCTTTCTTCATGGCTTTGACAGATTTGTCCAGTGGGCGGTAGAATGACGTTTTCGCGGCTTCGGCCTTCTCTGGGTCCTTGGCGGCTACATTCGTCGGAGAGTACACGCACCAAGCCATGAGTTTGATACCAAGGTGGTTGAGTCTAACGCGTAGAATACGCCCGGACATGACGTGCTCGATGTCGAGGATCTGTACATCTGGGTTGCAGATTACGGCGACGCCACCGGCGGATTTTTTGGAGAATCCGGAGTAGACAAAAGAGTAGCCTTGGAGGTCTGGTTCATCCCAGTCGTCGATACGGCCGGAACCTGTCATATGGGTCTCTTGGATGAACGTTATGGAGTGCTGGAGCTTCTTGGAGGCGAGGGCTACTTGGACAAGCTTCGTGGGATCCTTGCAGGTGCGGACGTTGATGGAACCGTAGAGTGCTGGGAGCATATTTTGGGACTTGGATAGTTTTGCGGGAGGGGATGGAGTTTTCGTGGGCTTGGAACTAAGAGAGCCATGGCGGAACACGTTATGACTCTTATGTACATTGTGTTTTGGAGGGATGTTGTGCCTCGATTTCTTCATTTCATTTTTTGACCTTGATTGTTTGAAAAGCAAAGATGATACTTTAGCTTCTTCTGGTCAGCAACTGTGGAACTTTAGCAGCTGCGCGTCTTTCAGACAGGGACGTCTTTTTTCCTGTCTGGGGGGGTGATATTTGCGTTATCTTTGAGTTGTTGTACTTAGCGTGCGTCCAGGGCGTCAGTGGACCGTTTTGGCAGCACGACCTGGGAGTAATCTCCAAGAGGTAGGTCCGGACTGAGATAACAGAGTCGAGAGGCTCAGCGTTGTCGAGCTTCGGTTTTGGTTTGCAAATATCGGGTAACGTAGATCTAATAATACTAATAATAATACGCCCCAATTCCGCCTTTCAAAGTGCCGCCTTTCAAACGGCGTCAAAGCAAGTGAAAATAAATAAACATTTGTCGTTATGCGCTCACGTTCACACCAAAAATGTAGTCATTTCACGTTGTTGTTTTGGGGAGGACGGCAAAGAAATGCACCAAAATGAAAAACGCACGAGCAGAGCGATATTTTGTGTCGTTGTCGTTGCCGTCCTCGTTGCTTAAAGGTCTTTAAAAGACTATGTACTCGTTGGAAAAGGTCCTTGAAGAAAACCGGAAATTGGATATCGCCAGTTTCTTCAGATGTCTCGTCTCCCACGTTGACATTACAACTTCCCCTTTCGGTTCCACATTCACTTTCGGTCGTCTGAAATGCGAAGCTATTGTAGCATCACTACCATCTAAACTACTACTCAGAGCATTCCGCCTTTCAAAGTGCCGCTGTGTTGTCCTTCAATGACAACGGACTTCGCCCTGACATTTATCACAGAAAAGAAGGCTTCTGAAGACATTTCAGCGTTTCTCGTCCACACGGGACGATAACCTCGTTCACGCACGTATTGATCAACAAATGTTGAACAGTGTGTCATGCCATGTTACAACTATTGTAACGACGTAGTATCACGATGATCAAGACACCTGTTTTCTTTATTGTGTAAATCTTAAGTAGTACATCGCGCACATTGTGACGTCATAATGACATAATTTATGACACGCCATGTTGAATGTTGCAATATGCCATTCAACACGTCGAACGTTGTTGAACGATGTTGAACGAAAATAGAGATCAGCTCAATCAGTTCAACACGTCTGTGGAACATGGTTCAACATTTGTTGAGCAACAAATGTTGCAGGATGTTGAACCATGTGTCATCGGCTTAAGGCTGAATCTCTGTTCGCGTTCATTCGTATTTACAGCTTATTTGCGACAAGAAAACTAGGCAAGATTTCCGCACAGGTCCCTACTTCATTATGCATACGCTCCTTTGTTTCAAGAAAACAATAGCGATAACAATAGACTTCCTTTGGGACTGTGGCGCTTTGTTCTTTCTTCTTAGAGGTTTATTCTAAGGCCTAGTTTATATGTCGCGCTACCGTCGAATTTGATTCAGACGAATTTATATTCAATTAAATTCGTCCTTCCGTCGACATTAATTGCACCGTGGTTTTACGCGTTGAAATTAATGGGTCGAATTTTGGTCGAATTTACTTCTCAGCCGGAATCAATACAATATACCTGGTCAGAGGTATAATTAATAATGTACGAAAATAATGTATGCATTTCATTCGACGCGACGCTGGTGCGACGGGTAAACTGATGACGCTTTAAAGATATTTTATCCGTGTTCTTAAGACAGATAAAGTGTCTTGGACGAATTTAAGATAACAGACAAATTGAACTCGTCTTAGACGAAGCTCTACCGTCGAATTTCTTTTAAAGTAGGACCTGGAATTAAATTCGTATGAATAGCGCGACGTATAAACTAGGCCTAAGTCTATATGGGCTTTTAAAAAACTGGTCGAACTTCTGACTGAAATACGGAAAATCGAGCATTTTTCCCTGCAGTTTTAGCCTTTTTTAAATTTTAGAATACGAGAAAGAGGTGGAGTTTTCAAGTAATCGTTGTAATATAGGGTTCCGATTCTCATAAATAACAAAAGTACTGTTATCGAAACTTTAATGGCTACCTGCTTGTTTGTTTTTTTTCGTGAAATTGCTCTTCCTTTCTGTTTGCGAATTCGCCGAAGCACTAGTACTGCGAAGTGTATGTTTTCTTCCTTTCCTGTATAAGGCACTGCCATTTCAGGATCACGAACAGTGCATTTCATGGGCTTTTGCGTTTTACCTCTCTTTGTCAGAGATCGGCGCAATATGCTATATGATGTTTTCAAGTGTATAACTTTGATAGGGATCCATGGATGTTCCTGTACGAGGCATTCTTCGTTTCACTCCCCACCATGTCTTTTCAATGCCCTGCTGTGGGCTCATTTGTCTAGGTCGACCACGTTTGGGCGATGGTTAACTATGAGATGATGGTAGCCCTCGTCTTGTAGGCAATCGTAAGCTTTCCGGCCGCAGGTCGCTAGGGTTAACACTTTCTCAAGGAAAGCTTATTGCCAGAAAATCACGAGTTCTGGCGGATTGCAGTTTTTTCTTGAACCTCGCGAAATTTGTCTTGGCCAACTGACCGCGTTTCCACACAGGTGTTGGACATTTCACTGAGGACGAAAGTAAATTGTGTTCTTTGCACCACTCTATGCACCTTTCGGGGTCAGCTGTACAGCAGAGACAATTTCCAAATGTTCAAATCTCTCTTTTGTGACGCTATTACTTCAGTAGCCATCTTGATTATTGCGGAAATACTAGTTTGTTTCAAAAGAAGGGAAACGTGAAACGATTTTAATTGCAATGAACTCGTGCATTAAAGTTTCCCATGGAGGATGCACCAATCAGACTGTAAGCGTGGTACACTCTTCTGCCGCACGGTGTAAAATCCTGACTGGTGGCCTTTAATATCACGCTGAAAGTTATGAGGGTTGTCCAATACACCCAAACTGAGTCCGATGGACGAAGGCCACCGGAAGTCAGTTCGCGAGAGACTTAGTACATATGCAGCAAAGTCTAGTTGAGGAGGGGGTGGAAAATGTCGGCAAACGGACTCCATCGGTTTCGATGGAGACGGGTTGCGGTGCATCGGACTGCCGCATGTCAGTTCGGAAGAGACTTAGTAAATATACAGCAAAGTATAGTTGAGGAGGGGGTGGAAAATGTCGGCAAACGGACTCTAGCGGATGCAATGGAGACGGGTTGCCGTGGCAAGAATCCATCGCACTGCCGCGAGTCAGTGATAATATTATATAAAAATTACTCTGCGGTGATCGTTCTATGTCGATCACAGTTTCCACATAATCGCCGCCATACGATCGATACAATCATACATGTACTTTATTACTCAGGTGATTCAACCGAGTAGATTTTTGGCGAATAATTTTGTGACCGAGTGAGAAGAAAACGTTCCATTTATCAAATATCCTAATTTTACTTCCAAAGGTTGACGATGACTTTGGTGGTTCAGTGACATTGCCAGCGCACACCGAACCGGACGTTCGGCGAATAAGTTCTTGCTGGGGTAATGATAATTTTTTGGGTTTGTTAAACATCCTTCAATGTTGTTTTCACTTACTTATTTTCATAAATAAATAACATATCAGGTATTCCGAATTAATCACAATTTCTTTTCAATTTCAATTTCAATTTCAATTTCAATGAAAGTTTTCATCCAGGGAAAGGCTCTCGTTGACGCAGATTATCTTTGTCTTCTTCACTGAAATCAGTGGATTTGACTGAAAAGCTAATAATTTATTGTTGTCGGAGATTGGATGACAAGAATTTCTGTCGCAATCGGAAATTCAATGACATGGATTTGTGAAAATCTTTTTCGGCTTCATGCTTTAAAGAACGAGGTACAGTGTCGTGTGCAATGTTTCTTACTTATTTTCATAAATAAACAACATATCAGTTATTCCGAATTAATCACAATTTCAATTAGAAAAACAAATGAAAGTTTTCATCCGCCTGCGAGTGAAGACAACCCGACTCAAGTCGAGTGTATTGGACGTGTATGAAAGTTATAAGATTATCGCTTAAAAGTAAAATGGCGTTGTCCTTTTTGTATCTCTCCCAGCCTGGTTGCTAAGCCAGCATAAATTAATAAAGGCGCGAAACCGATAAAATATACATTACATCCCCCTCCCATAAGAGTAAAAGAAGAAATAATGCCAATAAATTTGAAGGCATGCAAGTAGTTGTATGGCCTCATTCAGACCCAAAAACGTCGATTCCATGTGCATATATTATAACCACGAAAACAATAGCGCAGGACGTGCATAAATTAGGGGCAAGTTGGGGCATGACTGACACCACGCTGTGTAACCCGAACCCTAATCCCCATCTGTAACCCTAACACATGAAACAACACGTGCGTCCCAGGTCGTCACATAAATTAGGGTTAGGTTATCAGATGCCAGTCATGTACGAAGACGAGGATTTTTTCATCAATGAGAATGACAACGAAAGACACGTAACCCTAGAATGATGTCATGTAAGGTGCGCATAAAATAGTACTGTGTGTGCATATCATTTTATCGGTATGTGACTAGCCTGGATTGCAGAGAGAGAGCTCTGTCCTGCTCTGGAGTTGAACTGTGAATAAGAGATGGCAGCAAAGACAAGACAAGACTAAGGAAAAGAAACCAATCACAATTACACCAGATGACCTCATCGGAAACCAATCAGAAACAACCATTACCTCATCGAGAGCCAATCAAATGGCAAATAGCTCATTCTATGATTGGTTCGTAATGATGTCACCGGCCCATCATACCTTGAGGGACAAACGTTTTGTGGTTATGAAAGCGTCGCTCTGGCTCACTTTTTTCATAACACTATATCATGTCTGAGAAGAAAGAACAAGTCGTACCGATTCAAAAACCCACTCGGCCATCCAAACCACCTACCAACAAGAAGCCAGACGTCACACAAACATGCGGAGGAAACAACGCTATGACCATGGAGGAGATAAAGGAATTGCCACTCCCAGCCACACCTACTATGCAAGTCGTGAAGCAGACCTACAAAGAAGGGGAAGGGTGGCAGCCCAATGAGCCCACCACTATTGAAGAACTCATGGGGCACACGATGGGCGTGGCAATGTGGGATGCGTGTTATGTGCATTCTCCCTTACAACCACCCTATCACCCGAATGAATGGGAAAGGATGGCGTCTCTGTGGTGGTCATGATCCCAAACATGTTCATGCCTCAGCAGTTTTTCATCCGGGGGATTTGTCTCTTGATGTACCGCGCATAAACATGATCAGGTGTAACTCCTCGGACACGGAAGCGGATCACGCCTGTCGAGCTGCCAATAAACGGTTACATCGTACATATCCATCACCATCTTGTAAAGGGGCACAGTTATTGGATTATAAAGAAAGCTGGTACTGTGTATGCTTTTGGGAAATTTGCACAAAATAGTCAAGGGTTGGAGTGTGTGGATGGTGGGACGGGGTGGGGCGTAGAGATGGCACTTGTACATGTTCATTGCCGTGACTTTAACATCTTCAGTTCCCACGGCCTGCTCCTGTCTGACTTTGTAGTTCAGTCGGTAGAGCGGCGGTCCTTGTGTGGGCCCTTTTCCATCAGTAGGGCTAGCGCTCACATGGTTTATATG
>OX421445.1:42794126-42811626 GCA_949126865.1 Montipora capitata | reverse complement strand
CGAGACTTGCTGGATAAAGCTGGAAATGGCGTGCTCTGGGCAATAGAAAAAAACTGCCTTCGATTAAGCATGAGTTGTAATTGGCGTTTCACCAACCTGAACCACGCCTTTCGAATGGTGGTTGGGGAGCCTTCTCGCACCTTGCATGTGTACTGTAATGTAGCGCAGAGCACGATCGTGGTAGGAATGAAGACGGATTTATTGCGCGAGGTCTGGTACGAGAGACGAGGAAGAGGTGTGGTGTATTTCGAACCCAAACACAAACAATCTCATCCAGTGCGCCAAAACACCTACGAAACATTACAAGTGGACGTAGCTGAAACAAACGGTTCCTTGGTTGCATTTCCTAACAACAAATCTAATTGTACCTTGGTTACCCTGCAATTCATCCAAGATAAATAGAGCAGCCCTGAGGGAATCACCTTTAGTACGAAACGGTTAACATGCAAGGAGGAAGTCTCACTCGATACACACCCCCCCAAGTGCTGCTGTTGTAGCAGAAGGGTTGCAGAGTTTGGCACAAGCTAAAGCGCTTGATGCAGCAGCAGGCACGGTTTTGCGTGCAGGAGTCAGCGAGTTGAAGAGAAAAGCCAGTCAATCGGTAAGGTCTACGATGCAAAAAACAGCCAAACGTACTAAGAATAGCATCAAATCAAAGGTCCGTCAAACAACCAATCATGTGCGGGATGTTTTGGGTGTGTGATGTGGACCAATCAAAAAGCAGGATAGGATTTGGACCAATCAACGTCAAGAAAAAGCTCTATAAAAGAGACAACTTCATTCCCTGACAGTCATACACCATTTCATGTGCAGAACACAAACACCTCCATCTAGAGTACGTTCCATCATGTCTATTCACAAAGAAACCTCTCACACAGACATTTGTGCAGAGAAACAAGAACGTCACGGTGCACCATTAACCCACACGGACCTATCAGAGCCGTTGAATGCAGAGAGGAAAGAAACGATCAAGAAAACCATCCTAGAACCTGTTGGAAAAGTGATGATTCTGCCAAAGATAAGTATCGGTGAAGTCAAGCAAACAAGGATAGAATCTGCGGCCGAAGTGAATGGAGACCCCCAATAATGTGGCGCACATCATGATCCAGCAATTTGACATGCAATTGAATGGTACATTAATGACCAAACAGACGGGCATGTATGCCTACAGAGCCTTTGGTGAAACCTTGCTGAATTACACGCCCAGTGAAGGTGAAACATTGCTGGCATCACAAGGTTGGGTGAATTATTTGAATGTGAATGCTTCCCTGCAAGCCACCAATGGTGGGACTGATGACCGCCCCGTTAACGCTGGTGTGTTAGCTACTGGAGAGAAGAAACCCTTGAAACTGTTAACTTCCACGTTTTTGGGGAACGGATGGGTGCGGCTGGTCATGAAACCGCATTTGGAAGCTTTTCGTACTGGAACCGTGTTAGTTCCTGGTATTGAAATCAAGCTTTGAATCACCTTTAACAGTTCCTAGTTCTTTTGTTTTGGTACAAGGATGGCGGACAAAAAGTACCCAACTCTGGGTCCGAATGATATTCAAGCCAAATTTCATCTCTGTAGGCTGACCTTAAACCCTACCACTTACACTGCACTGACTAAACGAAGGCATAACAAAGGCATTTGGGCTCGGTATCCTACCGTGTACATGGATGTCCGGACATTCACTTTTGACGGGGAGAGTACCATGTTTAAGAAAACGGCTCTGTTTCAAGGCCGCGTACCCGACTTGCTAATGTTGAGATTACTGGACAGTCACGCCTACAACGGAAATTTAGATCATGACCCATTTGCCTTCCAATAGTTTGGGGTGACCCGCATTCGTCAAATCATACGCGGTGAGGAATATCCCCCTACGAAACCTTGGAACTGAATCAGAATGATAACAAGAAAGATTTGTGGGGGTACCATCGCTTCCTGCAAGCCAGCTGTGCTCTGGGTAAACACCGAGAAAGTATGCTGAAACCAGAGGATTTGGGCCACAACAAGAATTGCACGCTGTACCTGGTTTTTTTGTTTTTTTGTTCTTTTGTTTTTTTATACCTTTATTGACAAAACACATATTACAGTTGCAAAATTTAAAACTAAAAGAAAGTATATAACGCTATTACAGATTGGATCGAAAATTACGTAAAGACGAGAAAAAATAAAAATAATACAGCAGTTGTGATAATTCACACAGTAACATTAGACCTGCTAATTAACAGATTATTCCGGAAGGATGGGATACTTACTAACTAATTGAAGAAGGGGGTTTTTCGAAATCGTATCTCCAACTGACTTTAGCCTTAAATTCATCCAAAGATAAATCTTTAGGAGCTAACTTATTTATGTACAAGTAATATTTAGCAAACAAAAGAGTAAAGTCGAGCTTTTTGACAATTGCCAATGAGCTTTGATTTTTTCTTTCATTATTAAGACCAAAGATTAATTCACTTGAGGATGGCGCAAAGGAGGTGGCACTTTCAAGATTGAACCATTTGATTACTTCTGAAAAAAACCACTTGGTCCAGTGGCAGTTACAAAAAGTATGAATTATTGAATCATTTTGTCTGCAGTAAGGACAGAGCGCATTTTCTGCAATACCATACGTAAACAGTTCTCTTTTTGTGACGACAATTCTGTGTACCTGTTTAATAATGTCGCAGGAGGAGATGCAGATAGCCCCTTGCGAAACCCACAACAGCAAGGCGATGTCACCCTGGAGATCAATTTTGGGGCTAATCCTGGTCAAAATCTGACGGTGGTGGTCTGGGGCGAGTTTGAAAGGGCGATGGCCTGTGTAATAGTATCATCAAGCACTGCTACAACAAGCATCGATGGAAATAGTACCCTTGAGCGAACGACAGTTAACAGCATTGGCAAAACGCGACCCTGTATTGAGACGCATGTTTTGGGGTTTGTACCCTGAAGATCAATTACCACCACTCTGCCAAACCGCTGGGAGACAAACGCATAGGGCTATGATTGTCAACACAGACCCTAAAGGAGAACCTGGACGTCATTGGTTGGGTTTGTGGACTTCGGGAGATACCTGCGAGAGCCTCGACAGTTGTGGACTTCCTATGGATACGTACGGAGTACCTCATGTCTTGGAATGGATCTGGCGCTATTTTCTCGTCATCCACCGCAACGAGCGAAGCCTACAAAGTTTGAACATCCGCGCTTGCGGGCATTACGCTTTATTGTTTCTGCAGGCACGGTGTCGAGGCAAGGGCATGCATGAATTCATGGATGATTTTTCTTTACATGATTTAGTAGCCAACAATCACCAAGCAGGCCATCACATCCTATTACAGTTACCCGATCACTTCAAATGGATATCGTGGACGGTGTACAAAATAGTCGGGCGTGTTGTTTTAGGCGTGAAGCTATGTATCATTGAAATAAAGTTTCTAATAAAAACCGTGTCGTTGTCATTGTTCTTTTTAAAAAGACCCCAATTTATATACCTATATCATTTGATATCATGCCTGCAACAAGAACGTGTCGAAAACATGCTCCGCGCCATAAAACACGGGTGACTTAAAAGAGGCGGCGAACCAAACACCAGAAGGGATGTATTTTTCCTTTACTCGCGTTAGCCCTTCCTGCATTGACCGCCGTTGGTAAAGCAGCCACCTTAGGGGGTGTGAGTGCCGCGGCAGGGTATGAGATCAGAAAGGCTTTGGATAAAAGACGGTGAAACATGGGGGAGAGGATCAGATAGGACTATGACTCAGCCACGATCGGAAAGAGAAGGCTTTTTTTTTCGAACCCCCTGCAGTCTTTTAGTGACCGGTCCTTAGGGCTGTGGTAAGACCACCTTTACACAGGAATTGTTGAAACATGCTTCTCATTTCATTAACCCACCACCCCCTACCAAACACTATTGTTACGAAGCATGCCAGCCCACGTTTAAAATGATGCAAAAAGAGGATGCTATACATTTTCACAAGGCATTCCTAGTTTAGAGGAATTGGATGCTTGGTTTGCACCACAAGGTGGCGGGGTGCTAGTGTTGGATGATTTGATGGATGAAGGGGGAAGAGATAAGCGTGTGTTGGACCTATTCACAAAACATTCCCACCATCGGAACATCACGGTATTGTATTTGTGTCAAGATCTGTTTCTGCCGGGCGCTTACGCCAAGACCGTGTCGTGCAATGCGCATTACACAGTTTGTTTCAAGAATCCTCGGGATTGCACAGGGTTACGAGCTTTGGTGTGTCAGGCGTTTCCGACCGAGGTCAAAGTTATGCAGATATTTCGTCGTGCCACGGAACACCCCTTTGGCTATGTAATGTTTGACCTACACCCAGCCTCTTCAGATGACCGCCGTCTGTGGACCAACCTATTACCTTCGCAAGGGTAACCCGCACGTGTTTGTACCTATCGAATCACGTCATGCCCGCGTCACTGCCTCCCCGTTTATGTAGACAACTTACGTTCCTACGACAGCTGGCTAAAGAAGCGCATCATTTACAGCGTCAAGATCTTTTACGTCACGCCAACGCCGATCAAATCAATGCTGTCAGCGAAGTCATTTCGAATTCTTTGAAAGGGAGAGTACCCTTATCGCCAACCACGGTACGCGCATGGCATCCTCAAAAACAGACTTTGCGAACCCTGGCCCACCGTAAAACTTTTTTAAAAAAGCGACGCGACTTGTTGATGAATCAAAAAGGCGCTGGCTTTTGGCGGGGACTGAACAATGCTTTAGATGGTTGCTGTGTTTACCGTTCTTCATCATGATCGAGTGTGTATTCCGCCCCACCTTCTTTGAAGCTCTGAATGTGAGATCTTTGATAAACCGTTGTCGTGCGTGGATGCCAAAGAAAGCTAATGACCTTCGTCAAGGACTGAACGAGGAATTGTTTTGCTGTTATCCTAGACCATGAATAGAGCAGCATTGCACAATCTCATTGAAGCGTATCAAGAAGCAAGGCGCTGGAAACTACAAGCTGAGGGGTTGCAACAAAAATTGCGAACGTTACAGGACGAAAGAGAGCTCTCTCGTAAAAAAGTTACACACCTTGGAGCGCGACCTATCCGTATTGAGATATAATTTGATGTGGGAAGCCTGTCAACATTTTTCGGACACACTCAACGACGGAGGAACGTTTGAAGTCTCGTGCTTAGAGTGTCAACAGTTATTCATTTCGCCACTCCTAAAACGATGAGTACTTTTCGCGAGTATGTCATGGTTCCTGCGGACGAAATGTCGCGAATGACCGACGAATACAAAGGGCGTTTGACCAAGAACATGCGTTTGACTAAAGCGGCTCGTTTGGCAGCTGAAAAACACGTATTGTGAGACTCTAACATGCCAAGTGGTTTGAAAGAAGCACGTGTCAAACAAGTGTCGCGTCCATTAAATCAATTAATCAAAGAGATTCGAGGGGGACCTCCAGTAGCAACCCCACTACCTGAAGGAGAAGAAGAGGATGATGAAACAGATGCTATGGTTGAACGACCCACAGCAACACTTGTGTGGAGCTTGCTTAAAAAAGTGCATCGCAAGAAAGGCACTACCATAACGTCTGGCAACGCCGCGGAGACACCACATCGTCCCGCCTTACCGCCCAAACCCAAACGTGTGCGTTTACAAGTGCCGTCCTTGTCCTTGGCGGAACAAAGAGAAGCCCCCCTCCCTTTTGCTGAAGTCTCGGGATCATCCCCAGGGAGTACATCCAAAGAAAAAGTTGAGATTATTGTGAATAAACTCAAACGCCATCAGCGTAAGAAAGCGGCTATGGATGTAGAACGTTTGAAATCTTTATCGGGGTGGGAAGCATTTGACCAGGGACATCGAACCCGATGGAAACTTGATGGGAAGGACTACTAAGAAACGAAAAGCCCCAGCACACAGATCGCTTCGGCGCAAACGCCCACAACGTGGAGAAGGATTAGACATTCAAAAATGGTTGGGGAAGACTGGGATTGAATTTCATTGGCCGGGATATCAATACATGGGGCCTGGAACGCATTTGAAGAAACGGTTAATGTGCAGGGACCCGGGTATCAATCGATTGGATAAGATTGCCAAGCAGCACGATATTGAGTACGCCAGAGCTAAGAATTTGCGTGACAAATGGAAAGCCGATGACAAGATGATTGCCGCCATCAGCCGTTTGCCAGGCAAGAAAACTTGGACGGAAGCTATTGTTAAGTGGATCATGCAAGCTAAGCGCAAACTCAAATTGTGAAAAAAAAAATGTCATGTTTCTTTTTGATAATCTTATGTACAAGCGGGAACGTGTCGACGGTCCTAGTGACTAGGCCAAAATAATCGGAAATTGGTTTTTCTCGTGACGGGGCGTAGATCATTTCAGGATGTCCCACCGGATACTTCTGGGTCTTGTTGGTCCACGGGTAGAGACTGGTATAATCATAATATTTGATTTGTTCAGCGGCATGTTCGTTGACTTCGTAATGAAGACGAACAACATTTGTGCGGCCACCAAAAAAAGCATCACGAGGTGAAAGCGGTTCTTGTAAATTGTACCCTGCTACAATCTCAGCTACTTCAGGATTGTGGTTCTTACATTTCCGCCATTAGCACTCCCAGATGGTTTTTACTGTATAGCCTCGATCGGACAGACTTTGTAATCGCAGCACGGTTTCTTGCTGAACGTCGGCTATGGAGCGATTGTTCAGGCAGCGGTAGGTTTCCGAGCGCTGAGGAAAACACTTGGGACAACCATGCCAGAAACAGCCAAGAAACTCGTAAACCGCGTTGGTCTCAACATCGTCGGCCATCCACCAGGTGTCTGGAATGCGATATTCGCCCTGATTCCTAGCATGCTGTATACACTGACGGAACCGCGAGTCAGAGCTATCATTGCCTGTTTCCAAGAAATTTCGTCCAGCTGCTTTCGTTCGTCATCGCTACATGCAAGCCAGGCATGTAGCCGCAATTGCTGTTCCTCAAACGTTAACCATTCCATAGCCGCTTTGGAATGATTGACATCTAAGCGCCAACCACAGAGAGGTTCTGATGCAGTGGTGTTTTCCTCCATGCGGTTGAGGCGCAAGTCTCGATTGCAAGCCGAGGCTATGGTGATTTGTTCAAAGGGGCAAAACCGTGTGCGCTTGCAGAAATAGTGTTGAAATGTGAGGCAGCCTTTGCGCAATAACTGGACGTCATCGATGCAATAATCTTCGAGCTCTTGGCGCAGATGAAATTGAACCCCCTTTGATTTCTGCTCTTCATACCACTTCTCAAATGTTTCTTTCCCTTCTTTGCTCATTCCCTCGGGCATGTAATCTTTCATGGGAGGCAGTTCACCGCGGTAATCGTTCTCCATATTGGCGCAGGTATTAAATAAATGAGGAAAGTAACCTTTTTTAAATTAATCGGGGTCGAGTCCAAATTTTTTTGTGAAAGAACAGAGAGGTCCTGGTATAAATGACATGGAGTCAATGAAACGAATGTAGCCTCCCAGATAAGTCAGTTCCAGTATTTTACCGCCATTGCTAACCTGCTTTAATGCTTGTTTGCGACGGTGCAATGCGTAGACGATAAAATAAGAATCGTACCCTTTAAAATTATGGGCCAAGACTGTGATTTCATGCGTTTCCTCTTCTGTCAAGACTTCTAACCACTCTAAGAAACGATCAACGCATTGGGGTCTGTGAAAGATTTTGGGGTCGGTATTTTCTGCGGACATTCCTACGACCAAATTGGCGATATGTTTCCCAGTGTTTTGCATTGCCTCTATGTCAAAAAACACTAAAAGGGGTTCCTTATGTTCGTCTGGTTGTTCCTGGTTTTCTGTCTCTGTATTGGTTCGAAGGGTTTGTAACCTCCTTTACGGCATCTCCTCCTTGTTGACACCGCCAGTTGCACAGCTCGTTCCTCTCCCCGGATCTCATCAGGGTCCTTGGCCTTCTGAATATAGCATCGATGCGTGTTAAGGTCTACTTGTTCGCAACACGAGGGACATTCACCCCAACCGCAACAATGATCGCCTTGTTCTTTCCTTCCCACAAGGAGTTTTCGGCAATGGGGGCATTTGACAGATGGATGGTTTTTGAGGACCGCTAGGTTTCCCTTCTTGTGCTTTGCTACTATGGAGTTCCAGACAGGAGGGTCCATAGAAGACACGGCGACAGCTGTTGCAAACGTGGGAAGCTAACCGTTTAGTCTTGTATGCCTCATGGTAATCAGAGCATGATTCTTGACAGCAGGCAGGGCACTGAATTCCGGTTGCATTAGGGCACGCATATTGCCCCAAATTATTATAGGGATGTAAACAACGCCCGCAGAAATAACTAGTACTAAAAAACCCTGGTAAAGAAGTGAGGGTATCGTGATGACCGTTTTCATGTAGGATCGCCAATTATTTCTCGGCATCACCAAACACAAAACATGCGTACGCGCGATCTACGTCTACCATTATGATTCGATATTTTAGAAACAGCGACGGTGCTGAGGCAAACTGGGTGAGCTCATCTATTCCGCATGGTCCGGCGATGACATGGGTCTCTTCATGTAAGAGCAATGCTGCTTCGTATTGAATATTTCGACCTCGTTTGAATCCTCGGCATTGGGGGTTGTTGTCAGCGAGGGCTTAAGCGGTGACAATCCCGCTAGCACAGCACATGTTTTTAGCATCCTTAGGAATCTTAATAATACATTTTTTCTTCAAGCAGAACTTCGTTGAAGCTTGGTGACCGGGCTTATAATCTCTACCATGTCCCCCACCCTGTGGACTGGCGCGCACATGAACAAATTCTAATTGAAAGGTATTGTTTAGTTCAAATTGTTCATTGGAGTTTAGCATGCGACTCATGGCATTCATGAATTCACCGACCCATCTAATATCATTACGCCACTCTCCTGCTTGAAATCACACGCTGTGAAAATTATTATCCAGCCGGTTGGAACTTAAAGGAAATAAAATACGGTCCCAATCATCAATATCAAGATTATCCAGTAAGCGTTCCAATGCCGTGCGAAATCCGTGGGTCAGTGCATGCGTTAAATTCTGCCCTTGTAATATTGGCCCAATCTGCTGGACTCTAGTTTCAAAGACGCATTCGTGAACTCCCATTCTTTTCGACTGACGTTCTATTACGGGCTCCAGGGTGAATTCTATGCGACCAGATTCCTGAGGGGATTGTAAAACCCCAGCACTGTGTTGCTGACTATGAGGCGAGGATGACGTTTCAGGGAGATTTCTTAACTCTCTGTCAACATCTTCCGCCATTTCACGCAACAAATCAACAGCATCTTGCAAGTTTTGTTCTAAAAACAAGATCAATAACAGTTGTTGTAACTAAGCGAAAAAAAATAAGTTAGTAGGAAAAAAAAAACTAGAAAAAAACTAATCGAAAAAAAATTCTTGCAATTAAATCTCGAACCATCGACATCCGAGTTCCCCCGAGCAAGCATCACAACACTAGAGAAAACATGACAATTGCGAGAAAATACGTTTTTCCTAATATTTGCATCACAAATCCGAGTTCTCTGCACAACAATGAACATATATATTCTCATTTCACGGAAAGTCTCGTTTGTAAAATATCACGCTTCTCAATACAGCAACGCAAATCATGATTTTCAAGCAGAGAAACATGACAAATGTAAACAACAGTTACGACTTTTTTCCCATCTAATATTTGCATTATCACAAATCCAAAATCTCTGCACAACGATAAACCTATAATCTCATTTCACGGAAAGTACCCGTGTGTAAAATATCACGCTGCAAGAAAGCAATGCAGATCATGATTTTTTACGTATTTCAGTTACCTTCTTCAAATTGTTCCAGCGCTTGCACTAGCAACATGTCATCTTCGAATTCGTCATAAAATTCATTCAGCGCGCTGTCAGTCATTTCTTCGATCTGTGTATATTCTCCATTTTTGTATGTCCTCGCTTATCTTTTTTGCTTTCACTCAATGAGTTGGAAATAGAAGTGGTTTGTAAGGGACCGTCTTTCGCTTTTTATATGGTTCTGGATAATACCGCTATATTTCATTGGTGGAATTACTAGAAAGGATTACTACACAACATGCTTTTATGTTTTTTTACTTCCCACAGAGATTATCCTCTAAGGATAAAAGAAAATCTTTGATGGTATTGTCCAATTATCTGTCAAGATTAAGAGATAAAAACAATGAATCAATATGCGTAAAGCCAGACTCTTGCTTGAAACCCGTTGATTATTGACTTTTCAAGAATTGGTGGCTACTAAAGGAGCCGCTTTTTTAAAAAGGTATCACTTCAAGAACAAGGATATGCAGTGACTATATCCCAGCGTCCTGATCTTTTCATCATGACGATTTCCATGTCATCTGTTTCCTTGCCTCCTAAACTTATTCCAATACCGTACCCTATGTTTACATACCTCACTTTAAACACACTACTGGTTTTCGGTAATATATAGACATAGGGTACAGTTTGGCCCTCTCTAGGCGCATGGTACAATCTCTCATTTTCTTCCCGTTTTCTCCGCTCCAGTTCTGTGATTGTATCCAGAATTAATGTAGTTACATCAACATTTTCGTAGAACTGCGAAGCTCTCGCAGCCTTTTTGACATGTCTCTCTATGATGTGTTTCACCGCCTTCTGCGACAGGATAAGAGTTGCTGTATCTATCGCTTTCATTATGGTTGTGAATCATGATGATCAGTTTTTCAAGACTATTTATTACAGCATACGATATGTGAGGTATGTGAAAAAATTAAAAAAACGATTTAACTGATATACTTTTGTGGCATAAAAAAATCCCTTTAAACAAACCCTTTGCCGACATAAACAATGCTCTCTACAACTCCTTTGAGGTTTCAAAGGTAAATAAATGTCGTTCTTCCAGTTCGAAAAGTCTGCGTAGGCACAAGAGAGCCTTTTTCTAGAAGATGTGAAACATTAGCAGGCTTTGAAGAGTCCTTAATTTGTCCAGATTTGCTATCAACCAAACGTTTGGTCTTAAATTAGGTAAGAAGGAATTGGTTTCATATAATCCAAAACCATCCGTAACTTTTCAAACATGCATGCCCTGTCTTGTCCGTACTTCATACAAAAGCAAATGCATTGGAAATGTTAAACGACTTTCAACCGATATGCTACATGTGTCTTTACCTTCAAAAGGCGGTACTGAGCAAATGCATTGGAAATGTTAAACGACTTTCAACCGATATTCTACATGTGGCTTTACTTTCAAAAGGCGGTACTGCGGCAAAACCAAAGGAAAAGCAATTAGTTTATAAAACAATGAAGTGCAGGATTTATTCACAATAACGCAATTTTCCCTGAGTTTGTTCCGGATATTTTTTCCCTTCTCAATATATTTTTGGGTTAAAGAGGGAATAGTTGCTCTTATGCCATTTTTATATGTTGAAAAACTACATTGACCTTACATTCCGTTATTATTCGTTAACATTCCCTTATCAGTCGATCAATTTATGTTCACAACAACGCCACTCACTCTTTTATAAACAAAGCGGATTACAATTAGTAAATTCAAAGAGCTCATAAAACAATACACGACTTGCATTTTTTCCAAACGCTACGCGTCGGTGATCAAGAGCGCGTCAACGCAATCATTTAGTTCAAGGAATAAACAGGGTAGAACTGTTGCACTTTGCAAACATCTCAAGACAGCAAACAGATTGAAGCTATGAACCAGAAAAGAAGTTTTTGCGCGAAAGAATTCCAGCCACGCAAGATAAGCAAACTAGAACGGTAGGTCTTGTTTCGTACATTGCACTATGATCTTACAAACAAATTTAAAACTATCTAAGGTGGTGATGTTAAGGGTTTATTCCGATGATTATAAAAAACGTTTTCATTCTTCTGACTTCTTTTATACGGATTCGCTAAATGATTTATCTGAGAGACTCTTACAAACATATTTGGCGGTGTTGAAGGGTTTAATTTCCATGTTTCTTTGTTGATTGATTTTCTTTTTATGGCAGAGTGGCAACTGAGGGACGAAAGGACAGAATTACAGAAAAGGAAAGAGTGAGATCATTCCTCTTTGACGCAGCGCAAGGAACGTTTGGCTGAAATACGTGCGAATCGCGCGAAAGGGAATAAAGAGAACGATCGAAAATGGTTGATAGCATAATAAGAGAAGTCATCATTTCATGTACCATCGATCCGTTTCGGGAATTGGACAAGTTCGCAGCTTCTTTAAGGTGTGAAGTTAACAATACCAATGACTTTTTTCCAGTGGATTTTATGTAAGTGAAACGAATCGCAAGTAAATCTTTGTAGTATACGAAGAGGTTCTTTTCAAGTTGAAGTTTATTGCATTCGCGAAGATGGTGATTTAATTTCATGTGTAAAGAGCTCCTGTTAATTGTCTTGTTGATTCTTAAAAAAGAAGAGAAAGAATGAAACACCCATGTCCATGCGTTCTTTTCATTTTTTCTCGATTTGTAATTATAAATATCCGTTGTTGAAGGAAGATTGTATCGCAGGTAGTATGACAAGTTCACGTTATTGCAGATCACAAGCCATGCGACATTTTGAATTTGTTGCCAATCCAAACCCAGTGTTCTCCAACTAAATTAATGTATACTGACGTCATTAGTGTCTCATTGGTCGGTGGTGACATCACCTGTTAATCATTGGCTCCCTGCATTTCCCATTGTTCATTTCTACTGATGTCAGCGGTGTGCCATTGGTCCGTGATGACCTCACCTTTACCTCATTGGCTCCCTGTCCTTCCCATTGTTCTTTTCGGTATATAATTGCGCTACCACCCGGATGGCTGGGTGGACACATAATACAAGCACAGTAGACACATCTCGCTTACTTTCTCAATAAAAGAAACCTTCGTCTTCATACATGACTGGCATCTGATTAACCTAACCCTAATTTATGCGACGACCTGGGATGCACGTGTTGTTTCACGTGTTAGGGTTACACATGGGGATTAGGGTTAGGGTTACACAGCGTGGTGTCAGTCATGCCCCAACTTGCCCCTAATTTATGCACGCCCTGCGCTATTGTTTTCGTGGTTATAATATATGCACATGGAATCGAGGTTTTTGGGTCTGAATGAGCCCATACAACTACTCATGCAAAAAAAAAATGTCACTAAAGATGGTCCGCTGGCTTAGAGAGAGCTCACAAACTGTTGTCTACACTGAAGGTGAGGTATGACAGCAATCAAATTGAAACATTGCTGAGGACACAGTCTCAGTGGTGGCTTTACGACACGACCAGAGCGAGTCCTGTATAGGGCATCGTCTGTCTCCTGTGTCTGGGCAACTAGTGGAGGTCCAGGAATGCTTGCAGGGTAGGTTCTTCACTGTCTGAACACTCTTGGGCCACTTGTGGAGCATCCCCCGGGTTGCATGGTTCTTGGTCTCTGGAGGAAGCTGGCTTTTGCAATGTTCTTTTGTTTGCCTTTAGGAGGAATCTTCTGTTCCTGCTGTACTGCCCTCCATCATTCATGCGAAGTGTGTACGATCTGGGGGTGTTCTCCTTTTGCAAGACTGTGGCAGGCTTCCAAGTTCTTGACTTCGTTTGGATGTAGACCTGGTCCCCAGTTTCTAAGATCTGTAGCTGTTTAGTGCCTTTGTTGTAATAGTATCGTTGGGAGGCTTGTTTCAGGCTGTGTCTCTCGTTGGCCATCCTGGGGTTGATGACTCCTGGCTTTGGATGGTCTCTGGTTTCCGGGAGCGAGGCACGTAGTCTTCTGCTCATCAAGAGCTGGGCTGGAGAGGATAATCCATCTATTTGAGTGTTCCTATACTCCAGGAGACTGAGGAAAGGGTCCTGGGACCCAACCTTGGCTTTCTTAAGCAACTGTTTTGCTGTTTGTACCGATCTTTCCACTAATCCATTCGCTTGTGGGTAAATGGGACTGGTGGTCACATGTCGCAAGGCCCACTCATGGGCAAAGCGGGAGAAATCCTCGGCAGCATATTGGGGACCGTTATCGGATACCAGCTTCATAGGAATACCGAATCGTGCAAATATGGCTTTCATCTTGTTTATCACTGCTGAGGATGTAGTGCTGGGCATTTGTTCTAGCTCAAAATATCTACTGTGGTAGTCGACCACTATGACATAGTGCACATCCTCAATCTGGAATAAGTCTGCCGCTACAGTTTGCTACGGCCGTTCGGAAGTTCATGCGATATCATGTGTTCTTTTGGATTGCATCTGTGGAATTCGGAGCAGGTTAGACAGCTTGACACTTCTATCTGGCCATGCATGTTTGGCCAGAACATCACTTCCTTTGCACGGCTTTTGCACTATTCCCATGTGTCCCATGTGAATTCGTTTCAGCATCTCTCCTCTAAGAGCGGAAGGAATGACAATTCTCTCGCCTTTGAACACAAGCCCATCCATTACTGTTAGTTCATCTCTATAATTCCAGTATGGTAGGACTGACTTGGGGCACTGGTTTCTTTGATCTTGCCATCCAATAAGGATCATTGTAATCAACTGCTGTAGATCAGGGTCCTCCTTTGTACAGTTCTGTAGCTCTGAGATTTTGTTGTCAGAGACTGGTAGAGAGGTCATCAGAGCATGGACTTGGGCATCAAAAGCCTCATTGGTGTCATCGGTGTCTTTTAGATGCAATCAGCAAAGCGTATCAGCAACTGGAATATTCTTCCCGCGTTTGTGGAGGACGTTTATCTCATACTTTTGAAGGCGGAGCATCATCCTTTGAAGTCGTGGAGGGGCCGCTGACAAGGGTTTTCTTAAAATCGCCTCTAGAGGCTTGTGATCGGTGATAATCTCAACAGGCCTGCCGTAGATGTACTGATGGAATCGTTCAGTTCCGAACACTATGGCATACATCTCTTTTTCAATTTGAGCATAGTCTTGCTCAGAGGGCGTGAGGCACTTTGTCGCACACACAACAGGTTTGTCATTCTGCAGCAACACCGCGCCTAGACCATGCTTGGAAGCGTCGTCTTCCAATTTTACACTCTTATTTGCATCAAAGTAGGATAATGTTCCTGCAGAATCAATCAACGTTTTCATTTTTCCAAACGCTGCCTCCTGTGCACAATCCCATAAAAACTCTGAGTCTTTCCTCAATAGACTTGTCAAAGGTGCAATGGCTTCTTCCAAACTGGGTGTGAACTTTGATAGGTAGTTGACCATTCCTAGCAGGGTTTCCAGGCCATGCTTGTCCCTTGGAGGTTCCATTTCCTGAATGGCAGCAATCTTTTTTGGATCAGGCTGCACTCCCTTGTCGGATAACACATGACCGAAATAGCTCACTTTGTTTGTTCCGATAACACACTGTTCAGCATTCCAATTCCTCTCGTACGCTCGCGAACTCGCTTCAGGTTTTTGTCGTGATCCTCTTTGGACGTACCCCAGACCAACATGTCATCAATGATGGACTTGCATCCCTCGATACCTTCGAACGCCATATCTAAATACCTCCTGAGCTGAGTGTATTCCAAAGGGCATACGGGAGAATCGATATCGCCCAAATGGCGTGTTGAAAGTGGTTAGCATCGAGCTCTCATCATCAAGCTTAATTTGCCAATGACCAGAGGTGGCATCCAATACGCTAAAATATTTAGCACCTCATAGCAATAGAGTTAGATCCTCCAGAGTTGGCAGTGGGTAATGTTATGGCGTGTTTTAGGTCTCTGGGATCGAGACACAATCGTAAGGCGCCTGTTCGCTGCTTTTCTGGCGTTGTGATCGAATTCACCCAGTCTGTTGGCTGACTGACTTTAACTATCACCCCAAGGTCCTCCATTCCCCTGAGTTCCTTTTCTAGTTTGTCTCTGAGTGCTACTGGGATTCTATGTGGGGTGTGTATGACCGGCACTGTTTGTGCACCCCTGGAAAAGTGCTTTTAAAGCCCTCAAACACGTCACTGTACTCTATTAGCATGTCGTTTTGGTGCTACCCGGGGTTCTGCATTTTTTCCACAGATAATATTAACTTGATCAGCTTTAAGGAGAGGCACGATGTTAACCCTAAGACTGGTGGTGTTTGTGTGGATACCACATAGAATTCAAGCATTTCTTTTCTTTCTTTGTACTGACAAGATAACATGCACTTCCCTTCAACCTTGAGAGGTTTACCCCCATATCCACACAGTTTTTGTGTAGTTTCCTCTAGATTGTCACACTTTAGGAATAGTTCTAAGGGAATCACATTCACTTAAGCACCCGTATCAAGCTTGAAACTTACTGCGTCATTGTACTGGCCTACCTCAATATCCACAAAGACTTGGTTTGAGGATCTGATGTCTCCAGAGATGGTTTCAACAAACAAACTTTCACCAGTCCTTTTTGAAGGCTAGTCTCACTTACTTCGTGTATCCCTTTGCTACCCGTCTTGCGAATTCTGGCAAAATGATTTGCCTTTCCGCATTTACGACATGTTTTCCCCATAGCAGGACAAGCTTCTCTTGCATAAAAATGTCCACATTTGCCACATGACTGTGCTCTTTCCTTGGAAGGCGTACTCGAAAATATCTTTTTGTATGGCTGGCTGTCACCTTTGGAATGGACTGCCTCAGTGCTGTGCAGGTGGCTCCATTGATTTTAACTGTGCTCTCGATAGTTGGTATGTTCGTGCAATTTCGACAGCCTTACCAAGGGTTAAATCTTTGCCCTGGTTTATCAGCTTTTCGCGAATTTTGTGAGAATTTGTGCCAAACACAATCCTGTCCCTTATCATTTCTTCTCACTCTTTGAAATCACAATCCCTGGCTAGACGTTTCAGCTCCGTTACGAACTGCTTCACTGTTTCCACTTCGCTCTCAACACGCTTGTGGAATTTTTATCGACAAAATACTGGGTTTGTTTTGGGTTCCACGTGTGCCTCAAACCCTTCAAAGTAAGTCGTGAGTTTCTTCTTATCCTCTTCGCTGATGCCTGACCACGTATTGACGATATCTCGTTCTTTCTCACCGCACCATATGAGCAAATAGCTGCACGTTTTCTCCTCTTTCTTACTGGAGAGCGGGCCACTGAACATCAATTCCACCCGAAAACGCGTCCACCTTTCCGGTAAGTTTTCAGCCTCCCAATCCATTTGAGGAAATTGCACTCCAGCTAAATCCATATTCGAGGGTTTATCTCGCTTCTGACGGCATGTAAAATCCTGACTGGTGGCCTTTAATATCACGCTGAAAGTTATAAGATTATCGCTTTTAAAAAACTAAAATGGCGTTCTCCTGCACGTATCTCTCACAGCCTGATTGCTAAGCTACAACAAGTTGCAAAAATAGATCACAGATAACAGCAAACAGGGATCTCTGCACCGTAACCTACGAGTTGTACGTTCGATTGAAGGTGCTCGGTATGGAACGTGTATATAATAACTGCTAATTGTTATGTAAATAGTCAGCCAGAACTCAAAATATATATCATTTTCAAAGTGTGAATTAGCAACTTGACACGTTAGCTCAGTGATCAAGAACGGGAACAAGTAATCCAGAGGTTTACAGTGGGTTGGAGCGAACACAGGCAGCCCAAGCGCGGTATACGATTTATAGACTTTGTATGGGAAAACATACTTTGAGCTTTTAAATGCTAAAATAAGCTGTAAATGTAGAAATA
>OX421445.1:42766626-42771626 GCA_949126865.1 Montipora capitata | reverse complement strand
ATCTTGCGAATGGGGCGTTCAAATAAACAATCTGCGTGTTGAAGTACTTGGCGCGTAAATGTTGTTTTTCCCCATTGGCTGGGGCCAGAAATGATAATACTGCTGGGGCACTTGAATTGAGACATGTTCACGAGACGAAGCTTCAACGATTTGTGTACACGAGATAGAATTCCCACTCCTTTTACTAGTAAATACACACAAAAACAGCAACATTTTTTTTACTCTTCAACGTGATTTTATTGCTTATGGACACAGCGAAATGACTTACAACCTTTTTGAAAGCAATCATTAACTTTAGGATAAATGACTGAATTAAAATAAGCGTGTACACTCCGTTCAACTTGTGCATCGTTCCACTGACAATCATATCGTTTAAATTTAGCTTGAACAGTGTTCATATCAACATTCCGTGCTCGTCGAATGAGATAAAACAAACAATAATCTCCACAAACATCCGAGTTCAGTCCTTGCAGTGGTTTGTCGTTATAATAGGTAACTTCCCGTTGAATGTAGGTATCCATGTTGTAAGTTTCTGGAGGAAATCCGTAGCTGTCAAAGAATTCACTTTCACGAGGTGATTCAAAGTACATAGCCACCCAATGTGTCCCAGTTTGGTCATGACGGTCCGTATTCGCGATGAGTCCGGCTGGGTAAGTGTTGATGACAGGCAGCCTATCCCTTGGAAATACGCTTTGCATCAGAGGTGCTAACACAGGGTCAAAACGACAGGCTTGTCATAGTTCTTGGGTGGTATGCATGACGATAAACTAAGAGCCTTGTGACAAATCGAAGACCACGCGACGATTGCAATCAGTTTCCAACTGATTCTGAAATTCTGCGTACACAATTAAATTCAGAACTGAGTTCGTCTGAGTTCCAAATTTCAGGTACAGGTTCACGTTGCCCGTTCGATGGGATATCAGATGATCGGGATGTCCACTTCCTGCCGGTGTCAAATCAAAACGGAACAAACCGTATCCGTTTTCCCAATCCACTCTATCAATGTCAAGCCCGTGCCCACAATTCATGTCTCCACTTCCTGAAAACAGCGTGTTGTAACCATCGATATTTTTTCCACCCGTCAGATCCAGCGCAGAATAAGGCATTTCTTCTCCATTCACAGTCAGACGAATGTCTTGCAGGTCAAACAGCTCAAAAGTTGAAAGGATTTCTTGCAAGGTTTCCGTTGAAGGCATCGTTTCGCACGAGCCCAAAAATGATGCACTGAGGAATGAAACCGTGGAATAGATCTGTCTCAGTGTGATTTAAGACTCCTTGAGGGATGATCCTTGCCTGCGTAGGGGTTCTGGTTAGGGTATAGATAGCTGGTACCGGTGCGCTCCCTTTGTGACCTTGCATGATCTGTACATGTTCTAGTTTCACACTATCTGCAACACGCACTGTGCGTATGCGAAGCGTACTAGACATGATCTTTAGTTTGCAGTTGTTTGGAGTCTCCCCAGCCATTAGAACAAAAGCATCGTTGTTCAGATCCACTTTGACTTTGATCTCCAAACCGTCAAGCAACAACTTGTCAATATTAAACACGTCACAAAGTGGTACTCCGACCAACCCAGCTTCTGCGCCGTTGTTAGTAAATGTGGCTCTTCTATTCAGACCCTCATTACTTTCTGCTGTATTATCTACTTCATTCATGTGTCCAGCAGTGTCTTTGTAATACAGAGCTTTGGTTAAGTACGATTTCTTGGCCTGTTCCGTAAAGTTCAATAAGGTCTTGATGTAAGCATTGTATGCTTGAGTGTCTGACTGTTCTGTTACCAGGGTTTCGTTGATCTTGATGGTAAACTGTTTGATGACGGAATGAAGGGCGTTGTTGACCAGAGTGTACTTCTTACCATCCCCTGTGGGCGATCCATCTTGTTTGGTAATCTTTACTACCAATCGCAGCTCTGTCTTGTTAATGTCAATGTAGTCAGCTAACGGTTTGATGACAAATTCGATGGGATTAGTTCCCGTTTGAACCGGTTCGTAATCGATCCATTTGCTGCTAACAATCGACACATCTGTCACAGGTACATCAAACAATTGTAAACTTGAATTCGCACCAGGGGCTGAGAGAGGGTGTGCTGATGCCATCTTTAATCAAAAATAGTCTTGAATGTTGAACGAGGTGTTCTCCTTTTCTTGGTCTGTCCTTCACTGCGCCGCTTTGACGTATCGGCGCGCTTATATACTCTTTTTCCTCGACCTTGCTGTGTAATGTCATCAATGACCCCTGTGAGTAAATTTTTTCCAGCAACTTTCGCTCTTGTCTTGGCAGCTTTCTTTAAAGGTTGACCATTGATCACGTCTTGGACAAGTTGCATGCCCGTTTCCAATCCAGTATCGAGCATTCGTTTTCCCACTTTTTTTGCTGTTGTTTTGAGAAAGCGAGTTGCTGAACGGAACGAGGACCGAAACATTCCACCTAAGCCGTTGCCCCCTTGACCATAAGGGTGTGTTCCTCCGTAGATACTAATGTCTCCTCCTTTACCGTGCTGCCTATAGGGTACAACATGTCGTCCATATGGGTAATATCGGTGGCTCATAGGTAATAACATGTTGTTATACAATATCACGACGCCGAAAATGCAGGGTCACGCTTACGGCTCCAGAAGCAAATGGTATCAATTGACCTGTGTCTCCCCTTATATTGATTGCCACGGATGAAAACACAGTTGTACGGAGTCTATGGTAGGAGGGCACCTTGACCTCTTCTGTGATCATGTTCCCCGGCTGACCACGAGGAACAAGCATCCGAAGTAAGTTGGCTTGAGCATCTCCCACTACTTGAGACTCGATTAAATCGGAATACACGTAGATGGTTTGAAAAGCGTCTCTCGAGAGCAATCCCCATACCAATTCGTCTTTTCTGACAAGTGTTGTCGTTGTCCTCGCGAGAAGGACGCTGTGATCATCATTCTGTTGGACAAGGCCTCCGATTTGGTACAGCTGAGGAATATTATACTGATGGTTTAAGTACCCCAAGGCGCGAGCTAATGTCTTTGGTAGAATCACATACCAACCGGCTGGTAACTTCAACTCAAAGTAATCTTGTGCTTTCTCGTAAATGTAAAAACACTCGTTTCCTTCCAGACTCGTAATGGTCTTGTCGCTCTTCAAATAAATGTCTCTCAATCGATTGTGTAGTCCCGTCGTCATACCGTGAATGACATCTTTGACCATACGGTAAATGCCACTTGGTACAGGGATGTTCAATTTCCAGGGTTCAGGGCCAGTCTTACAAAGCAAAGTGTAGGACAATTGATTCTCACCTACGTTTTGACAGGTGTAAGGGTAAATGATGCGTGTCATGGCCACCTCCCAGTCTTCACTTAGGTGTAGTTGACTTGGTAACTGCATCTTAAAATCGGCCGCCTTGTTTTCTGGATACTGGGTCAGACTTCCATCACTGGTCAGCACCATGTAAAAACTGTTGGTCATGTTGATCGATGGCGGAAATGTAAAACGACGCTGACGATACCGTCTAAAAATGCTGGCGTTTGACCGTATCCACTCGTTAAATAGATTTCAATGGTCTGAAATATCTTTGTCCGCAAAGGTCGGTACACAATATGTTCTCTTTCTTCAAGGAGTGTTTCTCCAAAAATGCCCAGGGGTATCATCTCATGTAGGAGAGGTAAGCGCTTGTCACCCACCCGCCATGGTTCCACTAGATTGGTTTGAACTTGAACCAGTCTCTGCTTACACGAGCAAAGCAACAGCGAAGGAGGAAAGATGTAAACACCAGGATATGTGATGGATGTGCCAGCTGGTGAGATGAACCAATCATGACCATATTTTCTTTCTAAGGTGAGTGCAGCATTCAAACGAACGCTGGGTGTAAGAGTTGTTTTCGGTTATCCATCCCAACGCGCGAGCTGTAGACAATGTGATCAGAAGTCCTTCAGTTTGCGAGTTTAACGTTACATTCCATTCGTCGTCCACTGTGATTTCAATCTTAGATGGTGGGTCAGCGATGTTCAGGCATTGTAACATTCCTTCTGTGACATCTAATGCTGTATAATACTTGCCCTCGGGTAATACAAACGGTGTGGAGTCACCTCGACGATCCAGCATGATGTGAGAAGGTTTGCAGTCATTTGTAATGTCAAACATTGAGAGCGGATACACGATATGATGCAATCCTACTTCCCAATCTTCTTCATCTTTCAGATGGATTTGTCGAGGTAGCGCTACGCGAAAGGAGGACTTGGAATTGTTTAGAAATAAATTACTGCTTGCATTACTGGGAAGTGTCACGTAAAAGTCTCTATCTTGAATCATGTTTGTTGTAAAGCGACCAACTGGTTAATGCGGAATCCAACTGTCGTATTTCTTTGGCCAACCTTTCCAATGTACCAACACCTCCTTATTCGCTCCTCGTCCCCTGCGTTTTAAAATTTTTTCAATATGAAAACAAGTGTTTTTTCCGTTTCTATCACTTTCTGTAACTAAAATTCGTAAAAAGTGCCTTGAATCCAGTCACCGTCTGCTTCCTTTAGCCGATACACGGGTGGGTCGCGCGGAAGTCTCTGAGCCACAGTGAAAGTTTCCTCCGTCCAGGATGGTAAGTAACCTTTTTCAAAGATGCATTTATGCTTACTGATCTTGACTTGATCTCCCACTTTGAATTTATACTTTGTCGGACACTTGTCAGAAAAGACGAATTGGTATGGGGATTGCTCTCGAGAGACGCTTTTCAAACCATCTACGTGTATTCCGATTTAATCGAGTCTCAAGTAGTGGGAGATGCTCAAGCCAACTTACTTCGGATGCTTGTTCCTCGTGGTCAGCCGGGGAACATGATCACAGAAGAGGTCAAGGTGCCCTCCTACCATAGACTCCGTACAACTGTGTTTTCATCCGTGGCAATCAATATAAGGGGAGACACAGGTCAATTGATACCATTTGCTTCTGGAGCCGTACGTGTGACCCTGCATTTTTGGCGTCGTGATATTGTATAACAACATGTTATTACCTATGAGCCACCGATATTA
>OX421445.1:42764053-42766426 GCA_949126865.1 Montipora capitata | reverse complement strand
GTCACGTAAAAGTCTCTATCTTGAATCATGTTTGTTGTAAAGCGACCAACTGGTTAATGCGGAATCCAACTGTCGTATTTCTTTGGCCAACCTTTCCAATGTACCAACACCTCCTTATTCGCTCCTCGTCCCCTGCGTTTTAAAATTTTTTCAATATGAAACAAGTGTTTTTCCGTTTCTATCACTTTCTGTAACTAAAATTCGTAAAAAGTGCCTTGAATCCAGTCACCGTCTGCTTCCTTTAGCCGATACACGGGTGGGTCGCGCGGAAGTCTCTGAGCCACAGTGAAAGTTTCCTCCGTCCAGGATGGTAAGTAACCTTTTTCAAAGATGCATTTATGCTTACTGATCTTGACTTGATCTCCCACTTTGAATTTATACTTTGTCGGACACTTGTCAGAAAAGACGAATTGGTATGGGGATTGCTCTCGAGAGACGCTTTTCAAACCATCTACGTGTATTCCGATTTAATCGAGTCTCAAGTAGTGGGAGATGCTCAAGCCAACTTACTTCGGATGCTTGTTCCTCGTGGTCAGCCGGGGAACATGATCACAGAAGAGGTCAAGGTGCCCTCCTACCATAGACTCCGTACAACTGTGTTTTCATCCGTGGCAATCAATATAAGGGGAGACACAGGTCAATTGATACCATTTGCTTCTGGAGCCGTACGTGTGACCCTGCATTTTTGGCGTCGTGATATTGTATAACAACATGTTATTACCTATGAGCCACCGATATTACCCATATGGACGACATGTTGTACCCTATAGGCAGCACGGTAAAGGAGGAGACATTAGTATCTACGGAGGAACACACCCTTATGGTCAAGGGGGCAACGGCTTAGGTGGAATGTTTCGGTCCTCGTTCCGTTCAGCAACTCGCTTTCTCAAAACAACAGCAAAAAAAGTGGGAAAACGAATGCTCGATACTGGATTGGAAACGGGCATGCAACTTGTCCAAGACGTGATCAATGGTCAACCTTTAAAGAAAGCTGCCAAGACAAGAGCGAAAGCTGCTGGAAAAAAATTACTCACAGGGGTCATTGATGACATTACACAGCAAGGTCGAGGAAAAAGAGTATATAAGCGCGCCGATACGTCAAAGCGGCGCAGTGAAGGACAGACCAAGAAAAGGAGAACACCTCGTTCAACATTCAAGACTATTTTTGATTAAAGATGGCATCAGCACACCCTCTCTCAGCCCCTGGTGCGAATTCAAGTTTACAATTGTTTGATGTACCTGTGACAGATGTGTCGATTGTTAGCAGCAAATGGATCGATTACGAACCGGTTCAAACGGGAACTAATCCCATCGAGTTTGTCATCAAACCGTTAGCTGACTACATTGACATTAACAAGACAGAGCTGCGATTGGTAGTAAAGATTACCAAACAAGATGGATCGCCCACAGGGGATGGTAAGAAGTACACTCTGGTCAACAACGCCCTTCATTCCATCATGAAACAGTTTACCATCAAGATCAACGAAACGCTGGTAACAGAACAGTCAGACACTCAAGCATACAATGCTTACATCAAGACCTTATTGAACTTTAGGAACAGGCCAAGAAATCGTACTTAACCAAAGCTCTGTATTACAAAGACACTGCTGGACACATGAATGAAGTAGATAATACAGCAGAAAGTAATGAGGGTCTGAATAGAAGAGCCACATTTACTAACAACGGCGCAGAAGCTGGGTTGGTCGGAGTACCACTTTGTGACGTGTTTAATATTGACAAGTTGTTGCTTGACGGTTTGGAGATCAAAGTCAAAGTGGATCTGAACAACGATGCTTTTGTTCTAATGGCTGGGGAGACTCCAAACAACTGCAAACTAAAGATCATGTCTAGTACGCTTCGCATACGCACAGTGCGTGTTGCAGATAGTGTGAAACTAGAACATGTACAGATCATGCAAGGTCACAAAGGGAGCGCACCGGTACCAGCTATCTATACCCTAACCAGAACCCCTACGCAGGCAAGGATCATCCCTCAAGGAGTCTTAAATCACACTGAGACAGATCTATTCCACGGTTTCATTCCTCAGTGCATCATTTTTGGGCTCGTGCGAAACGATGCCTTCAACGGAAACCTTGCAAGAAATCCTTTCAACTTTTGAGCTGTTTGACCTGCAAGACATTCGTCTGACTGTGAATGGAGAAGAAATGCCTTATTCTGCGCTGGATCTGACGGGTGGAAAAAATATCGATGGTTACAACACGCTGTTTTCAGGAAGTGGAGACATGAATTGTGGGCACGGGCTTGACATTGATAGAGTGGATTGGGAAAACGGATACGGTTTCGTTTTGATTTGACACCGGCAGGAAGTGGACATCCCGATCATCTGATACCCCATCGAACGGGCAACGTGAA
>OX421445.1:42746553-42754053 GCA_949126865.1 Montipora capitata | reverse complement strand
GTTGGCGAATGTGGCGCACAAAAATTAATGAAAGAATTCGATCTCCAGTGCTGTTTCAAACGTTTGACCTCAAATTAGAAAAGTTCATTTCTTGAATTTTAATGATTTTAGAAAATTAACAACCAGCATGAAGAACAAGGGAAAGAGGAATTTGGCAAAATAGGGAGATATGGCAACGGGACGTGGCTCCAAATAACAAAGTCATGGCAAGGTTATCATTTGTGACTGCGGTGGAACAATTTAATTACTGACAATATATAACTGCCTCGTACTCTGACAATTCATGTATTAAAGAATGACTTCACCAACGGGTACTAAGAGTTTCAAAGCAGTTATGTGAATCTTACCAATGTCCGCTTGCAAGGAATTAGATTCAATAAGCCACACTCAAAATATGTCCTTATCGTGTGATCCATTACTTGAAAGTAAGCATTGCGTGAAGATGCATGTCGTGCCTGTGAATTTTATAGTAGCTTTTCACGAATCATGCCATCAGTCGAAATTGAAATCCTTTTACCATAACTGTAGAAGAATGTTTACACCCAGTAGAACAGAAGTTGCAAAATTAAAATTCTCCACAAGATGATAAACATTTCCTGAATTGTGATCCGCCGGAAAGACCGAAGCGTTGTTTTAGACGCCATCTTATGAAATTGACATATACGTCGTGTTAGGTCACTGTAGTGTAACTGCTAACTGAGCCCCAAGTCTCCTCGTTCGTCGCCTGAGTGAGATGGCACTGCTGAGAGTGAATCACCGATGTAATAATGACAAGAATTGTAATATTATTATACAGTGGTGTAAATTGCTTTTTTTAAAGACGATCGCGTGAAAAGTGTAGTTAACGGAACCGCAAAATGAAAGCTAAAATTTTACGAGAGCGCTTAGGCCTAATGACAGAAACGGGCGCTTACAAGTTTGAAATATCGCTATAATGAACTGCCACCGCGGCCGCAATCCCACATACAAAAATTTGGTTTTATCAACGGAGTTGATAATGTAAATTGGCCACCGTATAGAGATTCTCTGTACGGTGGTCGATTTACATTATCAACTCCGTTGATAAAACCAAATTTGTGTATATTACTTCCCCACCGACGCAGCACCATAGTTTCTTTAGAAACTACGCTCCGCAATCAAGGGCAAGACGATCTCGTGGAAAGTGTAGTTAACCGAACGTGAAAGCTAAAATTTTACGGGGTTGCGTAGGCCTAATCACTGAAACGAGCGCTTAGGCTTAAACAGTAAACGAGTGCTTTCTTCTTCACACTACCTCGTGAAAAGTGTTGTACGTTAACCGAACCACAAAATGAAAGCTAGAATTACGTGGTGATATTAAAGACTAAAAAAAGTAACCTCGTCTACCAGAGTGAATTTTTGACTTTGCAGAAACAATGGTCAACCTTTGTGTTGAATTCGCACATTTCTTGTCCACTTTTATGACACAGAAAGAAAACGAAAACGCAAACTAACAAACAACAATGCGATGTGTTGCCGTCCTTTTGATACAAAATTTTCCCGCACACGTGAGGAACGGATGAGCAAACCGCCTCGCGAGGGAGTTTGCTCAGCTCTTTGCTCACCGTGTGCGGCGGGCTTAAGGAGGCCAATTTTTCTATTTTTATCTTTATCATTGCAAAGGATCAGCAAAAACATGTAGATTCCATGAGGAAATATTAGTCTGTGTCTGTTGATTTCACCGATAGCCTCTTTCTTTTCTTGTAAGTTATTCACGTAATTTTTTATTTTTACTCCGCTTTTCTTTTAAAAAATTCAAGCGGATGTAAACTGGAGAATGGAAAGCCGCCGATGACAGGCGCGTAGCGTGGTCATTTTTTCAAGTACGCACAAGTACATAATCTAGAAACCTGAGTAAACTGAGCGAAAAATACTGCGTTCTTTATTTCTTGTCGAAATAGTTGTGTGAATAAAAGCAAAGAACAAAGCGTCTTGCCCTTATTTTGAGCAAACATGGCGCAAACAAAACATTGTTTTGGTTGTGCAAGCGTGACTGGAATTGTCAAGAACGTTCTAGGAACGTCGCTCCTTTGTCAAGAACGTTCTTGGAACGTCGCTCCTTTGCAACCTCGCCTTTTTGTGGCACGCTGGCCAAACAACACTGCATTGCTAGTATCAAAAAAGTACAATGCAAAACTAAGTTAGAACATGGTATAGCTTTTGTTTTAGTTTTAGAATTTAATGAAAGTGGTGCTTTCATCACGAAATCTTGGTTGCGTACAAGTACAATGTTAAAAATAGAAACAATTGCTAAACATTTCAAAATTTTCTGGTCACTTCAAGTACGCACGTGCGTTTATATGCGTATAGGACGCTACGCGCTTGGGTGAGAGGGAAAACAAAGCTGAAAAGCCTTTTCAAATCATCATGTCATTTAACATCCACACCGGAAAATAACTGAGTGAAACACGAAAATAAACAAGTCTGTTGGAAGCGTGTTTGAATTTCGACAAAGTCCCCAAAATCAGCAAGAACTTGTGACGCTGATGAATAATAAAGCAGTCTCTTTTTCCAAAACGATGGAATTACCTGGTGATAAACCTCGTCTGGAGAGTGAATTGTTGACTTTGCAGAAACAATAGTAAACCTCAAAGAGTTGGACGATTAGACCTTTGTGGTGAATTCGCACATTTCTTGTCCACTTTTATGACACTTGAAAGAAAAAAAATCGCAAACTAACTAGCCTGCGAACAGGCTCCCAGCGAGGGCAAAAAACAAGTCGGCGAGCGAAGCGTGAATCCGCGAGCGAAGCGAGTGGGACACTCCCTCGTCACCAGACCGCTCCCGGCTCACCCTACTCGCCCTACATTACACTCGGCTAACTCGCCCTAAACCCAAGCGGCAGCCTGTCCGCAGGCTACAAACTAACAAAACAATAATCCGTTGTGTTGTATTTTGACAAAGATGTATCCAGTTGTAGTAAAAACGCGAGGTAACTTGATCACAGGCGGCCGGTGAAATACATGTCACTTCCGATTTTACGATTTGCAGGAGCAAATATCTGCCAAAGTTTTTTTCGCTGATGGTAACTTTTTATAACGTAACCGGTAACTTTTTAACCACAAAATTTATCAGTGTTTTCACATCGCAAATGTTGTTGCTGATGGCAAATTTTTTTACTCTCGATCCAAACTTCCCAAAAACTTCCTTCTGCTCTTCATTAAAACTGTGTATCAATATTTATTTACCTTTACATCAGGAGTTGTTTAGCATTAAGCAGGCTAACAAAATCTCTACCATGCTTAGTTGGCATTTTTGAGCGTTGAAATAGAATTTTCGGTCCAATGTTTTTGACAGCAAGTCGTATATTTTGAGGTTTCCCATCACGATACGAACCCCGCCAGATAGGGCTTAACTTCAGTGAACTTGCTGATAAAAAGAAGTTGGGAGCGATTGCAGAATACCTGGCCCACTAATCGTACTGTAAAGAGCTGCCACTGCGGTCGACAGTTCTATAGTGAATGAATGAAAATTGTTAAAGGGCAAGCAGTATAATGAACTGCCAACACGGTCCACAATCCCGTAGTCGATGAATGAAAATTGTTCAAGGGCAAGACAATCTCTTGAAAAGTGTAGTTAACCGAACCGCAAAATGAAAGCTAAAATTTTACGAGAGTGCTAAGGCCTAATCACTGAAATGAGCACTTAGGCGTAATCAGTAAACGAGTGCTTTCTTCTTCATATGATCTCTTGAATAGTGTTCTTAACCGAACTACAAAATGTAAGCTAGAATTTTACGAGAGTGCTTAGGACTAATCACGAAAGCCAGCGCTTAGGCTTAATCAGTAAACAAGTGCTTTCTTCTTCACACGATCTCGTAAAAAGTGTAGTTAAGTATAACGCAGTGCTTTTTTCTTCACACGATCTCGTGAATAGTGTAGTAAACCGAACCACAAAATGAAAGCTAAAATTTTACTAGAGTGCTTATGCTCCGGTACCTGCAGAAGCTGCCAGTACTTAGGCCTAATCACTGAATCGAGCGCTTAGTCTTAATCAGAAATCGAGTGCTATTTCGAATGAAAGTTAACCGAATTGTAAAATGATTCAATGATCCAAGGGTTCAGCGTTGTCTGTACTCTTATCGACAACGATATTCGTCACCACAGTGGTCAAAATGTTGTGGACTCAACAATACAATACAATACAACAACTTTTATTTCAACACAATGGTGATTAAAGCGTTGTCGATCGCTTATGGGGTCGTGCATTTAACTTAAAACCTAAGGGAATAAAATATATTAAAATCGTCTTAATAATATAGAAAATCGTTATCATTATTGTGAGGCATTGTTTGCGGAGATTCCGCCTGAAAGTAGGTGCAGTGAGCAATTTGCCTCGCGAGGCCAAAAATATCAAACATGTTTGATTTTATCCTCACGGCCTCGCAAGGCGAATTTCTCACCAAAATTTTCCCGCACACGTGAGTAAACGGATGAGCAAACCGCCTCGCGATGGAGTATGCTCAGCTCTTTCCTCGCCGTGTGCGGCGGGCTTAAGTAGGCCAAAAGCATTTGAACGGTTGAAAACTATTTTTATCTTGGAGCAACTGCAGATTACCCCGCCACATCGAGGCCGTTACTGTAAAGGGCTGGCCACGCGGTACGCAGAAAAAATAAAGTCAAGGTTGATAAGTATCTTAAGTAGCCGGCTACGCAGTACGCGGTACGCAGAAAGAATTAAATTCAAGATGGCAAGGTATGTTAACTAGCTGACTACGCAGTACGCGTACGCAATGTTAAAAGCGTTCTTAGGCCTAATCACTGGAACGAGCGCTTAGGCTTAATCAATAAACGGGTGCTATCTGCTTCACACAATCTCGTGCAAAGTGTAGTTAGCCAAACCGTAAATTGTAAGCTAAAATGGTAACGAGAGTTTAGGCCTAATCACTGAAACGAACGCTTAGGCTTAATCAGTAAAGGAGTGCTATTTTCTTCACACAATCTCGAGAAAAGTTTAGTTAACCAAACCGTAAATTGAATAGGAAAATGTTAAAGAGTGCTTAGACCTAATCACTGCATCGGGCGCTATTTTCTTGACACGATCTCGTGAAAAGTGTAGTTAATCTAACCGTAAAATTCACAATTGATCACCACTTCATTCGCGACGCTTTAAGAACGAGAAATACTGTTTTGAATAAATTTCATACTTCAACTTGAATTTATTAGTTTCGGCGTAACGCGTAGCCAGCTACGCAGAAGTTTATTCGAGTGACAGGGTATACTGCAGTTAACTTTATCATTGCAAAGGGATAGCTAAAAATGTAGATTCCATGACGAAATAGTAAAAAAACGCAACTTAGTTTTCACACATTTCTAAATTTTTGAATCCTGGAGTGTAAGTGTACGTTCCGGAACACTACTTCAACAATTTAATTTTGCTGATTATCAATATCTAGATTACATCGGCTAGTCTGTGTCTGTTCATTTCACAGATAGCCTCTTTTCTTCTCTTGTAAGTTATTCACGTTTTTTTTTTTCACTCCACTTTTAAAGCGTATGTAAAGTGGAGAAGGGGGAGCCGCCAGTGTGAGAGGGAAATCAAAGCGGAAAAGCCTTTTCAAATCCTCATGTCATTTAACAGTCGCACCGGAAAATGACTGGGTGGAACGCGAAAATAAACAGGTCTGTTGGAAGCGTGCTTGAATTTCGACAAATGAGCCCCAAAATCAGGGCAAGCAGTATAATGAAGTGCCACCGCGGTCCGCATTCCCGTAGTCCATGAATGATAATTGTTCAAGGGCAAGAGGAGGATCTTGTGAACGGAACCGTAAAATAAAAGCTAAAATTTTACAATAGTGCACGGCCTAATCACTGAAACGAGCGGGTACGCTTTTGAAATATCGCTATAATTACCGATTTTTTCAATGTTTACCCAAATGGTGTAAATACCAATGGATGAACGAATTGGACGAAATTGGCAAAATATCGCAAAAATTGTCGAATTTCTCAAATTCGCCAAAATCACCAAAGTTCACCCATGTGGTGTCAAAACCAATGGATGAACCAATTTGACGAAATTGGCAGAATATCGCCAAAATTGCCGAATTTGTCAAATTCGCCAAAATCGCCAAAATCACCAATGTTCACCCATGTGGTATCAATACCAATAGATGAATGAATTTGACCAAATTGGCAAAATATCGCCAAAATCGCTAATTTTGCCAAGATTGTCAATCGTGCAGCTCTTTCGCCAAATCTGCCATTTTTGTCATCGTGTGCATTTCTGGTCATAAGTGCAGCAGTATTATCATTTCTGGCCCCAGCCAATGCGGAAAAACAACATTTACGCGCCAAATACTTCAACACGCAGATTGTTTATCATATCAAAGTTTGAACGCCCCATTCGCAAGATCGTGTATTGCTACGGTCAATGGCAAGATTGTTTTAAGGAATTGGTCAAGGAAGTCACGTTTATGGAGGGTATTCCCGACGACATTCCCGCCTTATTTCCACCCCCTCATCGTCCTGGTCTGCTCGTGTTAGATGACCTCATGAGAAACTGTAGCGATGACGAGCGCATTTTGGATTTGTTCACCAAAGTGTCCCATCATTGTGACATCACCTGCATTTATTTGACACAAAACCTTTTTCCCCCAGGAAAGTCTTCCCGGAGCATTTCTCTTAATGCTCATTACATCATTGCTTTTAACAATCCTCGAGATACTTTGGGGTTGAGGACACTGGCACAACAGGCGTTTTCTGGGCGCGTTCCGTTTGTGTGGGAGAGTTTTCAAGACGCTACATCACAACCATTTGGATACTTAATGATGGATTTACATCCACGAACCCCGGACATTCAACGATTGCGAACAAGGATCTTCCCAGGGTCACATTCATATCCCATTGTTTACGTTGATAAGAAAATCTATAAAACCGATGAACCCTTTCCGGTAGATTTCATTTAACACCATGGCTTTGCAATTGTTGCACCGCGAGGAGACAGTAAACAATCAAAGTGGTGGTGACATGACTTTGCGTTTTTGAAAGATTTCAAAATCTACCGAGAGAAGAAAACAAGAATTCGTCAAGGCTTCCAAAGTCAATCAACATTTACCCTTTCTCTGCACTTGTTTTACAAGCAGAGGGAAACAGTGGAAAGAGATGATATCTCACGCTAGTAAGGGACAAATAGAAGCCATCAGTGAAGTCGCTCTTAATCTACTTAAAGGGAACATTATGGTTCCAAGTTCATCATTTAAACGCTTGAAACCACACAAGGCGAAACTCCTGTATTTGACTCGCAAGACACCTAGTCTGAAGAAGAAAAAAGAAGTTCTCAATCAACAAGGAGGATTCCTGCCAGCTCTCGCCTCTTTGATTGCACCGTTCGCTTTGGATTTATTGGGTAAAGTGTTAAAATGAAACACGTACAAAAGATGATGTTGGTTCCAGAGCATTTATTGCAAAGCCTTGAGACAGAACATCGCTTAACCCCACCTCCGCAACTCACGACCTTGACGCGCTTGGATCAAGACATGAAACA
>OX421445.1:42731553-42734053 GCA_949126865.1 Montipora capitata | reverse complement strand
CTACAAGACAAGGGCTAACATCATCTCACCGCAGTTAACCATCGCCTAAACTTCGTCGACCCAGACAAACGAGCCCACAGCAGGGCATTGAAAAGACATGATGGGGAGTGAAACGAAGTATGCCTCGTACGGGAACATCCATGGATCTCTACCAAAGCTATTTACTTGGAAGTATCATTGAGCACATGGCCGATCCCTACAAAGAGCGATAAATCGCAAAATCCCTCTAAATGCACCGTTCGTGATCCTAAATACAGGAAAGGAAGAAAATATACACTTTGCAGTGTCTCGGCGAATTTTTAAGCAGACAGGAAGAACAATTTCACGATAAAAAGAGCAGGTAGCCATTAAATTTCTTATGACAGTACTTTTATTTGGTTTGTTTGTTGTGTTTGCGAATCTGAACCCTATTACAACGATTGCTTGAAACTCCACTTCTTGCGCTTATTCTAAAACTGAAAAATGGGTAAAATTGCAGGAAAAGTGCCGAAATTGCAGGAAAAACTGTTCGATTTTCCGTATTTCAGACAGAAGTTCGACCGACTTTTTTAAAGTCCATATAGACTTACAAAAAAAACCTCTAAAAAGAAAGAACAAAGCGCCACAGTCCCAAAGGACGTCTATTGTTATCGCTGTTGTTTTCTTGAAACAAAGGGGTGTATGCATAATGAAGTAGGGACCTGTGCGGAAATCTTGCCCAGAGCTCTCTCTCTCTTTCTCTCTCCAATCCATGCTAGTAGCATACCGATAAAAATGATATGCACACACAGTACTATTTTATGCGCACCTTACGAAACATTATTTTAGGGTTACGCACGTGTTTTTGTTTCACGTGTTAGGGTTACAGCTGCGTTGCTCACGTGTTGTTTCACGTGTTAGGGTTACAACCGTTATTGCGTCATGCCCCAACATGCCCCTAATTTATGCACGCCCTGCGCCATTGTTTTCGTGGTTATAATATATGCACATGGGATCGAGGTTTTTGGGTCTGAATGATCCGATACAACTACTACCATGTATTTTCATGTTGTCCATGTATATCTATTTATAACCATATATATCTATGTATAGCCTTTTATTATCATATATATGCATGTACACCCATGTACATCTATGTATAGACGTGTATTACCCTGCATATAACCATGTATTTCCTGGTATGTCCATGTACATCCATTTATTGTCTTGTAAAACCAATTAGTTATTTATTCTGTAACGGAATGTAATAATTATTATTTAGTTAGCGAAAACAATATTTATAAACTCGATATTAGAATAGAACAATAACAATAATGTGTGCTGCAGGTTAGTAAAAAAATTTGCTTCTATATTTTTTGTACAACAAATTGTAAAGTATCTATGTATCTATCTATCTATCTATCTATCTATCTATCTATCTATCTATCTATCTATCTATCTATCTTTGATACACTTAACCATGAGATCTTGATAAAGAAATTAGACTACTTTCAGGCTTTGATCACTCAGCAGTTTCCATTTTCCATTCGTATTTGTCAAATCGCAAGTAACAGTGTAGTGTGAATGGAACAGCTTCTGAGCGCCTAGATATTTATTGTGGGGTACCACAAGGCTCAATATTAGGACCCCTTTTATTTTTAATGTATATAAATGTTTTGCCGAACTGTTTTCGTTTTTGCAAGGCCAGACTTTATGCAGATGACACAAACTTAATGGTCTCCAGCTCTGAACTTCGTCAGATAAAAGAATTGATGAGCAGTGATCTAAAGCATGTGCCAACCTGGCTTGTGAATAAACTGTCATTAAATGTACTGAACTCAGAATTTATGATTATTGGATCTAGACAGAGAATGGCATCTTTGGATAGTAATGTCGATCTGTGGATGGATATTCTTTAAAGAGAGTTCAACAAACTAAATGTTTAGGAGTGCATATCGATGAAAATCTTACCTGGTCAGAACACGTCAACCATATTTCAAAAACAATTGTCTGTAATATCAGTGTTCTCAGGAAAATAGCACCCAATACCGACCAATAGAATTACCGTCCACAGATCGATCATAGAACCTTACTTTAATTATTGTTCACTCGTCTGGGACAGCATTCCCAAACCCTTTCTAATAAAGAATTATAATAAAGAATAATAAACAATTTTAATAAACAATTTTAATAAACAATTCTAATAAACAATTTAAATAAAGAAATAAAGAATTCTAATAAAGAATATTCTTTGTATGGGAATTTACTTTCCCAATTATTCTCCAGTCATGCACTTTTTGTATCTTTTGTAATTTTTTTTAAACTTGTATTAGCATGACAAAGTATTATTAAACTTAAACTTAAACTAATAAGCTTCAGAGGTAACAAAATCGAGCTGCCCGCGTTGTGACCGGTCTCCCATACACGGTGCGGTCAGCTCAAACTCTTGAAGCGTTGGGTTGGTCGCCATTGACCGAAATGCGTAAAGCAGCAAAAAGCCATTATGATGTACAAAATTATTCATGGCACTGCTCCTTTCAAA
>OX421445.1:42719053-42721553 GCA_949126865.1 Montipora capitata | reverse complement strand
GGACCACAGAGACGAATAGAAACTACGCAAAAAGGTAAATAACACTCTACAAAAAAAGAAGGCCTGCAAGGAACTAGAAGTCCAAAACACACTATAGCAAGTCCAATCTCCATCATTTCGACTGATCAAAACTCAAAACCCTTTATTTTATTTCAATACTCTAATTATTTTAAAGTCATGATCAAATAACCGAAAGAAAGACAATTAGACCAAATTGTATCAAATTGTAAATTTCTCCCACAATAAAACTGCCCAGTGAATAACCTACTATAGTACGCGACTCCAAACATAGCGCTCCAATAACTATGATTTTACGATCAAAAATACGCCACAGAACAGCTGAAAAAACCCTGATTTCAATTTTATACTCGTTCCTCAGTCAAAGAACTGAAAATAATGCCAATTTGGGCAAATTGTTTTTTTCGATTTCCCCCACAAATTTGCCCGTCATAAAACTGCCCGGTGAATAACGTACTATAGTACGCGACTCCAGCCATAGCGATCCAATAACTGTGCTTTTACGATCCGAAATACGCCAGTTTTACTACTCGAAAAATCTTGCCCTTTTAAAAATCAGAGGAAAGAAAGTCAACTAGGCTTTCGTTAAAATGCATGCGCTCCAAAACCATTTCCCGTTTGAGTTTTGAAAGGATTTTTTTTTCGGATGACAAACTTCCGTTACCGGTGTACATCTTGTATTGCGGAGGACAGTAAGGAAATTAACCAATGTTTTTTAAAATACTTGCGCACAGCCGTTGATTTGCTCTATAAATCATTTATTTTTCCACGCGCTTGGTGCGATCATCGTCGCCTTGTTTATTGTGACGCACAAATCGTGCAGCACCTATAATTGTTGGTGCACCTATAATTCGTGTTTAAACCCCTCGAATGCCTCCAAAGAAATGTGAGCGGGCTTTCTTTTATTTCTCCCCAGCCTCGTTGTGACACAAATAGGCAGCTGCGAAGGAGAGAGTGCATACAGCCATTTCAAGAAAGGTTGTCGTACAAGAGCGTAAGACCTTACGCTACAATAACGACAGGTTGTATGGGCAACGGTTGTCTGCCTTTGTTTGATCTAAGTTCACAGTTTTAGCCGGAAGGAAGGAGAATCCATGAACATGCGTGCTCATGTTATCTCTCTCTATTGCGTTAGAGCAACGAGAACTTCGACCAAGTAGTGGTAAATTACTTTTACCCATAAAGCCATTTGGTATTGACGCATACGCTTTTAAGCTTTTGTAGGACAAATATCTCGAAACAGTTGAATCCCTATGAAGTGGATTTCCGAAGCTACGGAACGTAATGCGGATCTATATTTTAAACCGTCACCACCATTTAGTCACTAGCATTGAAGACTACATCATCGAAAGATACAATTGTCTTACTCGCGGTCCAATTGGAACCAACGGGGTTAGAAGTGATTTGACGTTTACTAATAATTCGCGCTTTATATGGAATGAAATAGAAATCAAAACTTTATGAGTGCAGCTTGAAGCATTGCGAATTCACTCTACCGACGTTCCCGTTTGCAGTTATATCTCAAATTCGATGTACCATTTGAATACTCAGATTGTGTGCTCTTTATTGACAGACGGTGACACTTGTTTTAAAGAATAATGACAGCAGCGGCGGGAAAAAAAAGGTAAAATGCCATTCAATGTCCAACGAAATAAGCTTCCAAGGCACAGATAATAAAACCAAATATAACATAACCTTTGATAAGGGCGTAGTAAGTCTCCAAAGCAATAAAATCGTGCGTAGCAGAACTCATAATTGGATCTGTTGCAAGTGAACTCAGATCCTTATTTCTCACACCACATTTATCTCCGGAAAAGTAACAGGCAGAGTCATTAGGTTGAATATACTTGAAAAACTAGAGAGGGTAAAGGACCGTGCACTTATTTAAGGCCTTTTATTTATAGCAAGGACCCTTCCGTAAGAAAGATTGGTTTACATAACATATTTAAGGGTCGGCTCACCAAAGATATGTCAATTACGATAGACAGATAATAAAAGAAGAGACTCACCACTATATATATGTGCAATAAACTATTTCTAAGAGAAACTGACAATCCCTAGTCACCGGGTATTTAATTTTGAGGGCGTAGGGATGGTCGTAAGACGCGAATGAATATAAATGACAACAGCTCGAATATATAGACTACCGCTAATGAAGCAATTGTAACAACATACCATGCAACACCCCAAAGAGAGGGTTACGTAACCCATGATAAATATATGACTTCGCTGTAAGTACTTGGAATTCGCTGAGACGACACGCGCCATGGCCGGCACAAAGGAAATTAAAAATTGTATTCCAGAAACACAACTTACGTCTAAATTATGAGGGCAATCGTATTACTTATTAGAGGTTTATATCTTTTATAGTGGAATAATTCGCTCAAGTATCGGTGAAGTATCGGTGAAGTATAGTTGAAGTGTCGGTAAAGTATCGGCCAAGCGTCGGTGAAGTATCGGCCATGTATCGATCAAGTATCGG
>OX421445.1:42704053-42709053 GCA_949126865.1 Montipora capitata | reverse complement strand
AGGTAAAGAATGAATATCCAAACTGTTTTTCACAGCACTGACACAACGCAACGCACTGTTTAATATGTTCATCTCATTTTTCCGTGACAGCTGAGAACAGAGAATGTTGATAACGTTTCATGATGCCTAATTCTTACATCTTTATCTTTAATAACTTGTAAGTTTTTCACTATCATGATGAACAGTTCTTCGAAAGGGGTAAAAGGACATTTCTTTTAAAAAACTGTGTGGATTATGCGTAACTTAAGTCGCCACCAGTGCAGTCCGACAGGAAATATGTATATTTAGAATAAAAAGCGCTTCAAATTTTGCGTCCGGTCCACATAGAAATGTTTACGGGATAGTTGTTGAAAAGCTCTAACTTTGAACTAAACCTTACTACAACATGTAATGACTTAAAGATTTATACACCAGCGAAGAACGGTAACTGTATTCCTGAAGTTTCTTAAGCAACTCCTGACCACTCCTTGTCGCACGTTAATTACGATCATTTCTGATTCAAAAGTGGCAGGTAATTCAGCAGTTGAGCGTGAAATTCAGAAATATTCATTCTTCTGAATTGTTAAGATTAACTTAAATTAATGCTTCAACGATCACACGATAGACGAGTTCAATGAAGCCTCTGCCAATTTGACGAGTTAAAATGTAAATAAACTATTAAGCTGCATGCTTCTGTCACGCAAGTGAGAGCGATAGCTCATGAAATATGTTGTTCGATTCGAACTGCTTAACAAGTTTGTAACAAATGGAGAGCCACGTTTCTCGGACGGCTGACAATTACTTGTAAAGTTAATCATTTTCACAGTATTTGAAGTTCGCGAAAAACTTGAGATTTTACAAAAACTCTTCAATAGCTCTTCAATAGCTCTTAAAAACTTTTATTGCGAAGAATTTCTGGAAAGGTCCGTTGACGGGCACTTTGGTATGTCAACACTCCAAACTCCAGTTTCGGCAACGAAAAGGTCAAAATAACGATCAGGGGTCAGCTATGGGATGACAAAACTTCCATTGTGTTTCATTCTGTGAATGCGAAAAGAAATTTAAACTTTGTTGGCTCATTTCGAAACTCACAATTACCAGTTGACAATGCTCTTCAATTCAAATGTTTTGGTGAGTTGATCACAGGAATTAAATATTCATTTTATCGTCTGTCTATTGTTTCGGGGAACAATGAAAATCACAGCTAAATACGAGTTTGAATAACAAAAGGAAAAACGCGCATCAAATGCGCGTTTGGAAACGCGTATGCGCAAAAAACGTGCGTGCGTTTTGCGTCTGCGTAGGACGCTTATTTCTGGTCTGCACTGTAGGTCAACTTCGTTTTTGGTAGGGGGACTCAAGTCAATTTCCAGGTCATGGAATTCGGCAGTTATGTCCTCCAGAGGACTGACAGGTGGTTCTACATTTAGGAGCTCTCAATTACTTTACCATCTTTAACCACTGATGTATTTCGGGTATTTTTTCCAGTCGAAGTTTGAACTTTCTGGTAGACTTCTCTCTGACTCTTTCTACTTTCTGCTTCCAGCGCGAATGCTTGCATAATATATAGATTTTGCCAAGCCTAAAAGTGGAGCTCCCTGGTTATTTATTTTTACTGCCTGTACGGTTTGTGAAAATAAAAGGTTTCGAATTGTTCGCATTTTGATTTTTCTGGTTGCTGCTTTAATATTTAAATCATTTTCTTTGCTTTCTTCTATAGAAAAATTCATTGCCTAACTAATGACTTCCACGGTAAATTTTACGCTAAAAACCGATATCGCATGAATTATGAAGCGATGAGTGCGACATAGGTTTTTACAGTGAAATTTACTTTGCAATTCACCAGTTTGGCATTAATTTTCTCTTGAACCGAATGAGTTTTAAAAGAAAACAAGCATTAAGCACAAAGTCAGCGAGCGAATTGAAAAGGAAAAAAAAGCCATTTCAGAGTCAACTGTCAATAGCCAGGTAATAGGAATCATGCTAAAATTAGAAGCCATAAAAACAACTTTGTCAAGGTCAAAGAAGAGTTTTACTGATGTACTTTATTCCACTAAGATCATTCACTTTTTGATGTATTTCATTGAAACACGCCAGGTTGGCTTGGTACAAGAATCGGCAAACTACGGCAATGCAACCAAGAAAGGACAAACTTCAAACACGATCTGCGCCAACACTTAAATAACATTTGGGTGCTTTAAACAAACTTCTGAAAACATAAACTACTGAGATTTCCCCCTAATTTTACGAGAACTCATTGCGAATACGTGTTTATAACATAAGGGCAAATTTTTCTTATCACTGTCGAGGCACAACAAAAACCAGTTGGGCAAGCGGATTAAAAAAGCACTTGTTTGCTCGCACTTTAGAGGAAAACAAACAAACAAACAAACAAACAAATCAACTTTTTCTCTATGTCCAAAAGAGTACAGATAATTGTTATTTAATTCCAGTTGACAATAAAAATTCGATTTTCATTCCTGAAAAAAGGAAGAACCAATTAAACCACCTTTTAAAAATATGCATCCACTTTAAATAACGCATCCGTCAAAATAACAAACGGTTTAGTGCCCAAGGAAAGAATTTGTGTGCTAAGTATGAGCTATTACTCATATTCTGTTTTGTCATTGTCGTTCTCTTTCGTTCAGTCTTTTCGTTTCTGTTCTAGACATAGGTCCTCCATGCATCATGTAACCTTATCAGTGCTTCTAAAGATATGCCAAAAATTGCAATACAGAGAAAAAGCGGATCTAAGCAAATTCAAAATAAACACTCAGCTTTTAGTTTACATCCCGCCGATGCTTGACTTGAATAACTGCGTAGCCACCAGTGTGGACCACAGATATCGTGATATGTCAAACTGGATTGAAACCAGTGAAAAATGCAGAAAGAAAACATCATCCAAACCGTTTTCCACCTGAACACGAAAAGCGTTTGACTGTGTAAGAACTTTCGTTGATATATAGTATGGCCGTGTAGCTGCGTCGAGCCATAGAAAGAGTGCGAAAAACGAAGCCTCTCTTATTCTCTTATGTTCAGGTGAGTTCACCTAGGTTGAGCCTGTAATCCCATTGAAAACCAGTACTTGGTCAGGGGTCGATTCAAGGAAACAGCCGACCTTGGTGAGCTTAAGCTTGAGCCCGCAATATGGTCATGTGATACTGGTCAGCAGATACCTTGTTCTGACAGGTGTCAGTTAATCAAAAGATGGATGTCCAATGTCAAAGATATCTGCTGTAAACTAGCATACTGGTCACATTGGCATACATGAAGGGGTGGACGGACGGACGTATGGACGGTCATGACGTCATGGCTATAAAACCAAATTTTCTCGGATCGATGGGTTACCATATTTTCTTAACAATCTTCGACCAAATAATCCAACTCTACAAATCTACATTGCTCTAGTTTACCTATTGAGCACTTTAATAGCTGATGAAATCTTCAATTCATTATATTATTATATATATAAAATATAAAATGCATCATATTGGGAAAACGTCAACTCACAACTACTCAATTGTAGTAATTAATGCGGTGTTTTGATCTAAATCCCGCCTTTTATTATGACCATGAGGATTAAGGGTAAATAATTGCGCAGTCCAATAGGCCTCCCTAGTGAGTAACAATTGTTCAAGATGTAAAGAATTTTCAAAAGACCTAATTTTTTCAATAATGATGAAATTGATTTGTGAAATTTCATGTTCAGAGTTATTAAAATGGGTAGCCAATTCACAAGTTCTTTTTTTCTTCAGCATGTTTGACTTGTGGTTACGAAATCTTACTTTAAATTCAGTCGAGGTGGAGCCTACATATTGCAGGTTGCATTTGGCACAAGACATTTTCCCAATATGATGCATTTTTATTGATATGTCACCTATAGTTCTTTATTTGTTTTTGATTGTTAAATCCATGTCACCTTGTAGCTTAGACCTTTGTTATAGTTCTTTATTTGTCTTTGATTGTCAAATCCATGTCACCTTTTAGCTTTGACCTTTGTTCTGTTACGTTTCCTTAATTTCAATATTTTGGCTCTGTATATATAAGCTGCTGTTTTTGTGATTTGCACTCATTGTAAATATTTTTTTAGTTTTTAACTTTTAACCTGAAGAAGGCCAAACAGCCGAAACGTCGTATTAAACCCCGTCCAGAACAGTCAAGAGTTTGTCTCTTCGTCACTTTTTCTTAAGTACACTTAACTACAAATTCGCGTCAAGACATTGTATCCTGTGAATCCTATTACTGGGAGTTCATCGTTAGGTCAACCAACCGTACACCTTTTATTAGATCTGCTGGCTCTGTTGTCTGGTACACCTACTTCTTTGTATGACACTTGGCACAAACTGGTTCCTTACAAGCACCACAGTAATTTTTTATTCCGCTGCATCCAGCATAACCGTATTCCTAAAGGTCTTATGTTGGCATTTGAACTTCAGTTGGTCAAGGAAAAGGACAATCTACAAGACTCTTGTAAGCAGCATTTACACAATGCTTCCCTCAACATCTTAAAGGACATTTCTGTGGCAGCCTTATCTAAGACCAAAGCCCTTCAGAGGGAACTTCATATCCAGCGCGATCACCTCCTTCGTGATTATGAGGAAACTGCTCTTAAAACCATTTGGGAACAGGTTAAAGAACGGATGGTAGCACTGGAGATTGATTTGAAAAGGAAGTGCGCCATAAGTTCTTGTTGGCCACACCCCTTTACCCATTACCAGTAGATCGTACTGTACAACAACCAACAACACAAGAAGGAGAACGCGGTGGTTTGAAAAAATTGCCCAAATGAATATAAGAGCTCCAACCGAAAACGATGGTAGCGACAAGGGTGTAACAACAGAGATCAACTTGCTGGACCTGAATCCTATTAATCTAACCTCTTCTGAACTCACAGATGCGGAGCACTCTCTCCTGAAGAAAGGACCAGCATTTTGTCCTGTGCCTAAGGATGTCAATTGGCAAAAGGTGACTGATGACATAGATAAATTTGAAAGGAGAATCCGCCTTGCCGTTTTCTTCCA
>OX421445.1:42689053-42691553 GCA_949126865.1 Montipora capitata | reverse complement strand
TGATGAAGCCAAGGGGTCACATGACAAGCACCTTGGAGCGCTAGAAGAGCAGACAACTGTACATGCCACAGTATTGGGAGAAGTCAATGGAGTGAAAGCCAGGATAATGCTGGACACAGCAGCTGGAAGCACATATATCAGTCCAGATCTACTAGCTGGACTAAATTTGAAGCTGCAATGAGGGGAGCAAAGAGTGATTAAGCTGTTATATGGAACTGTGTGTATGGGCAGGGCAGGACAGGGCAGGACAGGACAGGACAGGACAGAAACTGTATCAGATCAAGATTAAGTCTGATGCCACTGACGACTTTGAAATGGAGATACAGGCTGTCAATGCTGTGAAAGCAGTTTTGACGCACCTTCCAAACCCTATCATTGCAGACCAGAAGAGTATAAATCCTTGGATTAAAAGACTTTCATTCAGTGAAAAAATAGCAGACCAAGACATGCTACTCGCAAACTTGAGAGGATTCAGAAACTCTGATGGAACAGCAACTTGAGCAGGGAATTCTGGAACTTGTGCCAGAGCCACCAACAGGGGAGGTAATCCATTACATCCCACATCATCCATTAATCAGAGAAGAGGCACAATCTACCAAGATGCAAATCATGTATGACTGTTCTGCAAAGAGTTACCCCCAGTTGCCCTCTTTGAAGAAGTGTCTGGAAGTTGGACCTCTGCTGCAGCCAATGATATTGACATTGTGCTAAGAAACAGAATTCATAAGTACTGTGTGGCTGGACATATTGAGAAGGCATTTCATCAAATTTAGGTCGGGGCAGAGGACAGGGATGCAATGCGTCTGTTATAGTTTGTCAATTTGGACGACAGGAACATTTTTTCCTACCACTTCACATGTGTAGTATTTGGGTCTGCACCGAGCCCTTATATCCTTGGTTCAACACTGCAGAAACACATCAGTCAATATGCAGAACAGTATCCAGAAACTGTTGCTGACCTATTGAAAAACACTTATGTTGGTGATATCCAGTCAGCTGGTGATGATCTTGAGAAATTATCTAAGTTCAAAGTGGAAGCTACTGAAATCATGACGGACTGCACATGTGGTACAGCATCATCCCCGAGATTGAGGAGTCTGAGGCTAGTACAGCGGAGTCCCTCTAAACTGGACCATCATTAAACTGGAATCCTCTCTTTACCGTATATTTTTTACAGTCCCAAAATTTCTGTCATATCTTTTGTCTATTTTTAACCTCAGTAAACCGGAACGCCTGAATTCCGGACGCCAGACGCTTTTTTCAGTTCGTAATAACTTACTGACAAACGTTTAATTGTAATCATGCAGCTGTGTAATCCTAATCAGAATTGAGAAACATGTTGATGTTCCTGACAGTAACCTTTCACATAAAGAAGTGCTTGATGTGGTTATTAAGTTAAAAAAATTGCGGTTGACAAAGATGAGAATCTCCAACTGGTTCAAGAGCTGGAAAATTTAACTGAAAGAAAAATAGTTGAACAACGTTGTAATCAGATGCAGTTAACATAATTGGATTCCTTTTTCCAAAAGCATCTTGGAAACGTACACAGAGAATCTTGAACATTCCATGTGTAAATGATTTAAAAGTGGGAATCATATTACCCTGTGTGTGACACTGAATTTTTTTGTAACTTAAATAAAATGATGTTGAAAGGCTTCCTTTTGATCCATGTTGTTTGTTCCTTTACTGATGTACTTTATCAGTACTGATGTACCATAATTATACTGGTACTTAGAGTCAGACAATACATTATGTGGCATAAAATTTCCTTATGGGTAAAACCTCAGTACACTGGGCACCCCTCTAAACTGGACATTTCCTCTGGTCCCAAGGGTGTCCAGTTTAGAGGGGTTCCACTGAAACGGCAAAGGACTTACAGCTGAAGACAGGCCTACTTAAGCTAAGTTAACAATTGGAACCCACCCTCACGAGACTAAGGATGCTTTGCATTTGACAGATCTGACCGGCCAGACCAGTTATTTGGAAAGACTAACTTTACAATACCTTCAAATTAACACACTTCAAGGATAATATGTACTCTTCCAGAAGAATGCGAGGGATTATGATGCAAGTGGTCCTTCAAATTGTTGCATTTTCTTTGCAAACAGACACGGCCAGTTTCAATAAAAGGGAAGACACCTTGGAACAAGGACAAAGATATATCGACTTGACCAAGTGCACAGGGCAAAATGATGATGGCCCACTGACAAAGCAAAAAATGCTGTGCGATGCATGGCATCTATGATGTGCCCTTTTTGCAAACTGTAGAAAAATGATTCCTTCCATTGCACTTCTGACATCGCTTTTGCCATGCAAGACATTTGAAAATCTTTCGCTTCTGGTGCTTCTGACACTTTTCATTCCGATCATATTTTTGCTTCTATGAAGGTTTTGTCAGCTGCACTTTTAGTCAATGTACATAGCATCTGTAGTGCTAGATGCCCCTGAAGTATTTTGCGGAGCCATGTGCCAAGTGCGGTTCTTGCTCTGCACATTGTTT
>OX421445.1:42666553-42674053 GCA_949126865.1 Montipora capitata | reverse complement strand
TCCTTCTTTACATTTAGAGGATCATGCTCCTTAGTATACTGTTTCCCTCTAAACACTGTCGAACTATATATATTGACCACCCTGGCACTGAAAAGCTTCTTCAACAAGACCAAGACTGTCTACAGAGTCTAGACTGGCATTTAGATTTCAACAGATCTACATTTTAACTCTTGCAGATCTCTAAGAAGAAAAAAACCCTCTACAACCAACAGGACCTACAACCTTTACAGTATCTATGGATGTGTTTTGGTCGAGGCACATTGCGAACGCCAATAAGACCCTTGCTCTCCTTAAAAGAGTTTCATGGGATATATGGGACTCAGCTAGTACCAAATGGTTTTTAGTAACTTTGTGCCTATTAATTTCCACTGAAGCTAGAATATGCTGGCAATTTGTGGTCACCCTACACCACTAGGCATCATGCCCTCCTGGAAAATGTCTAAAGAGGAGGAACTAAATTCATGATATTGAATTATCCTGCGAATGTGACTTGTAACGAGAGACTAGCTAAATTCAATTTATTGCTCTTAGAATATTGTCCAACTCCAGAAACAACCTATTTGTCCTTTTGTGCCATATTATCGCACAGTCGTGTACTACATTATTTGCGATATTCATTGTAGACAGGATTGCTTTATTTGAACTGCTGATCTGTGGAAATTGCTGACATCTAGTATTAAACAATTAAGTATTTTGCTTCACTAAATTAATACCCTTCTCACCATCACAGCATTAACTCATGAAATGTAAAATGAAGGTAAATTCTACAGTGGTCTGTGGGTGGACGAAGAGCTAAGTCCCATTTGCAAATAATAAATGATTATTATTGTTACAGAGATAAGGAGGATTGGCAGAGAGGCAGGGGAGATTGTTGTATACTATACTTACCAAGGGGGCATTGTGGGAAGGTTCTCCAATTGATTAAGAGTTTGGAAGCTGTGCTAAGATTAAGGACGTTCGCGCGAAAATTTTTCAACATTGATTTTTTTCTGAAACTTTTACCACTGTAAGATAATGAGTTAGTTATGTCAGAAATGTAAAAAAAATGGGGGGTCACCGACTTCGTTTTGGAGAGAACATGCCCGGAAAAACACCCAAAATGTGACAAAATCGGGCTTTGTGAGCGAATAAGGCCAGTGTCTGTAGACCCAAATATATTGCAATTAAATCTTTGAAGTGAAATCTTCTCTGCCAAATATTGTTTAAGTGGACTTATTAAGTGAATTTAGTCAACTGGTGAGGTTCCTTAAAGATCAAGTTCGCATTTAGCGACCACAGTTTCACGCACCTTGCAGCCGCAAGATGGCAGGATTTGATCTCCCGTGAGCAGAAATCTTGAAATTTTTTTAACTTCTCACATTGATTTTTTGTTCATTTTTGGACAACGTGGAGATAATTGTAAATAGAATCCGTTTCTGGAAAGAAAAATTGGGGTCACCGAACGTCCAAGACCGTTAAATCCAGGCAAAGCTATAGCAATGGCCTTTTGCCCTACCATTTCTCATTTTGTTACTTAGCGCGCGCGCTCGTGTATGACGTGGCGTGTGCATTTGCGTGCGCAGTAAGGATGCGCAGAAACAATTGGCGCGAACGTCCTTAAAGCAAAGATGTGAGGAAGACAGTGCAGGAGGCAAAGTAGCGAAAATTGGTGAAACATCTTGTGGCAGCTACTTTAACAAGCATTTTGGTCACAAATCTAGCAGGACAGCAATAATATCTGTAATTATAACATCATCGGAACCGATAACTGGCAAGTTTGCTTATTGGCAAATTGGCTTACTGGCAAATTGCTTATAATTGATGTATATTTTAAATGCTTTTTATTATTTATAGCTGATGAATTGTCCGGGGATAAATAAAGATTATCTATCTATCTATCTATCTATCTAGTTCTAATTTCCCGAATGACCATATTCTAAAACCTTTGACATGACGATTAAACATGATGGCAAACGTTTGCTTTCACAGCCATAGCACTTCCTAGTGGGAATTTTTCTTAGAACTGGGAAGTGTTGCTGGAATTCTACCTTTCTTTTATACCTTTTCCCCTTTGCTATGAACAGTTTGGATGTGCAGCATTTGCTATTACTGCTATTATTTTGTCAGTCTGAGTAACTTTATTGAATTGTAGTGTGAAGCATAGACCTCTATTTGATACATGTACACCCCTTTCCTAACATTTTTTGCTTATTGAAGGTTTCTTTGGAGTAAAGAAGACAATCCAGAAAGTATGTGGTAAGTTGATCTTGGTGATGGAATTTTCAGATGAGATATCAGGACTCGATGTCTTTATGTATGTTCTCCTTACTAGTGAGGGTAATTTATGTAATATTGGCACTCCAGGGCTCTCAGAGTGTGGTTTCCCATGCAATTTGTGTTTTTCCTGATTGGCTTCATACAATTGAAATATACATGGTTCGTACAATCTTGAAAAGGTCTTGACTTGTAGTAGCCGTCTTGAAAAGGCCGTGAATTCATTTAAGGTCCTTGAAAAGTACTTGATTTCTTTCTTTATTAGGTCTTGAAATGTCCTTGAAATTCACAAATTTGTTTACGTTACATCATTTTCTTAGGAAATAAATTATTTTGCCGAGGAAAATTTGGCCATTTATGACTTATACCAAGCAATAAGCAATTACGGTTGAGACAAAACAAATGGCAGATAATATATAGATTTAGCCAAGCCTAAAAGCGGAGCTCCCAGCTTGTTTATTTTTACTGGCTGTAGGATTAGTGAAAATAAAAGGCTTTGGAACTCTCCGCCTTTTAGTTTTCCTTGATATTGCTTAAATATGTAACATTTTCTTCGCTGCCTAACTAGTGAATTCCACGGTTAATTTCACCTGAAAAACTGACTGATCGCGTGAATCACGAAGGGATGAGTGTGATATCGGTTTTTCCAGCGAAATCTACTGTCGAATTCACCAGTTAGGCAATTAATTTTTCTTGAATCGCAAGAGTTTTAAAAGAAAACGAGCAAATCCTCAGCAAGCGAAACGGAAAAGGAAAGAAGGCATTTCAGAGTTGACTGTCAAATGCCAACGAATAGGAATCACGCTAAAATTAGAAATCACAGACGTACTATAGCTTGTGATGTGACAGATCGTCTTTGTCCGTTCAAGGTCAAACAAGGAGTTTTATTGATGTACTTTATTTATTCCAAATTCTCTGAAAACGAGATCATTTACAATTCGATGTATTTCATTGAAACACACCAGCTTGGCTTAGAACCAGAATCGGCTAGAAAGGACAAACTTCAAACAAGATCTCCAACAAATTACCTGTACATGCTCTAAACAAACTTCTGAAAACACAAGCAGGTGATATTTCTCCTTAGACTTTAACAAGAACTCATTGCGATTGCATGTTTAGAACATAAGTGCAAAATTCTTGTCACTGTCGAAGCACATCGAAAAACAGTTATGCAAGCGGAGTAAAAAAACTTCTTGTTCGCTCGCATTTTAAGGCCAAACAAACCAGCGAAAGATTGAATATTTCTGTCCAAAAAGAGTACAGGTGATTGTTATTTAATTCCAGTTAACAATAAAAATTCGAGTTTCATTCCTGAACAAAGGAAAAAACGGCTAAACCACATTTTATAAATATGCATCCACTCGAAATAACTCATCCGTAGAAATCACAAACGGTGTAGTGTGCAAGAAAAGAATTTGTGGAGTAAGTTCTTCCAACAACTTTAAGCTATTACTGGTGTACCGTTTTGTCGTTCTCGTTCTCTTTCTCTCTTCTTTTGTTTCTGTTCTTCTGACATAGGCCGTCCAGGCATCTTGCAACCTTAGTAGATTCGAAATTCAAAATCTTAAGACATACCAAAAACTGCAATTCAGAGCGAAAAGCAGCCCTAAACAAATTAAAAATAACCACTCAGCTTTAAGTTTATATCCCTCCAATGCTTGTCTTGAATAACTGCAGCTATATTATGTTAAACCTGGATTGAAACCAGCGAAAAATGCAAGAAAAATATATTTTCCAAACCTTACCTGAACATGAAAAGCATTAACTGTCAAGAGCTTTGCTGACGTAGCATGGCTGTGTAGCCGCGTCGAGCCACAGAAAGAGCGCGAAAAATTAAGCCTCGTTCAGGTGTGAGCTTGAGTGTCTGGCCTGGCTTGAGCCTGCGATCCAATCAACAACCAGTCCTGGGTCAGCGGTGAACTTAAAAAAAAACAGCTGACCTCGACCCGCGATATGGTCACGTGATACTGGTCAGCGGATACCTTGTTTTGATAGGTGTGAATTGACCATAACATTGATGTCCAATATCAAAGGTGATGCTGTAAACTAGTTACAGTGTCAAATGGAGTATTGCCTTCTGGATGAGCTCTAAACTTGAGCCAGTGATATGGTTACGTGTACTGGTCACATTGGCATACATGAAGGGGTGGACTGATGGACAGACGGATGGACAGACGGACGTTCATGATGTCAAGGCTATAAAACCAAATTTTTTCACATCGATGGGTTACCATATTTTCTTAGCTATGGTGCTCCGCGCGCACGCGCGTGCGCGTGCGCGTGCGCGTGCGCGCTATAAAACGCGAAGGCGTTCATGAAACAAAACTACCTCTTCACGTCAATTTCATGCACATTGCACCAAGCTGTGGGGTTATCCGCCACACGCATTTGTTGAAAGGAGATAAGTGTTTTGCACCGTGTAAATATTTTGGTTTCTCTCTTCGTTTGCAAAGAAGCTCCTTGCTGTAGCAGCTTCTTCACAACAAAAATGTGAGAGGCATCTGTGGAACCGAAGGGACAAAAAGAAGACAAAAAACTAAGAAAGAGAATGCAAGTCTTGGATGAGATTGAGGATCTCAAGGAAAGGAAGAAAAGGGTTTAACTAAAATAATTTTCACTGCCTTGTGCGTAGTCAGCAGATGATTTGAGTGTAAAAGCTAAAAGCTGAAGAAACTGGGCAGCTGACTCTTGACGGCACTTAGCAATGCAGCCAAAGATAATGTAAGACACTACAACTGCGAGAAGTTGAGAAGAAACTAAATAGAAAGTCAGAAACTTTGAAAGGCTGCTGTAACATTTTTGTGAACAATATGATTTTTTTATCTTCAAATACTATTTCTGTGACTGTTTTCATTTCAAAAGTGTTATTACGAAAAGTTGTCATGTGTGATTAATCGTGGCTGGTCTATTTAAAATTCGCAAGTGACTCCAATGAGTGTTTTAGCTAATTGGGGTGTTTAAAAAGGGGACCAAGAATGTCATTTTATTGAATAAACTTTAGTCCTTGAAAACTGTATTTTGTCTTTGAAAAGTTCTTGAATTGTATGTCTGAAGTTGTACGAACCATGATATATTCATAATCCATATTGTAGCCATAAAAGTAAAAAAACAAAAAAAAAAAAAGACGAAAAGGCTTTAAATTAATATCCTGTTACATGTATATTTAAAAACCTTGTTGTCCAAATTGACTATCTTTTTTGCATAATTTTCAGGGAAAAGAGTCTGGCAAAGAAGTATTATGATAAACTGTTCAAGGAGTATTGCATCTCTGACCTTAGTAGATACAAGGAGAACAAGGTATTTTGTCTTGTGCTTCTCATCTAGTTGACACTTACATGTATGTCTGTCTGTTTTGATGTGAGATTTAAAAATTAAAGTTAGTGTTAGGAAGCAATAACATTTGCACCCTCTTATCCCACAACCTTTTCCTTATTTGGCGGTACTCAGATCATGCAATTTTGTATTTGGCAGCACAGCTACCAGCATCTTGCCATTCACCACTTTTTGTGAAACTGCAGGTTTACTTAACACATTTTATTGAGCCCCAATATGAATTCATCAGGCTTAACTAATGAAGTGCTTTGCCTCCTACTGATGCAAAACAACTTGCCCATTATGGGATATAGGGAACAACTTCTTGCTTTCCTGTTGATCCCTCTTTGGACTCACATCCCATTGTGATACCAGTGAACCAGCAGCCAAAAGGCCACACACTGATGTCAGAACGTTTCTGGGTCCAACACCATTGATCAGGCAGGCCACAATAGTCCCTCAATGGACTCTGATGTTGCTATTCCATACTGGAAAGTACCATAAGCAATGTCACCACAATACCAATAAGATGGTAGCGATCAAGAACAAAGATGCGTTCTTGTCAACACCGCCTTCTCTCCCACAGACCTGGCACAAATGATAATTTAAATCGCAAAACTTAAATCATTTGCTTTGCACTAAGCCAGCCATCAGCAGCCGATTCCCTCCAACAACAACTTTCAGACCCTCAATGCTTCTAAAACGAAAAGTGTACTTGTAACTGGCAAACGTCTGGAAAAGAAAGTTAGTTAGATTGAGGAAGTCAAATCACAGAAATTACTTTGGGTGAGGCAAGACAATCATGTCAATTTTTCAGTCATCTTATTTGTTATTATTAGGATATAGGGCCACTGGTTTATCACAAATATATGTTATGTGCTACCCTTTTTAAATAAAGTTGACTTACTTTTGAAATTCGCAGGGGAAGCCAATTCGTGTTACCTATGTTGGAGTGAGGATAATTTTCTCATGGGTGCTCCCTTGCTGCTCTTAAGCCAAATTCAGTCCAAAAAAAGGCTTGGCTTGGTAGCTTGGTGGGCTCCTTTATATCCCCCTCTTCCATAATTCCAAATTCACCCCCTTGGTTTGGTCTCCAAAAGGGACATTGTTAAGTGGTGTACTACAGTACCTTTCATCTGTGCCATCTGAAAGGAACCCCGAAAGCTTAAGAGCACCTCTCAGCAATTTTCACCTAAGACCGTGCAAGATAAAAAAATCGAAAATTGTCAAACTTTGTCACAATAAAGGACTACCAAAACCATTTTTAGAAAAATATGTTTTAGTTTGTTTCCATAATTATTTTACCTGGACCGCGACTTTTTCGGTATGGGGTCTTGTGAACAAGTGAAAACAACTCCAACATGTCGCTTGTTTGAATCGCTCTTTTTGAAATAATGAATGAGTAACTTGAAAATCAAAACAACATGGCACAGCTAGAGTAATTCATTCACCCTTTAGCACTGTTAATGGTACAATGTACCAAAACTGGAATTTTTTTTTTTACTTTGCAAAATCTGCTGATACTACCTATTACAGACTTACTGTCAAAAGCAGAATACCTGGCCACAAGAAATGGACCCTAAAAACACTACTGCCGCAGTGCTGCCGTGCTGTAGTCGTGTTGTTGGATATACCTTGTTCCCCAAGCACCGTGGCACTGCGGCACTAGCCAGTCTACTCAGCTCAATTTAACCTTAAGTCGACTAAGGCACTACGGCTAGCGTTGCAAACGTAAACACTCCTTTGTGGACGGGTAGGCAGCAATCTCTCCAATTGTGAAATCGAGTAAGAAAGATATGTAAGGCCATTTAATCATGTATCGTTGTACAAGACTGCGAGCACTCACTTTTCCAGTTGTCCCTGAAGCGAGTACATTGATCAGCGCAGCCGGATTGTATCACTGCCCATGAAACTAACTGTTATTGTTTTCTTATT
>OX421445.1:42636553-42641553 GCA_949126865.1 Montipora capitata | reverse complement strand
TTGCCAAATGCACACATTTTTTTTAGATTGTAGAAAATCAGAACTTGTTTCAAATTTTAAGCTTATTAGGTTCTTGTATAGAGGGGGTGTAAGTGACAAATTTTAGCCTAACAGGTTCTTAAACAATAGGTTTGTACTTGCGTGGATTTACTGTATCATTCTATCAAGTATGGCCTGACATCTGTTGCCTTCTTAGAAAGATTGTGGAAACCAGTGCATTGGTGGAGGAGTCGCTTTTATTTGTAGGAATGATTGGAAGATCACACGTCTCAAATTGGATAATGATGTCGAGTGCCTTTGGAGTGAGGTGTCCACCATCAATTCTATATATGTTCTTACCTCACTCTACCATCCTCCAGATCTGGTCTATGCAGAGTCTGACCTACTGATCTCTGCAAGAAAAGGAATAAGCACATCAAGGAAGGAAATAAATATGACCAACAAGAAAGCATCATTAATCTCATCCGCAAGAATCAAATGCAATCCAATCACCAAGAGAACAGAAAACATGGAATTGGATCGAAGAACTGGTGGGAGGCTGTGAATAAGATCACAGGAACAAAGTGTAGTAGCCAGAATGTAAACTCTATTCTAATCCCAAGTGCAATCAACCAGTACTTCCAAGAGATGAATCAGATCTGGCATACTTCGTTTCTCAGCTGATTCCCATACTCGTATCCTGGCTCTCCACTGACACGCTGTCCAAAGGTTCTTAGCACAGCTGAAGTGCACAACCTCTGGTCCAGATGGGTTTCCCTTTTTGGGTATGGAGACATTTCTTTCATCTCTTGGCTCTGGTGACCATGAAGTTATTCCATCAGCAATAATCTGTGCCCTGTCTATGGAAACTTGCCATGTTTCCCCTATCCCAAAGGAATTGCCCTTATCTAGGTGCAATAAAATGCGACTGATTTCTCTGACAGAAAAATATTTCATAATAGTTACCGTTTAAGTTTGAGCTGTCTAAAGTCTTCAAGTCAGATTTCCCAAGTCTTCAAGATGCAATCGAATTGCCTATAAATTAAGAAGATTCTAAAAACCAAAAATGACACTTGTGAAGTCCCAGTATTATTGGCTGAAATGGTTGGATAGGGATCCAGACTTTATATGGGTATTATCATTTGACTTCAGTTAAGCATTCAGCACTATTCCTCATGACATCCTCCTCTCTTATAAACTGAAGGCATTCCCTGCCGAACTTGCCCACCAATTTGTGTCTTCTCTCTCGATCTGTGTTTGTTGACATTAATTTTACTTTGATAGTGAATCAGTGAAGAAGCCACTGACCCTAATACTATGGTTCAGCTTCTGGTAACATTTTTTCTCAAAATTATACCTTTGTTTTGTGGTAGGTTGCTTTGAGATGGAGAATTGAAAAAGAAGTTGTTGAAGGAAAAGGTGACACTTTTTTTACGTGGAGGCTTTTAACATTACTAACCTTTAAACCTGAGTGCAAGAATTCCTAGAGATTTTAGAGTAGACACCCCATTTACCTGACTTGTGGGTGGAAGTTGAAAGGTACTTGCCTTGAAGTGTAATCATGATTCTTTGAATATACATGTTTGCAGGGCTATAATTTATGGGATAATTAAATACATATACATTTAGCCAAGCCAAAAAGCGGAGCTCCACAGTTATTTTTTTACTGGAATTTAAAGAGATAAACTAAGGTCAAGGCCAAGACTCGAGACAGGACTTGAGTAAGCTTAAGGTCTTTATTGTGATTTCTTGCAACAAAACCTTAGCCACCATTCAATCAAGTGCAAACAGGCAAATATCTTTTGGTCTACATGATTTTAAGCACAAATGATTAAAAAACGTTTGCCTTATCACAGTTTCATTACATTTAAAGGTAACCATATAAATTAGTAGATGTATGTTAACAATGGTACTTTTAAATTTCAACAGCAGAACTGGTAATGTGCTTTGGTTGAGTCACAATGTCAGTTTCTTTCATGTGTTGGTGACATTTTAAACCATCAAATGAAACTTGATATTTTAAAATAAGCCAGAACAAAAGAAAATGGGAAAACCCCAAGGGGATGCATACCAGGTACTGTTCACTGAACATGTCCCGTTTAAAAAAAGCTTACTTAAATTGTTTACTTAATTTTGAACATGTTACGGTGTCATTTTTGTGATCTATAACAGTAAAGATGACAGAAATTAACGTTGATTTCCTTTTTTCGAATAACATCGAAAATTAATTTAACTTTATACTTTTCATTGAAAAAATTAATCTTGACCGAGCAAAAGCATAAGATGTGAATTAACTGCAAATGTTGTAAAATTGAGAATGCTTTCAGTCGTTTCATTCTTGACTTAGATCCGTTATAATTATTGCAGACTACAAACCTTGACTACAAGTTGTCAATGGTATAAAACTTGCTTTTCAGATCACTGATAATGATAGCATCTCACTGGGAATAGAAACAGACAAACAACATACAAGTGGCTTTCTGAAAAATTGGTCAGCTGTAAGCATTGAACAAAAGATGAGCAGTTTTTACTACAATTAACTTAAAAGTTTGCAATCATTACTGGGTTGCCAAACCCAGTTGGAATCTGCGTTCCATTTCTCCGTATTTTTTTTTTCTTGTGTCATGAAAAGTCTTGCCTGTCACTCCCCTGCTTAGTGGTGTCTTTGTGCATAGAGTATTCTGTGCGTATTTTGTTAGGTTTGAGGGGGCTGGGGTAATGCGTAGATTTCTCTGGTGCACACAGGAGAACATTTAATTAACCTGCAAATTATGGCGTCGAAAGTCATTGTAATTATATTCGCGGTTCAAAAATAATGTTGTTTTTATTAAGTCATAAACTTTGTTGCTGATGGCAAAATATTTTATTCTCGATCGACCGTCCTGAAAACTTCTTTCTGCTCTTTCTAAAAACCTTGTATCAATATTTATTTACTTTTGCATCAATATTTTTTTTGCATAAAGCAAGCTAACAAAATCTGTACCTTACTTAGTTCGCATTTTTGGGTAATTGTGAAGAAGAGCTCCCCAAAAAACCTGTCGGCCGACAGTTGGTAACCTGTCAGTAACCTGTCGGTAACCTGTTGGTCAAAATCTTTTAACACAAAAAAACACCCTTTCAAAATGGGCTGTAAATGAATTTTATTGTGTTAACGGCCTTCCTGTAGGTTTATGCATTCTCTGTGTAAAAATGATAACATTGCTATGTGGGGAAAGCACCGTTGCCGCATAAGAAAAGAAATTGCTATCCACGTTACACGGATCATTACTTAATACAAATCAAAACCAAGTGTGGAAAGAGAATACGATTCAGTTCCCATTCGCTATTGCCAAACCTTGAAATTGAAAAAGGAATTGGGGGCAGGAGACTTTAACTACCAAAATTTGTTAGCTAAATAATGAAGACACGTCATCTCAACAGTCCAGATAAAATTTCTCTAATAAGGGATTCACTTTGCCCCACTACTGTATTTTGTCTCTCCTTTGCTATTAATTCTAGCTATCTCATGTGATATTAATTCTTCACCCCTTTGTCCCAAAATTATCATTATCATTATCATTATTATTATTATGAAGTGACTTAGAATAACATTTGACGATAAAAACTTGTGACAAAACGTTGCTTAATAACATTGTAAGATTTTAAAAAGTTAAAAACGATAAAAAGCTATAAAGAGCTAAAATTGACGACGTTTCGACGTTAACATAACGTCATTATCAAGTCAAGAATGTATAAAAATAAGTTCTATAAATACTAAAACGAACAATAAGAGAAAATAATTTACGGGTTAAACAAAAAGTTTCGCACGTATGGAGTCCGTTTGCACGTTCAGATTAGGTTTGAATTTCTTAATGTAAAGCATTTCAAACACTAAACAATCAAATTTGCCTTGGCACTTTCTCAGAATCTGAAAATGACTCTCATTCAAACGATCCCTCCTACCATGCGCTTCATAAAAATGCTTACCAATTGCCGAATTTTTGTGTTCAGTGACACGTTGAAAAGGTGTCCGGCTGTATAGCCGACAATCTGCATCGCACAGATCACATACAAAATGATAAACAACGCATTGCTGATTAACAATTGAAGGGCTGGATGCAAAAACCTAGTAAGTGACAATTTCGGTCGATTTTCAGTTTTACTCAAAACTAGCCCAAATTTTGCAAGTTGACTGGAAATGAACTTAAGAACATTGCCCTGGTATTTTTTACCGATGTGAGCTTTATTTTTGAGAAATAAGCTATGCAAAAACACTATCGGCTTCGCGTTTGAAAACAATGGAATCAGCAAAGCGACACTTACCTTTTATTGTTCGATATATACACAATCGCAGCAAGTCACTACATCGGTAGCGCAATCGATTAGAGCAAGAGATAAACAATTCACAAGGCGATGGTTCGACGCGCCAAGGGAACTTTTTTTTCGTTCGCACAGAGCTGGTTTTTTCGTTTTTTTTCTTTCCTTGTTTTTAGTGGTGATCTCATCGATCTTCGTGAACTTAAAGTTACACGAGATATGCGCGATGCGCGAAGCTCCAGGCACGAGTGGTTTAAAGTTGAATTTGTTGAGGTGGCTCGTTTGCTCGGCAGTCGTCTTAAATCTTAACGTCCAAGTGGCTCACCTTTATAAGAACATTACCATGGTATTTTTTAAACCGATTTAAGCTTTATCTTTGAGAAATAAGCTACGCAAAAACACTATCGGCGAAGCGACACTCATTCTTTACTCTTTAACCGCACAGTTGAAAGTACAGCTTGCATCGGTAGTTCAATCGAGTTACGCGACATTTAGTGCGAGATGTAAGCAAGTACAAGTCGGTGGTTCGAGCCGCCCAGCGAATTTTCTTTTTTTCGTTCGCACAGAGCTGTTTCTTCGTTTTTTCTTTTCTTGTTTTTCGCGGCAATCTGATCGATCTTCATGAACTTCAAGTTACATGAGATATGCGCGATGCGTGAAGCTCCAGGCACGAGTGGTTTAAAGTTGAATTTGTTGAGGTGGCTCGTTTGGTCGGCAGTCGTCTT
>OX421445.1:42616553-42631553 GCA_949126865.1 Montipora capitata | reverse complement strand
ACCATGTATGCCACCCATGTTAGGGTTACAACAATCTCATTTGATGAGAGAATGTCAAATATTGAATTTCACACTAACGACGTCAACAGGACTGGAGCTTTTAGTGAAGTTGTCGTGTCTGACAGGTGTCCTGTGGATCAGCAGTGCGGGACCTGTCGTCATCCTGCTACTGCTGAGCAACGACAGAAGAGATTAGGATGGTCAAAGGAGGATATCAAACTGTTGTTTGAATGTTACATCAGGAGTGAACCAGAGAGGCGAGGACACAGAAAAAGATTGCTAGACTTGTGGAAAGCCCGTAACATCAACAGCGAACTAACAGAAGTCACCGAGCAGAGATCGGCTGATCAAGTACGCCAGATTAAGAATAAGAAGTGGCGAGAGACTGTCGAGCAAGAGGAAATAGCCATACGAGTAAGACATGAACATTGCGATTGAACGAGAGCTCCATGCCACAGATACACCAGACTATGAACATCAGGAGACTGAAACTATGGAGCTTCTTACGGTAGATACAGAAGACCATGCAACAACATCTGATACCCAAGAAGAACACCAACGTGAAGAGGAACCCAGAGTTTTCACTGCTGAAGAATTACAAGAAGAAGCCCTTTGCAACAGGATCCTAGAAATTATACAACTAGAACCAGGAATAGGATTACCATCACTGAAGTCATGCGAAAGAACGAAGGTGAAAGCAGAAGTTGGAAAATTCAATGAAGCAGTCAAAGAAATTCAGACACACAACATCACTGAAATGAATTATTTAATGTATGCAGCTGAATATGTTACTACAGAAGGAATGGGAATGACAAAAGGGAGGAAAGGGAGAAGAACTGAAGAACTGAAGCCATTCTGGAAGAGAAGGATTAAGGGGAATATCGAAACTTGGCGAAAAGACCTGAGCAAGATTGAGGAAGTCTGAAGAGGAAACATGAGGCTGAAACAAAGAGAGAGGGAAAGGTTGAACAGAAAATATCATCTTGAGGAAAGAGGCGCTTTGTATGTCTCAGGCATGTTGAAACAGCAGATCAAGGCAGGTGGAGTTAAGATCAACAGATACGATGAGAGATGCCAACAGTTCAAACAGAACCACCTGTTTAGAACCAATCAGAAGCTGTTCTACAAAACACTAGATGGAAAGGAACGAGGAGAAACAGTGTTACCTGATCCCATAGAAGCAACCTCCTTCTGGAGCAAGATCTGGTCGGAGGAAGTTGGTCACAATGAGGGAGCATCTTGGCTAGAGGATGTAGAGGTGGAGCTCAGTACAACAGAGGTGCAAGAAGGTACAGTACTGTGCAAAAGTAATAGAGCGAATTTCAACGAATTTCGTTGAATTTCGACGAAATTTGCTGAAATTGTGCGATATTTCGAAGATAGCGAATTTTCGGCGATATTTCGATGCACTTATTGTTCCCATATCATTGAAATTTCGTGCAGACATGCGAAATTTCGCATGGCATTTTGTTCCATGGAAACGAAATTTCGCTTAAAATTTCGCACATTTTGTTTGGGAAAGCGAAATTTCGTGGAACAGTTCATTTGGGGGAGCGAAATTTCGTGCACCATTTCGTGTGGGAGAGCACACAACATTTCGTTAATGGGAGTAGAGATCAAACTGAATGTGGATGAAATAAAAGAGTGTCGTGCGTACAACAATTTTTAAACGAGTGTTTGCCGAGATTTATAAATACACACACACATCGAAACTTTGCGGCTTTTTAAAGTGCAAACAAACACACATTTGATTTTCAAATGATCACGAGCTAAGATGTTTGTATCCATTTCGAAACAAGCAACCTTCGTGCTCACAGCTGGCAGATTTTCCCTGGTTGCTTCTACTGAGAACCTTGATTAACCAGAGAATGGCTTTTGCTTTCAAAGGCGTGACATTTACATGTGAACACTTGTTTCCATATCTCAAACCGCCTTCTCCCTTTTCACTTACACTTACTCTTGACTCTTGACTCGTGACTGTAGTTAAGCCCAAGTGACAGTCAAAATAAAACCACAGTGCGAAATTCACACACTGAATGAATTCCTGCAAGTTACCGTATGCAAAGTGTTAACAGTCCTCAAGAGGCAGGTTGGACCGGACCACTTGGACTCGGACCAGTCGAGTTGTTTTGGATGAATTTTGTGGTGACTTACGCCCTCAAAGAGACAATTTGGGGAATTTTACTTCAGTCCGAGTTAATGTTACGCCTTCAAAAAGAAATTTTGGGGAGTTTTACTTTAGTCCGAGTTGATCCGGGTAAGTCGGAGTTGATCCGACTCTGACTATTCGGAGTCCAAGTGGCCTGGTCTTACTTTTGTACCTGCCTGTCCTCAAGTCCCACGTGTACTACAATGGATAGCTGCATGTTTTGTTCTATTGATCGTGAGCTAAGACGACCTTACTTTTCAGATAAAAATGTCATGGTTTGCTTTACAAAATGTAAAAACTACAATAATAAGCGATTTGAATGCTGTAAAAACCAAGTGGGTATTACATTCCTTAGCGCCACAGCAAGAAATTTTGGGGAGTTTTAGTTTAGTCCGAGTTGATCCGGGTAAGTCAGAGTTGATCCGACTCGGACTATTCGGAGTCCAAGTGGCCTGGTCTTACTTTTGTACCTGCCTGTCCTCAAGTCCCACGTGTACTACAATGGATAGCTGCATGTTTTGTTCTATTGATCGTGAGCTAAGACGACCTTCCTTTTCAGATAAAAATGTCATGGTTTGCTTTATAAAATGTAAAAACTGCAATAATAAGCGATTTGAATGCTGTAAAAACCAAGTGGGTATTACATTCCTTAGCGCCACAGCAAAATTTCAAAGTTATATTCAGTCAAGGTGATACTAATGTTGTTTACAATCCTTTGTTAAATGAACTACCATGTCCTTTTGAATGATATGTTAATGAAGTCTCATCTTCTTTAGTGTAAGCTGCTCAAGTCACAAGTATACACAAATAATGCCTTAACTGTTATATACATGTACCGGTATATAATTTTTTCATCTAGTTTGCGGATGGGGTGAAAGCGCACAAACCAACAATCAAAACATTAATTTTTAAAGTTCATGATATAACAAAGACCGTAATGGTGGTTTATTTCATCTTAATAGTCAGTTATTTTGCGAGGTTCAACAAGGACTTTAAAACAATTCAGTTTTAAAGCTTTTATATATGAACTGTTGACAAACTGACATATAAGACGCAGGCGAATCGACTCTAGACGTAGGCGAAACAACCCATAGGTAAAATGACTGTAATTCGAGAAACATTGAGCTTGTGAAAATATTCTCGATTTTTAGGCTTAGGTTGTAGTTTGATCATGCTAATTGACTGACTGAACACTTGAAAGGAGCTGTGTCAAGATATTTAGCCAAATTCAGCAACTGAGAACTCAAATCAAGTAAAGCAAAGAAATAGCTACATAAAGCATTAAAGGAGGGTTTAACGAAGATTAAAATGGATTGCAATTGGTCCCGGTTTTTGAAAACTGTTCAGCCTAAAAGTTTTCCAAAGTCTCTCTCTGTTATTTGTAACTTAAATTGTGTGCTAAGCAGATATTTTTTTGCACAAAGCTTTCATTTTAGTTGTTTAAAAGTAATTTATAGGTTAATTTTAATGTTAAATCAGGTTAAATAAAATTGTACAGTGAGTAGGGGCTAGTAATGGTCCATTCCATTTATTGTGCGCACCCCCCCCCCCCATTGAAGGTCTTGGAAATGCAGGGGGAGGACTGCGGTAAGTAGGCATTATTTCTGATGGGGTAAACCAGTCGGTTTCTTTGATCTTTCCCCTTTCCCCCCTTTTTTCTGAGGGGGGGGGCCTTTAGGGGGGAGGGGGAGAGGATGCATCTATTAAATGGAATGGACCATTTGATAAAACTACTTGAATAAAGTGAGCTGCACAGCCACTTTAAGTGAAACAAATTAGGCTGACTTAATATTTATAGCGTGATAACCATTTTACCATATTACAACTGCTTATGCTGTAGCTTGCATAATGAAAGTTTGGTACCTGGACAATTCTCCCCTGCTTGTAGGACTAATTCTCTCGCTGAGCTTGAGATGATTGTGTCCAAACACTCACTTTTCTTGGTTAGGTCTATTATTGGGCTGAGTGATGGTTAAGGGGTAGGGTTTTCGTGGTCTGGGCTTTCATTTAAAGTCAGGGATGGTGTCTAAAAATTGGGTTTGTTGTTTGAGGTTAATTGTCGAAGGGCGGTTTGTCTCACAATCAAAGTAGTGAAACATCAAAATCGATGCACATGTATGCGGTGCAAGCTGTAGCCAGTAATCTTACAAATGGATAAACAAGGAAAGTAGGTGTGATATTAGTCGTTTAATAGTGTTTCATTTGCAAGAGTAGTGGTACGTAGGTTTAGTGAGTTACAGTGTTGCTCGGAGATAAGCGAACGACGCAGACAAAATTAACACACACAATATACATATATGCGTTTCTTTATGTGTCTAAAATTGCGTATGGTATACACGATTGTTCCTTTGTTATTCATACCGATAATTGTGCTTTTCCTGTTATTGTTTACCTAGACAAAAGAATAAATTGTGTGACTGCTGGCAAGTCGAAGATTTACATACGAAACGTAGCTTTGATTGCTACCAATTTCAATCCGTAACTGCCAAAGATTGAAACAGCTACAGTGCATTATTTCGAAGTTTAATACCCTCACTCCACATTTTGTTTTTGTATGAATTTGGTCAGCTTGGATAATGCGAGTTATTCAACACATTGTGGCAATGTCCAAATATGGTCATAGCGCGCTCAATATTCATCGTGCATACTAACGTATATCCTGTGATCCTGTCGCGGAGAAAAATGGTAGTTTTTCCAGCTTTTTATTCCCAATAAAGGTAGAAAATTATTCTTTGTCATCAATGTGAAATAGTCAACAGCTGGTCAAGGTTTTAATATCACTGTCGTCCTAGAAACAAACAAAATTGTTATATCTACAGTTTTATAAACCGCTTGAATATGATTAAAACGGCAAAATATGTCATCTTGAACGCAGAATATAATTTAAAACGTCTGATACGCTGTTACTTGACGTGTGTAGTTTGTCGATAGGTTTATATTTCTCCAAAAGTAAACTTGATGACTTTTTTTTGCCTTTAAAACTCAAATAACCAGCCAGACGCACTTTGCACCATTAAAATAAGCATACAGTATGGTCATATTGTAGTAGTGTGCCATATATAATCCACGCGAAAAGGTTAGTGGTGTAATAAGAGACAATTATTGTTGCAAACTGTTAAGTTTGTTTTAATCATACATACACCTGACATATGTTTTTCAAGACCAAAACATTGCACCGAACCAATCAAAGTTCTAAGCAATTACAATTTCAGCTGACAAAAAGCACGGGAAAATGCGCATGTGCTATTCATGGTTGGTTTTGTTTTTGTTTCTCATTGGTTTAGAAAGTGGCGTGAGCGTTGTTTGCCAATCACTCAGCAAAGCAATGCAAAACCAAAAGAAACGTTGCTTGATTGGAAACTGCTCAATATCCTTTATACTTATTCTACTGCTGGGCCTGGTTGTTCTAAAGCTGGTACCAGTTTCGCGAAGAGAGTAGTAGATTCGAGCATGGGTATGGCAATTTGAGTATGAGTCAAACAGTATGTACTGATGAATCAAATCGAGCATGACTTGTCATAACCAAGCGCGATTAGAATTACAGCGATCAAGCTCCAGTCGCTTTCGTACTCGCGTAGTGATTGGTACTGGGTTTCTTGTATTCATACTCGTTTGTTCAGGAACAAATACTGGTCCAGAGGAACCATGCTCTTCCCATATGCCATATCTTTCCCATATATGGGTTTCTTTTCTACTTCCATACCATTCCCATATCCCATATCAGTCCCACATATGGGCATGATATGGATTTTTATGAAATGCATGTCTTTCCCATAGGAAAGGCAATAACAAGGTATGACAAGCAAAGATACATGTATGGGATTTGTATGGTAGCCAATCTACCATACCAAAACCACCTAAACCCATATAGGGGCCATAGGCTGTCCCATATCAGTTCCACACATGGTCCATATATGTACCATACCAACCAGGTTTGTACCCGTACGAAACGTACGACCTTTACGCAGCGCTGCTTTAGCGACTGACCAGCGTTGCCCTTATATCTGCAGAAAGGTTGCATGATGGCTGCATCGATAGCACTGCGGGAGTTTCGAAAAATGACTGCGCGTAAGACATCTCAAAGACATCTCAAAGTCGCTTAAGCGCTGCAGCAGGACGTGCTGCACTTGAAACAAACAACCGTTTAGCAGCGCTGCTTTTGCGACTCACCAACGCTGCTCGAGAAGACTGTTTGCTAAGCACTGCAGGACTTCTGAATGGTCGCTGCATCGGTGATGCATTAGCGACCCTTTCGTTGCAGATGTGTTGCAAGAGAGCTGCTTTAATAGCTTCGCGTTGCTTTAACGCTGCAGGTAGGATGTCGCGTGATGCGAGAGGTTTTCTTGGTCTAAGAAAAGGTACCTTGAGAAGCCTTTTAATTTAATGGCCACCAACAACAAGCCGATCAATCGAAAAATGGGTACAAGCAAAAGTATCAAGAGTATCAATTAAATTTATTTTTCATAGCGGAGGAGTTACAGGCAAGCTATGTAATGAGCTGTATAATGTACAAAAATATTCTACCCAAAGAGCTTCTTCACTGCTGCGTTGTTACATTAACGGGGTCATTAACTGATCATGATGCGAGCAGGATTCTTTAAAGCCGTCACGAAAGATGATATTGTTCACACAGCTATCTGATTTAATACATTGCAGTTCTCTGATCATTTCATGTGTCTCTATAGGTAGCCCAAGCTCGTTATATGAGTATCCGTACAGTGCTATATTACGCGAGAGTAGAAATATAAGGATTTGTATCGGTAAAACGGTTTTCCTCAAAGTTCTGAAAACTACTGACGATTTAAAATAAAAAAACATGTTACCTTGCTTCAGTCTTATATTTATTTGATTCTGGTACGGTTTCTGGGTCGATTTAGAGCGATTTAGGTGGTTTTTGGTGCCTCTTCTTTCCCAAGGTTGGGCACCGAGACGAAGTTGCCGAACGGAATCATTCAAGGAAAAAGGCCATAAATTCGTTCCCAAGGCTTCGATTGCCTCGAAATTCCACGTAGATCACGGACGATTCCTCCGCTACCCATTCGTCTTCTTTATTTGAGCCTCTTGTATACTGAGAAGGATTTAAGGGCCGCCAAACTCTGCAAACATTTGCTTCGTGAGCCATCAAATGATGCTTTGTTCACAACTTCTCTTTATCCAAACTGTTGGAAGATCGCTTAGCGACCCGCGATTGGTCAATGGGCACAATGGTGACCAATCGTAAGTCTTATCGCGGGTCGCTGAAGGGGGTCGCTAAAACTATCTCTCCATTCGGACCGAAAATGCGAAATAATCGTGGTGTGCATTGCTGGCGTCGATTTCCCTTGACATTGAAACCTTTTTGTATCGATCAACATGTTGGGCTTATATATAAGCTCCGGCCATATAGTACGAGGTTTGAAATCGCAATTTTCTACAGAATACAACATTTTAATGAGAATGTATTTGTGACTTGAGTTGTCGAAGTTTTATAACCTTCAAGACTGGATATACCTTACGTACGTATACAGCCGTTGATTATAGATATCTTTCAGTTACATGTATAGCCCTGACGTTAAGGCAAATTGAGATGCACAAAGCTGCTTATTAAGCGTTGCTTTTACGTTGCTAAACACTGCAAACTTTTACATACGATTGATCTTTTAGTCGAAGCATTTGAGCAACGATGTACAGCGCTGCGTGAGCATTGCTTTGTCGCTCTTAAACATTCCAAACTTTTCCTCGAAAGTATTTTTCAGTCGCAGCTTTTAAGCAACGATATACAGCGCTGCTTTACCATTGCTTTTTCGTTGTTAGGCATTGGAACCTTTCTGCAGCGCTCGATATTCTGCTTCTGAAGCTTGGTGAACGCATGAACGTCGCATAAAGGACGCATAAACACTGTGCAACCTAAAATGTGAAGTTGCGCAGCGCTGCAAGAGCGTTGCGCTGTTCGTACGGGTATATACAATTTCTGAAGCAATGGAATGAAATATTTACATATGAACAATAGAGTTCTAAAGCGGTGATGTCACATTACCATGGTGCTAAAAAATTCAGTTCTAAACAAAGGCCCAAACCGTGACCGACTGCATACAAAATGTTGCACTCTTGATCCCGTCACTCATTTATTTCTTCGGGGAAGAGGGGAAGTCTATTAAGAAGGGCGAAAGCCATTACAAATCAGGCCATGTGGAGTCATTTGCTTATAGTCATGGTATCTTATGAGGAGACGTGCATGCAAGCATGCGAAACAAAGTCTACAAAGTCACGGTGAGTGGAAAAGGTTCAAGAATACTCACTACAATACAAACGCCACTTGTTGTTTATTTGGTGCTTTGAAATGCTTCTCAGTGAGATTTTTAGGTTGATTGCAGTTCTTTTCCGTAATAATTAAATTGTGGAATAAGTAGATGCGGTAACTTTGCCATTGACATACTTTGTTGTTAAGTTCGTTTGATGTACATCGATGTGTTAGTTTGTTCAATGCATGGAATTGTTCGTTTATTTGGAGTCTTTATTTGAAGTCTTTAAAGTTGCTTTTCATGCTGATAAGCGTCCTTTTTTCTGATTTCCTAGATTTACTTATAAGATCAAGTGACTGCAAATGTCCAAGGGGGAAGTTTAAGTGCAGCCACGCAGCTTCACTTTTCATTCATGGCATCTACAACCTCAGCCGAACAGATGTTGAATGCAACTGGAAGAAACGCAAAGCAAGCCATCAAAGAATTGTTTCCTTCAACAAAACAGTATTCCAGCTTGTCAAGAAAGCCTACTCAATCTGATCAGTGTGCCCTTTACAGGGATCGAAAGGAGTATGTGAGGTTTACTGGCCTTTGTTGGCTTATGAGCCCTGAACCAGCTACTGTCAGTAAGCTTCCCATACGAACAATAGAGGATATCATTTACTCGGAGGAGTTTCTTAAAACACAAGCATCACAGCAACAAATGGATTGCTTAGTAAGACAGGCAAAGATTCCAGATGAGTACATTTTTAAAATAAGTGACCTTACAATTGGACAGAGAAACATCCCACGAGAAGGGGCAGGTTATTAGCAAGCAACTTTGGTTGCGTTTTGAAGGCCAAACAGGTCACTCAATCTCTCTTGAAGCGTCTTCTTGGTGAATATGATTTGTCTGAAGTTAAGGTTGTACAGTGGGGTGTGAACAATGAACAGAAAGCACTCACAGCATTCGCTGTGTTGACAGGGAAAACCGTCTAGGAAACTGGCATTGGTTTGATGACTCGGGAATCCTTGGTGCTTCTCCTGATGGCAAGTGCCCCTCACTGAAAGGAACCTAGCAATTGAGGAGGCCATTGCTACTTCACCAACATTTTGCTTAGAAAAACCACAGGATGGCAGTGGATATGTTTTAAAGAAGAACCATGTCTACTGGGACCAGGTACAGGGTGAAATGTTTTTTACACAGAGAAAGTTTCGTTATTTTGTCGTTTGGACTTCTGAGGATGTGGCTGTTGTCAAAATAGAGCAAGATGAAACCTGGGATGCAAATATTCTAATCTTGAAATACTTTTACTATTTTTACTATTTTAAACACATTTTTCCCAAAATAGTGGGAGGTGCATTGTAATTTTTTTTCTTTAACAGGCATGCATAAGCTTCCTAAGAGTATTGGTTGAACTCTTTCAGGCTCTAACTTTTCTAAACCATTGTCATGCAGTGTCACTATTGCCCCAGTGGAAATTTGAGAAATATATTGGGCTTAATTGGGCAAAATTTTTGAGAAATAAAAATAAGATTGTAAAGTTGAGTAGCAAAGAGTCAAGATTGCAAGTTGTTTTAATCTTTGAAATGTTGTATTTAAGAAAAATAAAATAAGGTTTATTATTTGTTTATGTCTGTGTTTATGAGTTTCTTACTACATAATTGAAGAAAGGTCATTCCACTGACTCAGAACTGCCATACAATGACCATTATACACTATATGTTTACTGATAACAGGCAAACATCATTTATGTACTTAGATTACTCAGACTCTGTTCCTTCACACCCCTCTTTGATAAGTGGAAATTGTAAATTAACCAGTGCAGCACATAATTGAAAAATAACATCAGCATAAAGTCTTAAATAATATGGAATGAAAGTTAAAATTTTAAAATCCTTTAACCTTGCATTTGCCCTCTCTACGTGGCTCAGGCAATGGATTTTGTTTTCTTTTTCCATTATTCAAGAAAGGTGGAATGTTAACAGAAACATCATTTGGCAAAATGTCCTGAATAAGGAAGTCTTTGTTGGCCAAAACCATGTCCCCTGCGGCTCAACGCGGCTACACAGGCATACTACATCAACTATAGTTCTTACACAGTCAATGCTTTTCGTGTTTAGGTGGAAAATGGTTTGGAAAATGTTTTCTTTCTGCATTTTTCGCTAGGTTCAATTCAGTTTGACATATCGTGATTAACTGTGGTCCACACTGGTGACTACGCAGTTATTCAAGTCTAATCTGATGTTTGGAGTTCCCCAGGGATCCATTCTTGGTCAAATTTTGTATCTATTGGATACGTCTCCTCTCGGCGACATTATGAAAAGACATGATATGAACTTCCATTTCTATGCTGATGACTATCAGGTTTATTTTTCGTTTGACTCGGTTTCATCTGCTACTATTACGAGAATCGAACCCTGCCTGCAAGTTATTGCAACTTGGATGTCCTTGAACAAACTCAAACTTAATGGTGATAAGACCAAGCTTTTGGTCATCGGATCGCGCAACCTGTCTGCTTCTCAGCTTCCTTCATTTAAAGCGATTGATGGATCTGTTATACAGCCTTTGCACTTTGCCAGGAACATAGGTGTAATCTTTGACATTAAGTTAAATATGGAACGTCAAGTTTCTGCTATTTGTAAATCTGCATTTTTTCACATCCGGAATATTTCTCAAATTAGAAAGTTTTTGTCAGTTAATAGTGCTAAGGCGTTAGTACGCGCCTTCGTTACATGCAGATTAGACAATTGTTATTTTCTGCTATATGGTCTTCCAAAACATTTAGTTCATAAGCTGCAATTAGCCCAGAATTGTGCGGCACGGCTGATCTTATGTGGTCGTAAGCATGATCACATTACTCCTTTATTGAAGGAACTGCACTGGCTCCCCGTGGAGCAGAGGATTATTTTGAAAATTTTAATGTTGACTTTTAAAGCTTTAAATAAATTATGCCCCAGTTATATTAGGGATTTGTTGGAAACTTATAAGCCTACCAGGATTTTACGATCATCGATTAGGAACTTGTTAGTGATTCCTTGTTCAAAGCTTAAATCTTATGGTGATCACGCTTTTTCTGTTTCTGCACCAAAGCTATGGAATGACATTCCTGACATCATAAAATGTAGTGGTTTTTTTTTTTTGTATTTTATTTATATTTTATTGTTTACGTTTGGTAATAACAAAACAAATGACTACATTAGGACAACACTAAGCTACAACACACACACACACACAAACTACATTAAGGCTACCTAAGCTGATAACAACAAACTGAGAATATTAAGTTAACACGTTTCGACGAGGCCGCGAGGGTTGTGAAGACTTCTGCAATACGTTTTGCTTTTCGTTGACCATCTTGTGCTTGCAAGTTTAAGCTTAAACAATGTCCTCCTCGCCAAAACGCTCGTAATTTTCTCATTGTAAAAATAAAACAGTAAGGCAACTAAAATGTATAAATTACATAACACTGACAAGTATGACAAAAATAACAAAGAGATAAAACACAGATTACAAAGACTGCGGATAATTATATCCGAGATGCAGTCCATTGGGATTGAAACTCTGATTGCCACTATTCAAATTTAGTACAGCTCACCGCTCCCCCGACAAACTGCATTTCAAAAAAGAAAAGAAAAAAAAAACATGCAGAAAATGAAAGAGAAATATCAAAACCTTAATCTCCTCATTCAACTGAAGCAGGATTATTTTGTGATGCAATAAGGGGAAAGTAAACACCATCTATAAAACGTTTATCTGGTTCATGTTTACTGAAGAAAGCAGTCTTTCCAGCCTCTCTAGCACGCTTCATTTTGGACCACTGTTTCCTTTTTCTATCTTGTATTTCCTTTGGAAAGTCCGTGTAGACATCCAATCCATCTTTTAATTCCATCGCCTTATGAAAAACCCTCTCGCGATCAGGAAACCTCAAAAAACGGGCAATTATTGGTCTAATAGACCGGCTTCTCTTGTTTCCTATCCGGTGTACGCATTGGAATTCAATCTCGCGAGCCCCCTCGATATTGAGTTTGTCCGCTACAAATTGATATAGCACTTCACTTGTATTCTCATCAGCTTCTTCAGGAATGCCAAGAAAACGCAGGTTCTCCCTTCTATCATAAACTTCCTTATATAATAAGCGGTCTTCCAGTTCTTTAATCTCCTGCTGGTTCTTTTCAACGTGTTTCTTTAGCTTCATCATTTCGACTTCACTGAAGGATAAGCCTGATTCCATTTGATGCATAGTATTCTCCATTGTCTTTGTCTTCGACTGAAGAGCTACAACATCGCTTTTCACTCCGACTATCGGCCTTTCCAAACTCTCAACCTTCTGCAAAATTCCCTCTAACTTGCTTTCAACTCCTCCCAGTCTTCTCGAAATGAGTTCAAGTTGTTGTGCAATTCGTTTCGACTGCTCCCAAAATGGCGTCGCTACCTGAATTTAGCTCACTCTCTTCAAGATCTTGTCCACAAATTTTCTTTCCTTCTGGGGAGCAGATTCTACATTCAGAATTATTACTACCTCTGTCTTTACGTTTGGAACATCCTGAGACCTCTGCCATTAGAAAAAACTGAAGAAAAAGGTTTAGAAATCTTCCAGAATTGTGTGAGCGATGAAATGCATGTCCTTACACCATCATGGTTGTCCCAGTCCCATGTAGTTTTGGTCTTAACGCCTTTAAGCGAAATCTTAAAACTTACCTTTATAAGCGTTATTTTAATGAATAATGATGTTTAATTAGTATTCTTAATTTTTCACTTTGATTGTAAAGCGCCTTAGAGCTTTTGGATAGGGCGCTATAGAAATTGTCATTTATTTATATTTATTATTCAAGTCAAGCATCCAAGGTACTGTATATTAACTTAAAGCCAAGTGTTTATTTTTAATTTGCTTAGAGCTGCTTTTTTCTCTGTATTGCAATTTTTGGCATATCTTTAGAAGCTCTGATAAGGTTACATGATGCCTGGAGGACCTATAACTAGAACAGAAACGAAAGGAGAGCGAAAGAGAACGACAACGACAAAACAGAATACCAGTAATAACTCATATTTGGTGGAAGAAGTTACTCCTCAAATTCTTTCCTTGGGCACTAAACCGTTTGTTATTTTTACGGATGCATTATTTAAAGTGGATGCATATGTTTAAAAAGTGGTTTAATCGGTTTTTCCTTTGTTCAGGAATGAAACTCGAATTTTTATTGTCAACTGGATTTAAATAACAATTATCTGTACTATTTTGGACACAAAGATAAAGTTGATTTGTTTGTTTGTTTTGCTTTAAAATGCGAGCGAACAGGTGCTTTTTTAATCCGTTTGCCCAACTGGTTTTGGTTGTGCCTCGACAGTGACAAGAAACTTTATAAACACGTAATTGCAATGGGTTCTCGTAAAATTAGGGGGAAATTTCACTAGCTTGTGTTTTCAGAAGTTTGTTTAAAGCACTTAAAGGTAATTTAGGGTTGGAGCGGATCTTGTTTGAAGTATGTCCTTTCTTGGTTGTATTGCCATATTGTGCCGATTCTTGTTCCAAGCCAAGCTGGCGTGTTTCAATGAAATAAATAATTGTGAATGACCTCGAGATAACGTGAATAAAGTACATAAGTAAATTTTTTTTTCGACCTTGAACTGACAGTTTTTTTTATGGTTTCTAATTTTAGCATGATTCCTATTCGCTGGGTATTGACAGTTGACTCTGACATGGCTTATCAAGCAGAGATGCCATTGTGCTGTCATAGCACTGGGCCAACTCAGAGACGTTTTTCCACGTAGATGTACAAAGCAGAGATTCTGAGATATCGGTTTCAAGGGCATCGAAATCCAATGTTTTAAGTTTACGGTAGAAAATTTCGTTAACAGTAGAGCTAGGTCGAGGAATATTAAGATTGCATTCAATAAAGAAGTGATCTGATAGCGTCAGAGCTGCCTTAGGAGAAGATACAGTAATACCATTGTTTGACCTAGTGATGATGATGTTCAGGGTGTGGCCACTTTCATGAGTTGGTACTTGTACATGTTGTTGAAGACCATAGGTTTGAAGAATTTCTGCAAAGTTCTTAGCATCATTGTCACAAAGACAGTCAACATGAAAGTTAAAGTCCCCCGCGATAAGAAGAATACCAGGTGCCATAACTATATCTTCTAGATATGTCGAAAATTCCTCAAAAAACACTGTTGATGAAATCGGATGGTCGATGGAGTAAGGTGGACGATACACATATACAACTTTGATAACATATTGATGAACATGAACTGTCCATTCAGAAAACTCAAAATATTGTTTCTTGTTGCCGTCAGACATTTTAACATTTAATGAATCTTTGAACATGATGCCGGTGCCCCCACCACGTCTCCCTGATAAACAAGGAAAGTTCCTGAATTCGTAGCCAGTTGGTGACAAGCCCGCAATGCTTACAGTGTTTTAGCTCACAGTCCTTTAGCCAGGTTTCTGTAAACACACAGATGTTGATGTTTTCGTTTACTATATGATCAGTGACAGCCGCAACTTTATTTTTCGGTGAACGTGCATTAGAACAGGCGAAAAGAAGATCGCTTTTCTGATTCGAAACATGTGATTTACGCTTACTTTGTTGGTTATGTTCCCCTTCATTAGTTGACAGAGACAAAGCAATTTGAATAAGGTTGTTTGTGTT
>OX421445.1:42601553-42611553 GCA_949126865.1 Montipora capitata | reverse complement strand
CATGTAGAAAACGGTTTGGAAAATGTTTTCTTTCTGCATTTTTTGTTGGTTTCAATCCAGTTTGACATCGTGCATATGATGGCTGTGGTCCACACTGGAGGGTACGCAGTTATTCAAGTCAAGCATCAGAGGGATATAAACTTTTATTAAAAACTGGATCACTGGATAATGCAATTCGAGAGTTTTGATTGGCTAAGCCATCATGGGTTATGAGCCATTATACCATGATCTACAAACACGGCAAGCATATGCATGATTTTTTGGGCCTTTTAATTTTTATTGTAGTCTCTTTTTTCTATATTTTGGGGGCGTTTTTAATAAAACAATTATTCCACTCGCGCTTGTTGGATATGAGATGATTATAGCCAACTTGGAGCTACACACCTCGTTGGCTATCATCTCATATCCAACGTGTGCCCATGGAATAATTGTTAAAAAGCTGAGTGTTGCTTAGAGCTGCTGTATTGCAATTTTTGGCATATCTTTAGAAGCTCTGATAAGGTTACATAATGCCTGGAGGACCTATGACTACAACAGAAATGAAAGGAGAGCGAAAGAGAATGGCAACGACAAAACAGAATACAAGTAATAACTCATACTTAGTGCAAGAAGTTACTCCACAAATTCTTTGTTCAGGAATGAAAATCGATTTATTATTGTCAACTGGAAGTAAATAACAATCATCTCTACTCCTTTGGACATAAAGAAAAGTTGATTTAATTGTTTGTTTGTTCTGCTCTGAAATGCGATGAAACAACTTGAGTGCTTTTTAATTCGTTTGCCCAACTGGTTTTCGATGTGCCTCGACAGTGACAAGAAAATTTTTCCCTTATGTTATAAACACGTAATCACAATGAGTTCTGGTAAAATTAGGGGGAAATTTCACTAACTTTAGTTTTCAGCTCGTCCTTTCTTGGTTGCATTTTGCCGATTCTTGTTCCAAGCCAACCTGGCGTGTTTCAATGAAATACGTCAAAATGTGAATGATCTCGTTTTCAGAGATAAAGTGGAATAATTAAAGTACATCAGTGAAACACTTCTTTGACCTTGAACTGACAAAGGTCTTTTTTGTGGCTTCTAGTTTTAGGGTGATTCCTATTCGCTGGCTATTGACAGTTGCCTCTGAAATGGCTTTTGTCCTTTTCCATTCGCTCGCTCAGGGTGTGCTCGTTTTCTTTTATAACGCATGCGGTGCAACAAAAATTCATTGCCATACAGGTAAATTCAAAAGTAAATTTTCACTCAAAAAACCGATATCATGCTCATCGATCGCTTCGTGATTCATGTGATATTGGTTTTTAGTGGAAAATTTACTGTGGAATTCACTACTTAGGTAATGAAAATGATTTCATTATTTGACGCAGCAACTGGAAACATCAAAGCACGGACAATTCCAAACCTTTCACTTTCACTAACCCTACAGGCAGTAAGAATAAATAACCAGGGAGCTCCTCTTTTAGGCTTGGCTAAATCTATTTTAGTAGTAGTGAAGTCTGAAAAAAATCTCAAGTGATCAGGTCACCGTTGGCTTGATAGCTTAGTTGATGGAGAAGTGCAGTGCAAATCCATGCATGGGTTTGAGCTCTGTTCAACCCTGGATATTTTTCAGGCTTTCGTTGCAACTGCTTAAGTTGCTGCTTAACTGGGATGAATCACACTTAAAAGGACTTATAGCTAGCTCCTTCAAAGTCTGTTACCATTAGTGAGAACTAGGATTAAACTGATTTAGAGTGGGAAAAGCCAAACAGAGAAAAAAAGAAGCAAACAAATGTGAAACGGAAACCTGAAAAGCACGCACAAAAGGAAAAACTGATTGTCATTATTTTGTCGACCTTTCAGGGGGTTATAATTGTACATGTGTATCATTCGGATATTTGCATATAAGTGGCTGCTACATTTACAAATATTGAAAGATAATTTACATGTATCTAGGGTACCTTACTTAAGACTTGCGCTCATGATATCTTTTAATCAACACTGCTAGCCTCAGCTGTTAAGAGTTTTCCCTTGGGCTGGTGAAATGGGCTCATAGATTGGACAAATTTATATTGTTATCTTTTGAAAGACACTTTTACAGAAAACCATCCATCTCACCTAACACTGTCAGTTGATGCTGTCAACAGTGTTTGTCAACAGCACTGGTCATTAGTACCACATAGAACGTAGGGGAAATGGCAGAGTGAATGATGAATGAATTGATTAATGAGTCAATTATTTTCCTAATTACGGTCAAACCTCTATTATCCGCACCTTGATTATCCAGACTTGCTTCTCTGGTCCCATTTTCTCATGCATATTAATTAGTCATATTTTATGATCCACATCAAAACGTTTTTCCTTCAAATTATGAGATGAAATTCTGGTTCAAACTGAATTTTTCCGCTTCAAAACACACATCTGTATGTGTTTTATGCTCACATGCGCCATAACTAATGCAGTCCATTTCACTGAGGTCTGATTGAGTCAGTTTTGCTCCGTTGCTAAGTGAAATTCCATACTCCATTAGCTCAATCAGTGTGGTTTGAATTCGCATCAAAATTAATTCATCATTGCCACAAAACGTAAGTACTCTATTCTTTCCATAAAAGGTAAACAGTCAATTATTTTTCATGAGGAAGCAGCAGATCTTCGATAGCCATGAAATCATGAAGTTCGCTGGCAACTTGGAGGGCGGTGAAGGACAAGAACGAAAATCATTGAAAGTTGCACATAACAAACAGCTTGATAAAGCCCTCTACACATGGTTTATTTCAGCCAAGATCAGTTTTGTTTTTGGTGCATTAATATTCATATTTTCAATTATCCAGATAATTGTCCGGATAGTTGAGGTTTGACTGTACCATCATAAATGGTTTGAACCCAGGAGTCATATCATAATTGAGCAAAGTACGATCGTCCAGGAGAGACACCATGGTGATGGCAAGGAATTAGAGACTGTAGACAAGGCTAAGATTCTAGGCATGACAATTTCTTGTAATCTAAAGTGGAATAACCATGTAAATGAATCCATCAAAACAGCAAATAAATGGCTGTACTTTCTCGTCCACCTAAGTAGGCATTCGGCCAGAAGATATAGTTAATTTCTATTGCACAACAATACGACCTGTTATGGAATACAGCGTGCAGATATTCCATCATGCGTTACCCGCGTATCTTAGTGACGATATTGAAAGGGTGCAAAGGCGCACGTTATTCATTATCTCCCCGGAACTTTCCTATCTTGACTCCTTAAATAGGCATGGTTTCGCATCACTTTTCGACAGATGTGTTAAGTTATGTGATAGTCTCCAATCCCTAAAGGCACCATGCGGCTTACAATACGAGACGCCAGCGTGGTTTTAATAACCTACCGGTTGTGCACCGACGGTTTCAAGCATTCGTTTATTCCAGCTATGTGCACGCATGCAAATCTAAGGCTTTAGCTAAGATAATATTTTTATATTTAGTTTGTTGTTTTGTTATCATTATATCGGTATATTGATATTATATATATATCTATGGCCTCTCCTTGCTTATAATTTTTTTTTTGTTATTTATACAACTTTTTTTAACTATCTATTCATCTCCATCTAGTCCTGAAGTCCTCCTCAGGACTACACTCACCCGAACTATCATACTTTACTTATTAATTCCTAATTAGCATTTGTCTTGTGATGTAGTCTCTTCTACCACATTGTCAGACAAATGGTAATTAGTTTATAATAATTTATGATAATGAACAACCACTACCTTTTTTCATGAAGCGGCGATATACAGGTGTATTTTGGATGAAAGATTGAAATGAATCTAGTAAGAGTGGTTGTATTTAGTTACATCAAAATTTCAGGAACTTTTTGCATGTTTTTTTGATGAAATGTTGGACTCTGTTTTATCCATGTCTGTTAAGAAAACAAAAATAAGAACCCGTGGAAAAAGAATGATTGTTGCCCACAAGAGAATTGTTTCGTTTCAGGTCATTTTGTGTGTGGCGATAAGAGATGTGCACGAACAGAGGGACTCTGCAGTTGGGAGGTAACTGTTATGAAATTTATTGACACTTTCATCAAAGGTGTGGTCTAGTGTCAGTGCAGAAAGAGATACTGTACTGATCATATGATGATATTAACAGGACCCTTTCAACATCTCTCTCTCTCTCTCTCTCTCTCTCTCTCTCTACCTAGTTCCTTCCAGAACACTGGGATCAATTCTCAACCTTTTTTGAGGCTTTAACTACATGTACCCTAACCTCACACTGGCAGCCTCTAAACTACTAAGTTATATTGGGAAAATACCACGCCCACTGTCTGATGATAGCTAAATTGTAACGCAACACATGCCAAAGTGTGACATTTATTTAGTGAATGATTGATAACCAGAGATAACGAACACATGTTAATGAAACAAAGGATAAGTATGAGCTTTAGTGGTTGTGTCATGATAGTTGATGAGATAAGGGTAACCAGTGTTATTGTATTTTGATATTGCATAAACGTATTGATGGAAAGGCTATTAAGCCAGATTGAAAATAAAATAAAAACGCATATGTTAACCAGAAAGATACAGTCCTTTTGATCAGGAACCAGCGCCGGGAGATATTCCTGCACGCTTGGTCCTACAAGCCGAATACATTTTGACTCCAGAAGAATTGGCAGAGCTTGTAAAAGCAAAAGGAAAGACGAAGTGGACATAAGGCCTATGAGACAAAAATTCTTCCCGAAGCAAAGGAGATTGTTGCATCTGGACAAATGTACACCAGAAGCAAGACCAAGATTTACGAAATTGAAGGGAAGTCTGGAGGAACAGTTAACCATGGAGCCTTAAACAGCTAGATGAAGAGATTTTGAATGGCCTCGTAAGTGTGGAGGTCATAACCGACGAGGATGTTGCAGAGGAAGGTCGTACCGATGGTGATATGAAAGGAGAAATAAGCACAACAATTACTTCCTTGAATTTGGGTTGTGTGTAGTTTTTATAGTACATGGTAGGAGCTACTCTATTGGTAGTATCATGGCAATGTGAAAAACAGGAATACATTAGTTAAATGAAAACCATTTGTTAATACTGTGGGGATTAAGGGTGCCGATTTGGAGGATGAATTTTTGTTCCAGATTCTTGTGGCTTTCCGTCATACCTTGATGTAGGAAAAGGCCGCAGATAGCCATGCGTTGTTTGGAGTGGTTAGGGAGATTAAAATGACGATCAACTAGTTTAGATGCATCTTTGTCATTCTTCTGAACATCGCGAAAGTGTTCGTGGAATCTGTTGCCTAATTTATTACATAAGATACAGTTTATGCAATAAATGACCTTTGCGGAAGTACATGTGAAACTAAAATTATGACGAAGCCACAAGAATCTGGAACAAAAATTCATAATCCCCAAAGTATTAACAAATGCTTTTCGTTTAACTGCGCACTGAGCACCATAGCTAAGAAAATATGGTAACCCATTGATGTGAGAAAATTTGGTTTTATAGCCATGACGTCATGAACGTCTGTACATACGTATGTACGTCTGTCCGTCTGCCCCTCCATGTATGCCAATGTGACCAGCATCACATAAGCATATCACGGGCTCAAGTTTAGAGCTCATCCACGAGGCAATACTCCCGTTTACACTCTAGCTAGTTTACAGCATACATCTTTGATATTGGACATCAATATTATGGTCAATTGACACCAGTCAAAACAAGGTATCCTCTGACCAGTATCACGTGACCATATCGCAGGCTCAAGTTAGACCTTATCGTGGTCAGCTGTTAACCGCTGACCCGGGACTGGTTGTTGATTGGATTGCAGACTCAAGCCAGGTCAGACACTCACACTCACACCTGAATGAGGCTTAATTTTTTGTGCTCTTTCTGTGGCTCGACGCGGGTACACAGCCAAGCTACGTCAGCAAAAGCTCTTGACAGTCAATGCTTTTTGTGTTCAGGTACGCTTCGGAAAATATATTTTTCTTGCATTTTTCGCTGGTTTCAATCCAGGTTTAACATAATATAGCTGTAGTTATTCAAGTCAAGCATTGGAGGGATATAAACTTAAAGCTGAGTGTTTATTTTTAATTTGTTTAGGGCTGCTTTTTGCTCTGAATTGCAGTTTTTGGTATGTCTTAAGATTTTTAGTTTCGAATCTACTAAGGTTGCAAGATGCCTGGACGGCTTGAGTCAGAAGAACAGAAATAAAAGAAGAGAGAAAGAGAATGAGAACGACAAAATGGTACACTAGTAATACAAATGTAGCTTAAAGTTGGTGGAAGAAGTTACTCCACAAATTCTTTTCTTGGACAGTAAACCATTTGTTATTTCTACGGATGAGTTATTTCAAGTGGATGCATATTTCTAAAACGTGGTTTAGTCGTTTTTTCCTTTGTTCAGGAATGAAACTCGAATTTTTATTGTCAACTGGAATTAAATAACAATCATCTGTACTCTTTTTGGACAGAAATAATCGATCTTGCTGGTTTGTTTGGCCTTAAAATGCGAGCGAACAAGAAGTTTTTTTTACTCCGCTTGCCTAACTGTTTTTCAATGTGTCTCGACAAAGACAAGAATTTTGCACTTATATTCTAAACATGTGTAATAAACGGGTAAACAGGGAAACCGTGAAACGTATTCTACGGAACCAAAGTCACTTTTATTACACACACTAAAGCAGTCACTCTCAAAAGCACACACGTTCTAGCGCGCACAAAGCTGTGTCACGTGATCCTATGCCTACATCTTTTCCCCCTTGAAAGAGAGTCAACCAGTTAAACGTCACTATCCTGTTATCTTAAGGTCCTAGATTAATGTTCACTTAGTTCAAAGAAATGTCACTGTCGGGTAGTTCAGGAGCTTTGCAACAACCTAACTCAACGCTTAACATTTCACTCCGTCTTTGTTTCCTGAAAGGTCCAGCTCTTTGCATACAATCTTATTTAAACAAAGTACTCGATTGTCTGCTTCTGTAGGAAAGCTTTGAGACTTTCAACTTTGTTCTTGGGAGCCATGGAATAACCAGAAGAACATATGGTGTTTAGTTCCCAGTCCCCATAGCGATCCGGGGGACAGATTACTCTCTTTGGGCCCGAGGATGCAGGTGGTGTTCCTTTGGCAGAGACCCCAAGCCCAACCAGGTTGCTCCCGGCTGTTACTCCTGGCGGGTTCTTCTCAGCCAGCTCCACACCGCCATCGGCGACAAACGTACTTTCCTGTTCACTCTCTCGGGTTGTATAAGGGGTGTTCTTTCCTAGATCACTCATTGCACCAGGGTTACATTGGACATCAAGTACAGTGTCAGCTTTTCCCACTTGATTTCCTGGTGATACGTGAGCTTCTGGTTGATGGTCATCGAACTGAGGGGTTCTATCAATGTCTTCTACTCCATTATGTGTGTAGGGTTGTTTATCGTCAACCTTGCGAGTTCCACTGTTCTCAGCATCCTGGATGACATGGTGTTCTGTCCCTACTGGCTCTGGTATGGGAAGGCAGAAGTCTGGAGGTTCATCTTCATCTCTGTCTTCACTTAAGTCATCTCTGCAAATGGTGCCACTCCCCTCAGGAGATTCAAGCACATCTTCCCTCTCCTTCTCCAGGCGGCCTCGATTGCCAGTTTGGTTTTTCCGACTCACGTCCTTCTCCAGGTTCCCACGTTGATATAGCTTCAAGTTGTCAAAACGTACAACCTTTGAGCGACTTACAGGGTCTCGTGGTCTCTTGATGCGGTAGTTGACCTCAGTTGTACTTTCCAACACGTCGTAAGGCCCCTTCCATTTCCGGTGAAATTTGCCGGCCTCGCCAGGTCTCAGCTGAGGGTTGAACAGGAATACCTGGTCTCCGGGCTGGTAGATGCGCTGTTTGACTCCACGGTCAAAATACTCTTTCTGTCGGTGCTGTGCCATTCTCAGGTGCTCCCAGACATCCTGGAAAGCATCAGAGAGCTGACTCTTCAACTGCGACACATACTCTCCATAATGGTCAGGTCTTGCTTCTGGGACACCCACCATAACATCTAAGGGAAGCCACATCTCCCTGCCAAACATAAGGGTGAAAGGGGTATACCATTATACAAGGCCCTAAGGTGCTGGTCCCATGTTTCTGGGTCGCTGTTCACTCTTGCCATTAAGAGCCCCTTGATGCTCTTGTTGGCATTCTCCGCCTGTCCATTTCCTGCGGGGTGATACGCTGTTGTTCTGGTTTTTCGGATTTCGAGCATTTGGCAAAGCTCACCAAAGAGGCGGGACTCTACGCCCTTGGTCGGAATGGATGGAATCCGGGGCACCAGTCAAGATGTAACGGTTACCACGTTTGGTTCTGGGAAGTGGGCCAACGATATCAATGTGAAGTCGCTGGAAAGGGTAAGACGAAGGAGTAGGGCGGAGGGGTGCCTTGGGCGTTTTCCTGGGGGGCTTGCACTGGGCACAGGTTAAACATGCGGTACAATGGTCTTTCACAGCTTTTGCTAGGCCAGGCCTCCAGAATCTGGCTTGAACTTTCTGTAACGTCTTGAGCTGTCCAAGGTGGCTCCCTTCTAGCCCATCATGTAACCGTTGCAGTGCTGGTTTTACAAGAGGTTCTGGGCGGACGATCCTGGGTTTCAGTTTCTTTGACCTCTCCTTTGGGCAAATTCGCAGTACATTATCCTTTAACTCCAGTAATTCGTGTTGCGCCCATATTGCCCTGGAGATAGGACTCAGAGAAAGAAGTTCGCCAGGTGATGGTTTGGGTTTGCTTTCTCCCATCCTTGCAATCACGGAGTTAATATCTTGGTCACTGCGTTGGGCTTGGGCAATTTCGCCCGTAGTCCATGAGAATTTCTTTTCCTGGGTCTTGGGCGCCCCCTCTTTCGACTCGCTTTGTTGTAGGAATGCTGGAGAAACATATTCAGTATCACCACATGATGGGCAACTTCCATGTTTTCGTCTCGGCCTGCGAGATAATGCATCCGCGTTAGCATGACTTAGTCCAGGGCGGTGTTCAAAGGTGAAGTCGTATTCCTGGAGCCTCTCCAGCCAACGAGCTACCTGTCCCTCTGATTGTTTAAATGACATCAGCCACTTCAAGGCGTGATGGTCTGTCGGCACAAGAAAGTTTCGCCCAAGAAGGTAATAACGAAAGTGATCAATGAAGTCAACCAGAGCAAGCATTTCAAGACGGGTGGCACAATAATTTCTTTCGTGGCGGTGTAATGCACGACTCCCATAAGCAAGAACATGCTCGGTACCATCAGGTTGCTTTTGAGAGAGTACAGCACCAATACCATGACCACTACTTGCATCAGTATCAAGGATGAAGTGGCCACTGTTTTCGCTGAAATCTGGATACGCCAATACTGGTGGGTTCACGAGGCGATGTTTCAGTTCACAGAAGGCGCTCTCTTGTTGCGGTCCCCACTTAAACTCCACATCTTTCCTTGTCAGGTAGTTTAGGGGTTCTGGTATCGCAGAAAAACCAGGGATGAATCGTCTGTAGTATGTCACAAGGTCCAAGAACCCTTTCAGCTCAGAAATACTTGTGGGAGTTGGCCAGTCACGGACAGCTGCTATTTTCTCGGGGTCGGTCTGTATCCCGTCGGCTGAGACTACATGCCCCAAGAAGGAAACTTTTTTATTTTTTTATTTATTTTTTATTTTTTATTTTATTAAATTTTATTTTAACAAACACATTAAAATCCTACGTACATTAAAACACCGGCAAAGAGATAACATACATATAGCATGCATAGGTTCCAAGCACTCTTCTTACGTTACAATAATTTTCATAATGTAATTGGCTAGGTTTCCAACTGTACCAAGACTGTCAATTTTTGAGAGGTTTAGGTTTTTTCTTTTCGTCATATTCTAGATCACAAAAGTGTTGTAAGAAAATAGGAAAATTGTTTATACTTGGTATTATTTCCTTCATTTTACACGTCCATATAAAATATCTAGCAACAAGAAAGTAGCAATAATGTTGTAAGTGGGAGAAGACATCTGTTTTTAGTCCTAATACTAAGTCCATGGAATAATTCTTTTCTTTTATTGTTACTTGATTCCTCGTGAGT
>OX421445.1:42581553-42596553 GCA_949126865.1 Montipora capitata | reverse complement strand
CAGGTGCAAGATGATGGGAATAATCATGCCAGAACCAATATGGAAACTCATCCGGTGCAGATGCAGTTCTCTTCTGGTGTGTTAACAGTTTTCTAACAGCATTTTCATCCACAACTGGAATACGAGTTCCAACAGGTATTTCAAGAGGCTCAGGAGCTTTATAGGTGCAATCCGTATTAATGGACTGAAAATATGCGTTGATAACATCTGGAGATAATACTGAACTAACAAGTGTTCCCCATAATTCGGTCAGCAGTTTCCCGCCATCCTCTGGAACCTCTACTATGCTTCTCCCGCTCCTTGTTAACTGCATTCACCTGGTTCATGCGAATGAGAGTATTGATTTTCTCCTGGAGAATCAGGTTTTCCACATGGCTACCTCGGTGTGCAGTACGATTTCTGATATTACAAAGGTGTTTAAGCAAGGGGGACATGTAAGGAGGGTCTCTTGATGACGCCTTGACACGGATTAGTGGGAAGCTCTCGTGCAACATTGTATACAACCTCGAGTTTAGCAGCTGGACACTTTCTTCTGGATCGGTCAAGATAACTGACCTCCAGTCAAAGGCTTTTAGTTTTGATTCCATATTGATTTTATGATGGTCTTTTGTGTCACGAAAACTGACGTATTTTCTTTGAGGCTTTGTTGGAATTAAGGACGATACAGCGACGACAAGATAGTCAGACCTCACGAGTCCCTTATGTGTTTTGCCTGCCTTCCAAATTAGTGGAGCGTTAGTCAAGAAAACATCAGTTGTTTTTTCACCTGTAGTTGGAACACTGACCATCTGATGCAGGTCTTGCTGTTGCATAAGATCCTTTATCCTTAGCTTGTTTAGATCTCCAGCGATTGCAATCTTTGCATTTGGATCATCTAACAGGATCTGATCACAGGAGTCAGATATAAATTCCAGGAGATCGATAGCATCTCCTGCACATCAATTGCAGATCTGCTTGCAGTGGGTTTCTTAGGGCATTCTTCTACGATTTCAACTTCATCTATGTCTTTGACCTCTTCCATCCCCTATTGATCTCTTTATCTGTTAACGAACCCAACTTCTAGGTGTATACAGTGTCATCAATGCCGATTACATCGTCTGCGTCAACATTCGCTGGCACAGCTTCAGGATAGGCTTTTCTTAAAGACTGTATTTCCTCGCTTGGGGTTAAAGGGAAAGTATGGTCTGAATCAAAAGTTCTTTACTTGTATTGTCATACTTGACCACTCATTTGGACTAAATGTGTGTAAATAGCCAACAATAACGCTTCAAAAATAGGCAAATTTAAATTGAAATCCGCCATCTTTGTTTTTGTGTATGCAAACGAGGCGATGACGTAGCAATAGTCAAGGATTTTTCCGGATGACTAAATGTACTTAATGTAAAGAAGAAAGCACAGGCGAGGAGAGCAATGCTTTGTAGACTTGAATCTTAATTCAGAGGCTAAATTGTATTGATATTGGTTCCACCATAGTTCATCTTACATTTGAATTTCGCAAAGCAGAAAGGTTACACAACGTTGAGAAAGTGGTCGCAGATCGAAGAACTTGGTAAGGTCGAACAAGTTTGTTGACTATTGCTATGTCATAACACATCATATCCAAGATGGCGCTCTCCAAGTCACGAAAGAGGCAACTTCAAAGTGCTCTTTTCACATTTTAACAGGGACTTGGACAAAACGGCAATAATTTTCGAATTCCTGGGGAAAAGGTTTCGTAAACTTTTTCTAGACCGTACATGTACATAGCGTTCTCTAGATCATGAATGGCATTAATCTGTGGTTCACTGCAAATACCTGCCTTTCTAAAGCAATTCTGGATTGTTTCAGGCATTATTTTGTTCCATGCCCCTGTTAAGATCGTCATGGCATCCAAAACAGAAATACTTGGGCCAGCCTTGTCATTCAATACTGCATCAATGTACTTGCGCACCACACACAGGGTGATATGCCTTCGTTGCCTTATGACACCATGGTCCATTGGTTGGGTCTTGCATGTAGTGTTTGGTGGTAAAGACACTACATTTTATGGCCTTGGTGTCTGCCACATCCGGGAGGGCCTGGCAATTGTCCACGACAAGGGCTACCTTTCTACCCTCACATTCAAATTTCTGGTGAAAGAGCAAAAAGGATAATAAAATCGGAAATGGTGATAGTGTCCAGATGACAATAGAGCCTATCAATCAATCAGTGAAATATTTAGCATAGTCCAGGTGTAATTTAGGAGGCTTTTCGTGTAGGTAACAAAAAGCTTGCTTAGAAGAAATCCACCTTTGAGAGTGAGATTGAGATGTGATAAGTGCTGGCTGGGTACTGTGACCTTAAAAAAGAATAATGTAGTGAAGTTTGCAAAGAACAGACTGGACTCTCTGGTATTCGCATCAATATATTTTTGATGCAAAAGTACATATTACGCTTTCACACCTGTTGCTACTTTAATAATACCCTTTATAGCACTTTAACAACTGCATCAAGTTTCAATGCTGCTGCACTGTAGGGGTAGGGGAAGGCACCCTAGCACTCACAACTACAGGGCCAATGCCCACCATTGCAATACGCAAAAATTGTTCATTTTCACCAGTAAGGCGCTTGCAGAGGTCAATCCTATCCCTGTCCGTTCCCCCTTGTCTTTATCCCGTGCATAGTTGCGACACAATATTCTTCCTTCAATTCATATTTGGTCAAAAGTTCCTTAAACAGATCCTCCATTTTCCATTTTCCATTTTCCATCGCACCCCTTTCCGAAGCTTGCCAATAATGGCGGGCAAAACAATTTCTTCGTATGTAGTTGATTCCAAATTTAGAGTCGTCGAAGGCCTGCTGTGTCCTGCTGTGTCTTGGTATACTGAGCTTCCGTTCAAGAGATTATTTACATGCACTCTTTCTAACACAATTGGCTTTCCAATTCTTTCCCTTAGCCCTTTTACGTTCAAACCGGCTGAAACCGGCCAGACTTAGCATTTTACTCTGTCTAACGCCAGACGATTTTCCTCGTCAATGGGGAACCCCTGGGAATCAATGGGTTAAACTTTCTTAAATAAAAATGTCTTAAGCTGCGATTTAAAAGATACAATAGAATTGGAACACCTAATTTCAAAAGGAAGATTGTTCCATAATTTCAGCATGGCACGCGAAAAAGAACAATCACCCAAAGTTTTCTTAGAATGAGCAGGAGGGTGACAGAGAAGGACGCCATTGTTGTTTCGCCTAAGGTTATAAGACGAACAGGGCATCACTGGGATAAGATCAGCTAAATAGCTTGGAGCTAATTGATGAAGTACTTTATAAACCAACAATAAGATCTTAAAGACAATTCGCTGGGTCACTGGTAACCAGTGTTAATCAAAGAGAAGTGGAGTGATGTGACAATATCTAGGCATTGAAAAAATGAGACGAGCAGAAGCATTGGGCAAGTCCGGCAATGGCTCATTTTGCGGCTCCACCTAAGAGACCACAAAGATATGAAAATTTATCAACACTCGAAAGGGCCGTATTCGAGTGGATGGAAATTTCATAGCAGTCCCAGAATTCTTCACACTCCTCGAATTTGCCATTAAACCGCTTTGCCTCTAATTTTGGAAGCCTGAAACGCATACTAGGTTGAGAAGTGGCTGAAGTAACTTGTGCACTTTCACTAGCATTAGTGCTCCCTATGTGCTCTTGATGATGACCACCCAAAAGTTTAGGCCTCAGAAGGTCATCCAAAGAAGCAATTAAAGGGGTAGTTTCTAAAGAAACCGTGGCACTGCATCGGAGGGGAAGTAGTACAAAAAATTTTAGTTTTATCAACGGAGTTGATAATGTAAATTGACCACCGTACAGGGATTGTAAAAGCTGATGTTTTGAGCATTAGCCCTTCGTAAGAGCGAATCGAGGAATTATGGGTTGTGTGTAGTTTCTATAGTAGAGTAGGGGCTACACTATTGGTGGAAACATCGCAACATGAAAAACTGGAATACAATATATAGATTAAGCCAAGCCTAAAAGCAGAGCTCCTGGCTTGTTTATTCTTACTGGCTGTAGGATTAGTGAAAATAAAAGGCTTTGGAACTCTCTGCCTTTTTGTTTTCCCGGATATTGTTTAATTATGTAACATTTTCTTCGCTGCCTAACTAGTGAATTCCATGGCTAATTTCACCTGAAAAACCGTCTGATCGCATGAATCACGAAGGGATGAGTGTGATATTGGTTTTTCCAGCGAATTCACCAGTTAGGCAATTAGTTTGTCTTGAATCGCAAGAGTTTTAAAAGAAAACAAGCAAATCCTCAGCAAGCAAACGGAAAAGGAAAGAAGCCATTTCAGAGTCGACTGTCAAACGCCAGCGAATAGGAATCACGCTAAAATTAGAAATCACAGACGTACTATAGCTCGTGATGTGACAGATTGTCTTTGTCAGTTCAAGGTCAAACAAGGAGTTTTATTGATGTACTTTATTTATTCCACTTTATCTAGGAAAACGAGATCATTTACAATTCGATGTACTTCATTGAAACACGCCAGCTTGGCTTAGAACCAGAATCGGCTAGAAAGGACAAACTTCAAACAAGATCTCCAACAATTTACCTGTACGTGCTCTAAACAAACTTCTGAAAACACAACCTGGTGATATTTCTCCTTATACTTTTACGAGAACTCACTGCGATTACATGTGTAGGCATAGGATCATGTGACACAGCTTTGTGCGCGCTAGAACGTGTGTGCTTTTGAGAGTGACCGCTTTTGTGTGTGTAATAAAAGTGACTTTGGTTCCGTAGAATATGTTTCACGGTTGCCCTGTTTCCCCGTTTATTACATTGGTGGCAGTGGACGGGATCATTATGAGTGGAAAGGAAGAAGAGACTGCCGGTCCCAGTGGAAAAGAACCGAAAATGTCTTCCCACGCGCCCAGCGAGAAGGGAGCCATCGGTGGTCATGCTGTCAAAACCGAAACGACTTCAGCTCTGCCACAGGGAGAAGCTGGTGCTATCATAAATGAGCTTATTAGTGCAATGACCCAGGCTTTTAAATAGTCTTCAGATAAGCCACGTCCTGGCAATTCAATCAGCAGAAATGTTGCTCTGAAGCAGCCGAAACCATATTCGCTCTGTCAGAATTTCAAGGTATGGCTGTCGCAATTTGACGAATATTCAAAGCTGCCTAACATTCCTGAAGCGAAGAAGAAAGCATTTCTAGTCACCTTGCTAGACCAAGCAGCATATCGAGCCGGTCATGGCTCGTTTTGACTCAGGCAAATTCCCGGGGGATTACAAACTGCTTCTTCGAGCTTGACAACAAAACAGCAACGCGGACGTAGAAATGTACGCTGATAACCCGAAGACCCGAAGCTCATGCGATGACAAGGAGTTTGGAAAGGAAAACTTGTTTGTATTGAGCGGCCGTGGTGTTTGTTTCTGGTCTGATCAATCACACTCGCGTGTCACTCCGTTTGGATACTGGCGCGACTTCGAGCATCCTAAATGAAGAAACGTGGAAGAAGAGTGGTCAATACCGCCCGGAAAAGCTTCGAAAATTCAATGCGACGCTGACTGTCGCAAATGGAGAAAAGTTAGCCGTACAAGGCAGAGCAGTAATAAACGTGCGCTTCGGAAATTCACTTTTCAAAGTACCCATGTTGGTTGTCCGTGACATTCCTCATGCATGTATTCTGGGGTTGGATTTCTTCGAACGGGAATCTTGCCGAATCTTGTACGATGTTGGAATGTTCGTGGTTCAAGGTGAAGAAATCCCAATCTCTTATCAGCGAAAGGCACCAAGCATCTGCCTTGTCGTAGTTGAAGAGGAAGTTGAGTTAAAAGCGGGAACCGAAGTGGTTTTGTGTGGAAAATTGGAACCCAGTTTTGAGCGGAACGACGGGACTCCTGGGATGCTGGAAGGATCCCGGAAAAACACAGTGGAAAAGCTCGCAAGCAGGTTCTGCATAGCACGCACCTTGACCGTTCCAAAGGAAGGGAAAACTCCTGTCCGCATGGCAAGTTTCTCAGAGCAAACTATGTTGTTGAGGCCAGGCCAAACTGCGGCTCAGTTTTACCCCCTTGATCGCATCGACGCTTCAGTAAATTTGTTCGAGTTGGAGGAAACCTGCACAGAAAACAAGACAAAACAAGATGTTTGGGTGGAAACGCCTTCCCCTGAACTGCCTGTTTGGAAACGAGGGATTCGTGCTGACTTCTCTGGACTGGAGGCAATCTTTTAATGGCCTCCTAGAAAAATACAGAGATCTATTCGCCGTTGGGGATGGCAAGTTAGGCCGTACCCATTTGTTAGGTTAGAACACACCATCGACACCGGTCCAGCCACCCCAGTCAAGCAGGCACCTTGTCGACTTCCCCCGTTTAAACGAGACGAGGTTGATAGACAGCTCTCAGAGCTCTTAACGCAAGGAAGAATTGAACCATCTAACAGCCCCTGGAGCAGCCCTATTGTCTTGGCCAAAAAGCATGATGGAAGCTACCGTCTGTGTATAGACTACAGGAAGCTTAATGCTGTAACTGTTAACGATGCCCAACCCCTTCCGAGGTCAGATGACATCTTGGAATCCTTGGGTGGTGCAAAGTGGTTTAGCTGCCTTGACCTAGCCTCTGGGTACTGGCAAGTTCCCGTCGCAAAGAAGGACCGTCCAAAAACTGCATTCGTCACACATCGGGGTCAGTTTCAGTGGACCTGCCTACCAATGGGTAACCAATGGACCTGGAACCTTCACCCGGCTGATGAATCTTGCCCTTCAAGGTCTTACTTGGAGAGAGTGTCTGGTCTACTTAGATGACATTAGGGAGCTTAAGCAACGACAACGGCAACGAGAACGTCATCTCAAAACATAAATTTGCCTTATTTTAATCGCTTCGTGACTATTTCAACGTTTTTAATATGACAAGGGTGTGGTAATTCCTCAAAGATGACACCAGTCGGAACGGCATTCCATTTTAGAAGAGAAAATGAAAATTTATCCTCAAGTGCTGACGTTCTTCATAAAACCAAAAACTTCGCTATTTCACGTTGTTGTTTTGCTGACAACGGCAACGAAATGGACAAAAGTGAAAAACGCACGTGCAGGGCGTGCGAAGCTATTGTTTTTAACCACTAAATATGCAAATTCGTGACGTTCTCGTTGCCGTCGCCGTTGTCGTTGCTTAAGAAAGGCTGCGAGATGCCGGGTTGAAATTAAAATCGTCAAAGTGCATCTTCCTCCAGCGGCAAGTTTCTTTCTTGGGAGGTTTGGACAGGAAATTGCGGCTGCCGGACGTATGTTTACCATGTCTGTTTAATTTTGGCAAAGATGGCCCCTCTCTGGCATCCGCTCCGATGAAAGTATACAATCTGACTCCCTAAAGATATAAACTACCTTCTTCAACGTAAATGCCGCCAAGGAAAAACAAAAGAGGTGACCGTGGCTCAATAGAAGACGAACCAAGAAATTCGAAGAAATCCAACATGGCGGCCGAGGAAAATATTGATGTTGAAGAACCGGATGAAAGGCTCAACGAACAAGAAGAGCCTAGCCTTGTTGAAATCAAGGCCCTTTTGGTCGACATTCAAATTCAAGTAGCTGCTATTCTTACTGAAAATCATACGCTGAAGAAGGAAATCGAAGATTTAAAAGATTCTGCCAACTTCCACGGGAGAGAGCTTAAAGGTTTGAAAGAGTCGTTGCAAAAAACGAAGGACGAAAACAAGGAATTGAAAAATATTCTAGCTTCAACAAGGAATGAGCTAAAAACAACGAAGGAGAATCTTAGAAAGCAGAAAGAAGAATCGGAAAGACAATGGGCACACCAAGATGATTTGGAACGGTACAGTAGGAAAATTTCATTGGAAATTCAAGGCATTGCACAAGATGCTTATCCTAGTACAGAGGCCGTGGTCATTAAAGTTGCCAAAGCCCTAAACATTACAGTAGAACCGGAGAATATCGAAATTTCACATAAGCTGAATCACAGCAGGGCCATAATTGTGAAATTTTGCAGTCATAAAGTGAAATCGAAACTTTATAAGGAACGTACCAAGCTAAAAGATGTCAAAATCTCAGATCTATTTCCTAGCTACCCTTCAAGTGGACAGCAACGGCAGCATATTTTCATCAATGAAAACCTTACGGCTTATAGGCGAAGAATTGTAAAAGAAGCAAACAAACGGAGACAGGAGGGTACACTTTTCAGTGTGTGGACTTTAGATGGTAAGATTTACATTAAGACCTTGCCTGACGGCTCTCCTGTAAGAATATTTTCCGAAGAGGACCTAGATCACTTATAAATTGAAATAGCGAAACAATATACTGCATGACTGGAGACGGCCGCCTTTCTTATCAACTAATTAAGAACTCCAAACCATTCAAATTTCTCGCTTCCAAAGTAATTTAGTTTTTTTATCTTCGCATTTGTGTGTGTTTGATGTTTTGTATATGCACCCTTCTTTCCTACTCCGCCAAATTGTCATTTTGTTTAATCTACGTTTCTCGATAATTTGCATTAGTTTATGTTTAAATTCCTGTTGTAGCCTTTCGTTTTTGTTTACCATATCGAGCACTTTTTGCATTACTTATCGTACACCTAACAGAAAGAATGCAAATGTTCTATCGAGGCTCATATATTTTTTCCCTGGAGACAATGCTTGCAACAAAAAACTTGACAGATGCGTATACTTTTTAGGAATATTGTTCTTCTTGTGTGTTTGGCTGGTTTCCATCCTAAGGTATCCAAGACTGCCACTTTTCCCCTTTCTATTGCAATTTTTTCAAAAAACGGGGATAATTGACTTGAAACTCTTTAATGACCGATCTTAATCTTGCGTCTCTTAACGTACAAGGTTTAGGAAATTGTCAAAAGAGGAGAGAGATTTTCAACTGGCTTAGAGCAAAAGGCTTTTCAATTTATTTTCTACAAGAAACGCATAGTTCAGAAAAATCAGTGTCGATTTGGTTAGCCGAATGGGGCTATAAAGCTCTTTTTAATAGTTGCAATAGTGCCAATGCAGGAGTAGCTATCCTATTCAACAATAATTTCTCCTTTGAACTGGAACGTTTCTTCTCTGACCCTGAAGGCAGGTTCATTATATGTGATATCAAAGTAGATAGAAAAGTTATTACATTGGCCAACTTATACGCTCCCAACGAGGACAACCCGCAGTTTTTTGAGGACATCTTTAACCATTTGGAAGTTTTTAAGTGCAAAGAAATTATAGTTGGCGGCGATGTCAACCTTGTACTGGATTTAGCCGGGGACAAAAAGGGAGGCCTGGCCAAAACTCATACAAAGGCACTAAAAGTAATTGAACAGTATGCAGCTAAACTCGATTTAATAGATGCATGGAGAGTCCTAAACCAAGATGCCTGCAGATATACGTGGCGCCATAGAAACCCTGAAATTCATTGCCGTCTAGATTTTTTCTTGGTGAGCCAGAGTGTAATGTCCAATGTTAAAGACACTGATATCTCAGCAGGCTACAAGACAGATCACTTCTTGATAACTATTAAAATTGCACAACACTCTAATACCAGAGGTCCTGGTTTTTGGAAGCTAAACAAGTCTTTTCTCAAAGAAACTGAATATATTAATCAAATACGAGAAATTGAACAGGTGAAACTGGAATACCGAGAGGACAAATACGTAAACCCCGTTCTAATGTGGGAGATGATTAAACTTAAGATTAGAGTAAAATCAATACGCTACGGTAAAGTTTTTATATGCATTAGAAGTATGAGCCTGTGCCCACCAGGGCAAATACATTGCACAGATTGATAAGTTTTGTAGGCGTGCTCTGCGATATGGATATACCTCCAAGTACACCCCAATGACCAGCTACATCGTTTTAAGAGATAGGCAATTATGGAACAACATCATAACCGATGCGGCTCATCCTCTCTATGACCTTCTTCCTCCACAAAGATCACGTTTTTTAAGAAGCATGGGCCATGATTTTATTTTGCCATGTGTGAGAACCGAGAGGTTCAAGCGATCCTTTATTAACAACTGCCTATTTAACTTTGTTTAAGTCCATTTTAATTGTATAGTAGTATAGAATATTAGTATAGAATATTATTCTTATTGTAAACTCACACGTTTGTCTGTGGGGATGTTTTTTAATAATAAAGATCTTTACTTACTTACTTTACTAACGAGGGTGCAAAGGAAATCTGAAGTCATGTACAGCAAATAGAGGCATTAGCAGAAAGAATGTTCAGGAGCTCCCTATGACAGCAGATGCTTCATTCATTTTTTGTGCCTAATAAAGACGTTGATCCCAACGCAAAAGGGAACATAAATTGAGTGTATTAATATAGATCTTAGGTATTAATATGGAATTTAGGCTACGGTACTGCATGGTTGGAGTTTTAATTTCTTTCTTTGCTGGCCTCTTCTTGTGCCACTTTATTGGCTGGGCAGCTTTAGGCTTTGGGCGACAAACCTTTTGCAAGTGTCCAACTTTTTTTCAGACATTGCACTTGGACTTGATTGCACTGCATTGATCTGGATTGGGTTTTCCCTCATTCCTTGTGACAGCAATCTCGCTTCTTGTATGGCTGTATCTGCACCTCATGCAATTTTAATCATCTTTGCTCAATCCAGGATATCTTGTGGTGGGTGCAGGGATGGTGCAGTGGTGAGAGCACTTGCCTCCCATCAATGTGGCCCGTGCAGTTGTGAGAGCACTTACCTCCCACCAATGTGGCCTGGTTCGATTCCCAGACTCGGCGTCATATGTGGGTTGAGTTTGTTGGTTGTCTACCCTGCACCGAGAGGTTTTCTCCGGGTACTCCGGTTTCCCCTCTCCTCAAACACCAACATTTGACTTGATTTGCTGTCATTGTTAATTTCAGTTTACAGTGTCCCCAATTAGTGCTCCAGTGCTAGAATGACTAGACACTTAAAAAAAGTTCCTTTCTTTTTTTCCTTTTTCTTGTTGGAGCAGTTTCTGCTTCAAAAATATGGGCAGAACATTTCTTGACAATTTGTTCCTGTATTATCTCCTCCTCTAGAGTGCCGAAGTTGCATGATATTGCCAGCTCTCTGAGGCCTGTCAGGTACGTGTCTATCGACTCGTCTGCATGCAGTGCAGCATCATAGTTCTCTGAATCGCATCTTCCTTCTTTCTTAGATCTGAAGGAATGGCATAAATTTCGAATGTGCTCACCCAGTGTTTCCATTCTCTGTATAGATCTGCTGCATCAATGTTGAATGCAGTGGGTGTGCCCACACCCATTCCATTACTGATTCCATTACTCATGCGGGTTCTGGCTGTTATGGATTTTCTGTTCGGTTTGGCAGATCTGCAGTTACAAATTCATCCTCATTGCCAATGTGTGGTGTTGTTATAAGTGAAGACACACAGTCTTCTATTGCTTTCTATGTAATGTCCTTTATTCACTGAACGATTATCTTATGTTGTAACACAAAGCGTATTCTACTTAGTATTGTTTGTGTTGCCAGTATAGTTATTAAAACTAATTTACCAAATTGGTAGAAAGGCTCCCGAGGGGAAGGGAGATGTTCAGTTAGATAGATAGATAGATAGATAGACGTTTATTAAAAATACGTTAATAGCAGCCAGAAGCTGAATTGCAAATTATGTAATAAAACTAACAATAACATCTAAGAAACAACTATTTCACATATATAATTATAATAAATGTCAGTTAAAATGTCTTGTGCTTGCTGGAATGAAAGTATCTCTGAACTGGTTTGATTTAAAGGAAACTCTAAATGGTCTGCGTCGTCGTAATTCCATGAGTTGATCTCGGTTATCGAAAGGCAATAAGTGATGGGTTAGGCTGTTAAAAAATTTTAAGCAAAGATCTTCTCGCCGGTCCTTTAGAGTTTTCAGCCCTGCCATCTGAAGCACTTCTCTATAATGAGTATCATAACCGTATATATTTTCAAGGCTCTCTTTTGAGCTCAAATAATTGGGGAGACTATAATGGTAGACCTGACATCCATAAAGTAAGACAGATTGAATACAAGCAACATAAAATGTTGCTAATTCTGATGATAGTACATTAGCTCGCTTTAACTGAGTTAAAAAGTAAAGGCGCTTAACGGCCTTTTTAATCGTCTCAGAAACGTGATTGTTCCACTTAAGATTGTCTTGGAAATACACACCCAGTAATTTCACGACCCTAACAGAGCCAACCTTAGAGCCATTAATTTCTATAAGTTCGTAGGAAGTTGTGCCTGCGGTAAATTAACTATGGTTGACGTGCATGGAATTGAAGGGAGGTTTTAATAGGTCTGGAGCAAGGACAGTAACATCATAATTACGAGGTCTTCTAAATTTTTATCTAAAGGAGGTACAAGATGATCCATAAATAAATCCTTTTTCAAGTTTCCAGTTGCATAACATCTTTCATTTCGAAAATACAGCATTTTGATATTCTGAATTGTCACCTTGCATGATACAAAGCTATTTGGTTGAAAAAAAAAGTATATCCCTATGAATCTCACTTGTTTGAGCCTTTCAAGTACATTAGATGAGTTCCTACACATCAGAGCACGGGAATTAAGTGGTCATCGCAAATTGAACTCTAGATGTTTTCTTCCTTCGCATTATGTTCTTTCTTCAAAAGTCATTTTACGTTAAATTCGCATTAATTTAATTCATGTTAATTTCCACTACCTTAATTTCACGGAACGTTAATTTGCTACAATAAGGTAATTGTTGGATTTTGTTGTCGTCACATTCGGTCAGCCTTTAAATAACTGTTATCTTTTACTCTCCGTTTGCTAATCTAACAATCTCAACATAAAGAGAGAAAACATGTTACAAAGATGTGTACTCTGTATAACTCCTTTACTGGTTATTGACCTCTATGTTTGGTGGCTCTCAATGGAGCCATTGTCATTGGGTAGCTTTGAGGTAGCTGATTTCCCGGATCTTTTCAGAAGGATTGACTCTACAACACTGTTTCACATAATGGAAATGTTAATGAGGTGCATTCTTTAATGTGCCGTAATAGGTTACCATAACAAGGAACCATCTAAAAGTGTCTTTGTACAACCCCACTGGACAGTTGGAGTATCGACGGCTTGAAAGTTTACAGAAGAGACCATGTATCGCATAATCAATGTTTTATTCACTATGATATAATTAGTCAATCTGAAATGAACAAAATTACATAACAATCACGGAGGCATTTGAATACGCTGAAATCTCTAAAGAAATGAAGAGAAAAGAATCAAAATAACTAAACTTACTTCTGTGGCGGGTTTCCATAAACTACAAGCTTTTGAAACTGAACTTGACGGCTTAACACTGCTGAAACTAGTTGACTTAAACTACTGAAACTGGTTAGCGACTGCCTCACATCCTTTCAAAAACGTGCTATTAGCAGAACTGAAACTTAAGCCTTTGTCACACAAGAATTCTCTTAAAATTTTAATAAAAACTTTGTGCATTTCCGGTAATAATTAATCAGTTCTGTCATGGTAACATTTCCTCCATCCCGATGAAGGAAGTGTTCTTCATCCTTCAGCTGGTTCCACTACTGCTATCTTCTGCTATCTTTTTCAAATCCAAGCACTGTCACTACAACTACGAGAAAAAACGAGGTTGCTTCACTGCCCAAATGAAACGGCCCGCCACTTGAATAAGAAAGCTGACAATTTAACGAAATCCCAGGGCAGGTTGGACTGAACCAGTTAGCCACAGAACACACTAACTACTAATTTTTTTTCCAACTATAAAGGGTCAGCAATGAAACATTGAAAGTAGAAGACAGCATGAGAAAATAAATTACCTCAGTGTTTGTGGCCTCCAACCATGCAACGAACTCATTATGCCATTCAGATTGAAGATACACAAAGCAGTATATCCCTGTTATCTTAGATATGTTTCCGCTAACCGACCAATAGAGCTTGTGAAGAATTGTTTTGAGGTTTCTCCATCGTTCAAAAGCTTTGGGCAAGTCGATGGTTTGAGTGTATTTACGACTAACAAACAAGTAATTACTATTACAGTGGTCAACTTCACTGTATTTGCATAATCTAACGGCATGTGATGTCACACAAACACTACATTGGAAGCATTTCATGACATATTAAGGAAATACTTTGTCAGAGGTAATGATAATCGGTATGAAGACAACATTCTTTGTCATGTAAGTTGCTGTTTTTTGTCTTTAACTTGAGGACTCTGATTTGATAAAACTTGCATTTAGTTGCTTTTATACTCTTGTGTGGGGATTGGGTGTGGCGCTAACATCCTGTGTAATAATTATGAATATGTAATTCAGCCTTCACAGGCTACCATTTATTCAGTCAATAAACTATCTATCTATCTATCTATCTATCTATCTATCTATCTATCTATCTATCTGTTCAAACCAGTGGAGATAGTGCAAGTACAGGCCTTGCAACATTCTTCTGTAAACAGGTAGCCTGACATTGAAAGCTTTGACCTCAGCATTGTTAATTAGTCCTGAAAAGCCCTGAGGAAAGAGACATAGGTTAAATTCAGTTGGTCCTCCACTTCTTGGTGCAGAGTTTCCCAGGGAATTTTGTAATCCGAGTCCCAGTCAGTAACGTCTTCAACCTCAGACTTGGTGACCATGTCCAAATCCGAGTCTTTTTCTTCCTCTTCCCCTTTGTCTTGGTCTAGTTCCTCATCTTCACTTCTCTCTTCCGAGGGAGCAAGGGTGATACTTCCTGAAATCCCTCCGCCATTGTTGTGCTCTCGTGACGGCCTCAGTTGTAAGTTTGACTAAACAGTTTGTGGCAGTAGCAGCAGAAATAAGCCATGCACTCCAAATGAGCATCGCAAGCTTGACATCTGTCCACGGTAAATTTTAGGCAAAAAACCAATATCGCATGAATCACCAAGCGTTGTGTGCAATATTGGTTTTTCAAATGAAATTTACTGTCGAATTCACCAGTAGTTAGGCAATGAATTTCTCTTGAATCTCACAAGGTTTAAAAGAAAACATGCAAATGCTCAGCAAGCGAACAGACCATTGTCAACTGTCAAAGCCAGCGAATAGGAATCGCGCTAAAATTAGAAATCACTGACGAACCAGCTCG
>OX421445.1:42569053-42574053 GCA_949126865.1 Montipora capitata | reverse complement strand
GCAATTCTCTTTAACAATAATTTCACCTTTCAGCTGGAAAGATGAAACCGTAAACGTCCGTGTATAAGCCGCATCCGTAGATAAGCCGCACCCCCGATTTGGAAGCGCAGATTTTGGAAAAAAATGAAAACAATACAGTTTGAAGTTTGAGTAGAGTTGTATTGCTACATTCTTACCTTGGAATTTACACCATCTTTAACTTAAAATGCTCTTTCGATCCGATTTTTTCAAGATTATTACTTCGAAACGCCATAAACTTGAAATTCCTTTTGCATTAAAAAGACAAACAAACAAGTGCTTAGTAGCCAAGCTTTAAGTGTTGGGAGGAGTCTGGACCAGGGCCTGGCCAAAGCACGCGCATTGATGCAATCATGTCAGTTTTTATTTCATTAATTAATATTACAATACTTCAGGACAGAACAGGAGCAGGAGCCTGATAATGCAGTCGACAAATTTGCCATGAAGGTGGTAAAAAAACAACGAAACAGTTGGGCATTTACCTCGTGAGTACTCGCAAATTTTGTGGTACTTTATTGCATGTGGCGAAAAGATATGCGTGGAAGTGACTGGCCGCAGACGTCACTGCAAACAGCTGTGAGGAGGAATGGAGATTCCTTGTACGTTGGTGTTCGAGTAATTGCTTGAAAGAACTCTTGGAGAGGAAGACTCCCTGATAAACACTCGAAGACACAAACGGCTCCTTTACGACCTTAGCCACCACTGAATGAAAAAGTCAATGAACTACAGCAACATGGTCTCAGTTTCTTTATGTTTATTTCTTGACATCTTAAGAATTTTTATGAATATTAATTAGGTTTTTGAGAACTCCAAACACAGATGTATCCATGGATAAGTGGCACCCTTGATTTTTGGCTTCAATTTTGTGAAAAAAAGTGCGGCTTATACATATTCAGATCCCAAGGGCAGATTTATTATTTGTGATATCAAAACAAATGAAAAGCTTTTCACTTTGGCCACAATTTACGCACCAAATGATGACGAACCAGCCTTTTTTGAGAGGTTCTTTAGCCACTTGCAAGATTTTCATTGTGACAATGTAAGACTTCATCTAGAAAAGGTCAAGAAAGGTGGTCTTGCCAAAACCCACACAAAAGCAGTTAATGCAGGGTATCTAACCCTGACGTCCTGAGATACACATGGCGTAGAAGGAGAGCCGAAATCCATTGTAGATTAGATTTTTCTTAGTGAGTCAGAGTCTAATGCGTAATGTCACGAACACGGACATCTTGGCAGATCACTCGATGGTGACGATTCAAATTGCAATCCAAAGTAATCCAAGGGGACCAGGCTTCTCGAATTAAACACGTCGTTTTTATCAGAGACTGAATACATAAAATAATCAAATTAGGGCAACCATCGAGGGTGTTAAGGATGAATATCAAAATGATAAATCAGTGAATGCCTCCTTGTCATGGGAAATGATTAAGTTAAAAGTTAGAGACCAAACTCTGAGATATGAAAAAACAAAAATGGCAAAAATGTTGCAGCAAGAAGAAGAACTGGAGAAGAAAATTAATATATTGCAGAGGCAATTTGAAAATATGTGCAGTGCCTCATTGATTTTAAGAGCAAACTGCGAAGATGCCTTGATTTCATCAACTCCCGTCATCCCAACATACAATTCACAATGGAAGCGGAATCATATCATAAACTGCCCTTTTTAGATATATACGTTGACAACACGGGGCCTACGGTAGTTACTATAGTATTCCGTAAGAAAACATTCACCGGCTTATTAACATGTTTTTTTTAGCTTTACCTCATTTTCATACAAAATTGGGCTAGTCAAGACCCTTGTTGATAGAACTCTTAAGAATTGTAACACCTGGCAAGCGTTTAATGAGGACATCGTGTCACTAACATTCATCCTAAGGAAAAACCTGTGTCCATCTAGGCTAATAGAAAGAATCATTAACCGTAGTGTCACTCAGCATGTAACAGGCAACTCTGTAAGATCAACTGGTGAACAAGTGCCCAATACCTTTTATTTCAAATTACATAAGTTATTTTTCTAGCATCGCCCAAAAGCGCATTCATCGACTTTCACATTTCTATTGTAATGATGCAAACATTGTGTTAGCGTTTTCCTCTTTCAAAGTAGCTAGCCTCTTTAGTGTGAAAAACCCTATCCCCAATGGACTCCGATCATATGTGCGGTTTACACATGTAATTTAGCTCTAGGCTTTTTTATCTTTTTATTACTATATATACTCTTAAGTAGGGATTTATACAGCTCGAATGACCAGGAAAGAGCTTCTGGAGCCATTTCCAGCAGATTCAGTTTGATTCCCGTTGCCTTCTTATGACACCGCTTTCGTTCAGGTCCTCGCAGGCTGGTTAAAATCTCCCGGCGGATTCGGTGTGTGCAATTTGCCTGGTCGAAGCACAGTTATACATGTCTTTCACCACCAGATTTTGAGCCTACCATTGACATCACCATGGACATGGATGTTTCCATCAATCCTGGCCCTTGGATAAATGAGATTTTGGCGACTGACAAGCGCTTCCACGAACTGAGTGCAACGCCGCCATCTTGTCAAATAACTGCATTGCGCCCTAATTACTCGAGGGACTCACTTCTCCGTTTAAGCTATTATCCTAAGTCTGTCATTGAAACACATATCTTTGAAGACCTGAAAAGATCTGGATTATTTACCTACAGAGGTAAGCGTGGAGGTGGACGAAAAATAAGACGGCATGCTATTCCTGTTTTGGTTACCAAACGCCCAGTAGAGAGGCACATGTCGATAAACCGCAGATGTAATCACAACAACTTAACAAGAATTAAATGTTCTCAAATCAAGATCTCCAGCACTAATCCCATCCCCGAAGAAAAATATGCGGTCCCTAAATGCATGTTTTTAAATATCTGCAGCTTGACTAAGACACGGAATGGAATTAAAGCCAATTTGGCACTTGAGGCTGATCTGTTTGCGAATGATATTGACATTTGCGTTGTTTCCGAAACACATTTAAAAAGGATCGTGCTGGACTCGGTTGTTGCTATATCTAATTACACCATTTACAGAAGGGATCGAAACTGGTTAGAGAATGACAAGCGGGACAAGGGAGGCGTAGCGATTTATGTGAGGAAAAATGTAAAAGTGAAATCGGTTTCAAGATCAGAGTTGTTTGAGTCCATCAGTCTGGAAATTGAATTACCATCGGGCCATCATATGCTAATGTGTGGTATTTATCATCCACCTAGATCTAAATACCAGGAAGACGATTTAATTGAATATACCACGGACATGGTAGATCAGTTTCTCGAGTGTTATCCGAGTGGACTAGTGCTATGTGGAGGAGACCTCAATCGGCTTGACTTGGAAAAGCTTTCGAATTTATCTGGTTTAAAAGCGCTGGTTGACTTTCCAACTCGAGGCAATTATGTTTTGGACAATTGTTTGACTAACAATGAAGCTCTCTTTTCTAGGTGTTATCCTATTGTTGCCCAAATGAAAACAGACCATAAAGGTGTAATTTTACCAGCAGGTGTGAGACTAAAGCCCCTGAGATTTAGTTGCACAATGCGTGATTACCGAGAGCATCGCAGAATCATGTTTTATCATAAGCTCCTCGAACAAGACTGGAATCACGTTAATGATAACCTTGATCTTGATATTGCGGTGAACTCGCTTCACTCTACTTTAGAGAAATTAATGAATGAATGTTTTCCAAGCAAATCGATTCGAATGTCTTCTAGAGACCCTCCGTGGATGAGTCCCTTAGTGAAATCGCTCTTGAAGAAGAAAAAAACAAGATCTAGTAAAGGCGGCGGTAGAGATCTAACTGATGTGACGGAGAAGATAGCACGATTAATAGCTGAAAATCGCCGAGCTATAGCGTCTGGGAAACTTGGATCGCGAGCCTGGTGGAGGAAAGTTGATCGACTGTCCATGCGTAAAGACAAGTGCAGCTCCGATCCAGACAAAGATTTCATCATTGGTTTAAATGATTATTTTGGCGATATTTGTTTTGATAGGGAATATTCTAAACCAGTTCTTGCTGAGATTGATGTGAACACCCCTGCTCCACAACTATCTACATTTCAAGTGTTTCTCGCCTTATCGCGAATAAAGCGTACTGCCACAGGACCTGATGGGATTCCTTTCTGGATTTGGAGGGATTATGCTGAGATATTTACCCCAGTGATCGAGAATTTATGGAACTTATCTCTTGCTCGGCAGATCTGGCCAAGTCGTTGGAAGGAGGCCAGCATCAATCCACTCCCAAAAGTCGAGACACCAGTCGAATATGCAGACTGTAGAGGAATCAATGTTACTCCAGTTATTGCCAGAACGTTTGAAAGAACAGTGTATAATATTTTTAACAAGAGGTGCCTGGAGGAATATCTAAACAATTCTCAATTTGCGTACCGTTCAGGTGGAAGTTGTGTAAACGCTCTATTTTAAATGTGGCATACATTTCTTGTGGCATTGGATAAACGGGGCACCTTAGCGGTGAGAATGTTCACGATGGATTTCTCTAAAGCCTTTGATAACATTAAACACAATCTCCTAGTTGAAAAGCTGAAACATAGTCCACTTGATGTATTCATTGTTAACTGGTATGCCAACTTTCTAGATGGCAGAAGACAAAGGGTGATTTTTAATAACTTGATATGCCAGTGGAAAATTGTTAACAAGGGAACAATACAGGGAAGTGTCAGTGGCCCATATCTTTTCAACTTATGTTTGAATGACCTTGAGATAGATGGGTACAAAGGTATATCCTTGTTTAAATATGCAGATGATTCAACTGTCTTAGTCACAATTACTAAGGATTCCCCGGATATATCTGACATTGCCTTGTCCAAGTTTATGAATTGGACTGTTGCAAATGACATGCATTGTAACACTAGTAAATGTAAGGAGATAATCATGCGTAAGAGAGGCAATTCTACAGTCTACCCAATGTCTCACAATATCAAACAATATAATAACATTTCTTTATTAGGCGTCACAATTCAAGGTAATTGT
>OX421445.1:42556553-42559053 GCA_949126865.1 Montipora capitata | reverse complement strand
ATCACTAACGTTTCATGTTTAACCAGAGAATTAGGGAAGCAGGTGTAATAGCTGTTGAGGTTTATTTCTCAGGTATCGAGTTCCATAAGTATAAAACTTAAAAATGGTTTGCTTTAAAATCAGAAAAGAACCAATTCACCTTTGCTGTTGAGAAAAGTGTATGCCAGGCAAAAGAAGTTGCATCTTGAAAGTAGCCTGAAAGTTAAGAAATAATTTTCCATTGTTTAATTACATAATGCTGGCCGTTGGAAACCGTGTTTTAGCTTTGGGGCATTCAATGACTAGATATGGCTAATTGTGATGTCAACACTTGCCAGCTTCCCCACATTTATAACGATAGCGTCAGTATTATCCTTCAAGGCATTCTCTACGATCATATTGATTCTTCTCGTTGCTCTCCAGAAGATGGAGGCAAAAGTACCTCTGCCACTGAACACTTTGCTTTTGTAATCCCTTAACTGATAATTTCAACGTCTTGTTTTCAGTCCAAAGAGCTTTCCTGTCAGCATCAGCTTTCTTCATTGACTTTAGCAACTCATCGAATTTCGCATCAACAAATGTCGTATGTTTAATCGCCTCATCAACTTATTTCCTTAGATCAGCCATGGTCGAGTGGTGCTGCCTACTCTTCATCGAGCTTGTTGTCTAAGATAGTGGATAACTGTTCAGTTGTTATGGTAGACATCCTCGTATATATAAAGTATTAGAACACAATACAATAAAATAAAAAATGAAGACGTAAAGAAAGCCAAAGAAATATGATCTTTTAAACGACTTCAGCAGAGGCTAAAACGTCACGGCCATCTTGTTCACTGACAGTTTCACTGCAATCCCTAAAGGAAAAAGGAAAGGAACTTTATTTAAGTGTCTAGTAGATTTAGCACTAGAGCACTAATTGGGGACACTATAAAGTGAAATTAACAATTAACACAACAAGTCAAATGTTGGTTTTTGAGGAGAGGGGAAACCGGAGTACCCAGAGAAAACCTCTCGGTGCAGACTAGAGAACCAACAAACTCAACCCACATATGACGCCGAGTCGAGGAATCGAATCTGGGCCACATTGGTGGGAGGCGAGTGCTCTCACCACTGCGCCATCCCTGCAACCCCTTAACTGTATTGACACTCAGTGTTCCGCTGAAGTTTATCTCATTGGCGAAGATGAATTTGCTGTGGTAGTGGTAGTACCCCCACCATCCCCACCACTACAACGACAACGATGACGCCCGCGACAGCCACTACCACTACTACCACTACCGGTGGTACCGGGAGGGCGGGATATCAGGCCAAGGCTGTTATTGCCGCTTTTTCTTACACCTTCCTTAACAGTTTGTTCACTGTCTAGTACTTCTCTTTAAGACACACGGTGAATTACGTCCACTCCATTGCTACATGCTAATTTTTTCAGATTGCTCTTTACATATTTAGTAACTGCTCTCATAGCTTCAATGACTATTAGCTTGATTTGTATTTTTTTTAGCTCACCCAGCTCTTTCAATATTGTTTTGCGTGCGCATGATCACTAATTGGTCTCTCAATGACATATCCATGTCCATGTCCATATCCATAGTGACAACCAAGGCTGCAGCCTGGGACTGAATACCAGGCCTCTTGTGAAGCTTTGTTGAATCAAATGTTGATGATGTTTTGAAACCAACAGACCATTTTACAGTTGTAGCCAAATTACCTGGGCTATTAGAATGGAAGGGGGCTGCCGGTGACCCTGCTTTGATACAAGCCTTTGTGCTTGTCAATGTAGACTAATTAGAATTACAACAACACCATTTTCATGAGAAAAGCAGGGAGGTCTGTATCAATACAAGGTCACTGGCAGCCTGGCAGCCATTCATAGGCTAGGTCATTGAGCAAACAACTGTAAAATGGCCTATTGCCCACCCCAGCACTCAACATCGTTCAACATCATTCAACAAAATTGAATGAATGTTGAAGGAAATGTTGAAGCCTTAAACACAATAATTAAGGAGATAGTTATTGCATCTGCTGCTAGTACTTATGCTTGTGACTTGTGCAAACCAGCTTTTAATTGTGACTTAATAATTCTCTTTAAAGGTCAATTTTGCTTATGTAGAACATGGAGAGAAGAAAAATACTCTAATAAAGCTCCGTACGTATAAAAGCAATTTAAATATACATGGTTTTCCATTTTGTTAAAGCAATGTTTGTCAAATATGCAATTGCACTTGTGCTGAAGTTGAATACAGCTGACCATCTTGAATAGTTACTGCCCTACATTGTATGTTTGCAGCAATTTATAACGTCAATAATCTTCAATCACTGTATTGTTGTGTGCCTTTTATCATTTACACAAAAAGTACCATCTCAGAATAAACAAGACAATATTTTCTAATTGTTATTTTGACTTTTTTTTTTTGCCAGGGCTCTGCCCAGATTGTTCTCATAAACTGAACTATCATCACCAGTAAGTTTCATCCACATTTCTGGTAATCAAGAGCTTGATAGTGGATGTGCTATGACAAGA
>OX421445.1:42546553-42554053 GCA_949126865.1 Montipora capitata | reverse complement strand
AACATTTCAGATCACAGAGCGAACTACATGTAAGATCTGTTCATTACATTTTAAGCCAACTGATATTCGTAAAAGCTTAACAGGTCGATGATATTTAATGGATGATGCCATTCCCTCGATCTTCCCATGGTCTGCTGCATCTCCAAAGAGGAAATTGCCATGTGAGCGGTTACAACATCCCTCTTCGGTAGCTTGAGTGAAGACAGTGATTCTCCCGCTTCTGACGAAATCAGCGATTTGCGTGTGCACATTGCGAAGCTAGAAGAGCAAATTAAGTCTCTACAGCTACAAAATAAACGTCTTTTGAAAAAGATTTAAGGACTCTGATTCGGACATCAATTTTTACACTGGATTTCCAAATTATAAAACCCTTCTGGCTTGAGAATGTGAGAATGGTGAGAACATTGTTTATGTTAACAGCTCAACAGATTTTTTTTTTACCTCAACATTTGGGCGGACAGAGAGAATAGACAAGGCAATGCCCCATTCACTCGATGATAAATACCTCAAAACAAGGGTCATCATTCATGGAACAGAGATCAAGTGTCAGACCCCAGTCTTTACTTTTGCATAGTGAGACCTATTCCTCATACAAGAGCCATACATCATTTAAAGGAGTGATTGGCATTGCACCCAGTGGCCACATTTATTTCCCAACTCTATGCTGGCAGTATTTCAGACAGGAAGTTATTAGTTAGGTCAGGGTTACTTCACTTGCCCGTTTCCCAAGGTGATGTTGTGATGGCTGACAAGGGGCTTACCATTTCTGACCTTCTTGAACCTATTGGTTTTGGCCTAAATATCGCCCAGTTTCTTGGTTTGCGAAGTCAACAGACCTCTTCAGAAGTCATTGCCACTCAAGAATTCATGCGGAAAGAGCCATAAACAAAGTAAGGTACTTCCACATTTTTAATCAAGTTATTCCACTATCTTTAGCTGGTAGTCTGAATCAAATGAGGACTGTTTAATAATAATAATAATAATAATAATAATAATAATAATATTTAATACTTATATTGCGCTTTTTCACTCAGCTTTAACTTTATATCCCTCCAATGCTTGACTTGAATAACTACAGCTATGTTATGTTAAACCTGGATTGAAACCAGCGAAAAATGCAAGAAAAATATATTTTCCAAACCGTACCTGAACACGAAATGCATCGACTGTCAAGAGCTTTGCTGACGTAGCATGGCTGTGTAGCTGCGTCGAGCCACAGAAAGAGCGCGAAAAATTAAGCCTCGTTCAGGTGTGTGTGAGTGTCTGACCTGAGTTGAGCCTGCGATCCAATCAACAACCAGTCCCAGGTCAGCAGTCAATTTAATAAAACCAGCTGACCTTGATAAGGTCTAACTTGAGCCCGCGATATGGTCACGTGATACTGGTCAGCGGCTACCTTGTTTTGACAGGTGTCAATTGACCATAACATTGATGTCCAATATCAAAGATGTATGCTGTAAACTAGCTATAGTGTAAACTGGAGTATTGCCCCTCGATGAGCTCTAAACTTGAGCCCGTGATATGATTACGTGATACTGGTCACATTGGCATACATGGAGGGGCGGACGTTCACGACGTCATGGCTATAAAACCAAATTTTCTCACATCGATGGGTTACCGTATTTTCTTAGCTATGGTGGTCCACACGCGTGCCCAAAGGAGAGACACAGTGGAAAGTAATGAGCAATCGATCGACAGCATTATCGAAAACGCTGCAAGTCAAATACATCTGAATGAGTTGAGAGATTGCAAGGAGGAAGAGATGAAAAGGAAGTTATTAAAGCTGGTAAGGAGAATAGATGGACCCAAATCACATGTTTGTTGTTCTCGCCCGCCATCTTGCTTTCATTCTCCACTTCCACCAAGACGGAAATTTCTGCATGTAAACCAAACGAAAAGTTGTTTCGCCTTCTAGGATCTTCCCAGTGCTAGGATCTTCCTACCTCCATGTAAACAGCCCCTCAGTGAGGCTTCCATTGTCGAGTTTCTCCTCTAATTTGACGATTGATTGTTCTAATTAGCTCCATTTTCATGTTGTTTTGTTTGTTTTTCCCTGTGCTTTGCATAAGATAATGAAGTGAGGGGTTGACAAAGTCATCATCTCTGTATTCATCAAGCGTTTCCTGAATAGTCTCCTTAATTTGGTTGATGTAGTAGAGTTCAGTCTAAAAAGATGTATTTAATTTCCAGTCCCCTAGAATTCGAGTGCAGGGATAATTTTAATATTATCATAGAGTGATCTGATTTGTATCCTGGATGGATATCAGAGAGGGCTGTAATATTAGCAACACTTTGGCTAAGCAAGAAAAAGTCGAACCTGCACTGTACTTTAGGGCTGCGTCGTCTCAAGGTGTACCTACTAGTTTCCGGGTGAAAGCTCTCCATATATCAACTAGATCAAGTTTCTCAGAGAACTCCTTCATGATTATAAGACACTTTTGGTGCGTTTTGGGGAGGCCGCCTGATATATCCTTCTCTAGATCAAGTACAAGGTTGAAATCACCTCCTATGATATTGTCGCATTTAAAGTCATCAAGGTGTCCAGAACAATCTAAAAAGAAAGCTGATTTGTCATCATTTGGGGCATAAATGTTAGCCAAGGTTAAACTTTTGTCATTGACCTTTATGTCGCAAATTATAAAGCGCCCTGAGGGGTAAACGAAAGTTCTTTCAATTTGCAAATTAAAGTTATTACGGTATTAAAAAGTATGCATACTCCAGCTTTGTTACTTTCATACGCACTAAAAATAGTTTGGTAGCCCCACTCAGCAGACCTTGCGTGGTTAGTGTTTTCAGTGCAGTGAACTTCTTATAACATGCAAATTGAAAACTTTTTCGATCGAAGCCAGTTGAACACTTCCATTCGTTTTGCGCTTTGCGTTTTAGTCCCGGACCTTGAAAGAAGCTATTGTCAAAGCCATGTTGATCTTGTGGCGGTGTTTTGTGAAACTATTCCTTCATGCCTTAGCGCCAAGGCCATGCAACGACTGCCCATTAAATACTGAGTAAGTGTTAAATTTTCAGTATGAAAGCAATTCCAGAAGCGCAAAAGCCAGTAAACAAGAAAAAAAAAACAGACACTCGAACCAAAGTAAAAAAACATTTTGCAGTCTTGAGGCACAAAAAGAAAACTCTTGGAGAAAGTAAACAAATAAAGGTTTGGACCTACTCGATATAACATGCACAGTACATTAAAACAAAACAAAAACGTAAAGGTGTTACTGCGGAGAAGTTCTTTAAATAATAGATAAATATGAGCAGGAGACCTTTATGGGCATTTAAAATGGCACATGTGACCTGCATAGTGTGTTTCTGTTGGCTGTCATCCTTATGAATTATTCATAAATTTTTCAAGTTCGTTTACATGCATCTTCTCCACAGGCTTATCCATGCTTTACGTCGAAAACAAGCTAAAACAGAAAACATACAGTAAAAGTTGATACAGCATTTCAATAAAACATCGCCATTGTGTTGCATTATCTACGCTCAAATCTGCATAGCAATGAAAATGAAAACACTGACCATCATCAACACCTGAGATGTATTTTGGAATATTTCAACAAAATCTATCCTTGAACGGGCTTCCCTTTCGTTTTCAGCATCCAATTTCTCAGTGCAAAGGCTGCAAAATTCCTTGGGAAACAGAGCTGGTCAGCAACGGTTACTACCAAAAAGCCTCGCTTTGGTGTTATCGTCGCCATATTTGCAATCGGTGTTTCCTTTGTGGGCGTAGACTATTTCAGATTCTGGTCTTTTTCTTCTAAAAGTAGACGCTTCATGAGCGTACACTGGGTTGCCTGTGGTACGTGTTACTCAAAAACAGAAGGGGCTGAGTTGGAAGGGATTGAACTGCAGCGTTCCAGGCAATTTCTTCACGTAGGGGGTCATTAAGACCATTTAAGGGGTCACCCAGAAGTCGTGCCAGCAGAGGCCCTTTTGGCTCACACGTTCATATGACGAAACAGGTCTTTTTCTGAGGTTAAAAACCTGGCTACCGACCTATTAATCATTTGTCAGAAAGAAGAAATTCCTGTACGTGTGGTAGTGCGGTAACACAGCTCTTTATTCCATGTTGTCAACTGAGCTGCGTTTTGTCTTCCAGGAGAGTCAAGTTGTCTTTGCGTAATATGTAGCTCTAATAGTACACAATATTGTTTTGGTATTGTATATCATTGTAGTGCCATGGTAGAAGTCGTAGGTAAATAGCCCCCTGAGAAGACATGTGGTTATTAGCAAAGTACTAAACCCAGAAAGATTGAAGAAAATAAAAGGGAATCGAAAAACATTGGCTTCTAGGCTGACATGCTGATCATTTTCAAGTTCCCTCACAATTTTTTCACCACAAGTTTAAGCGTGCACTCTGAGCGTCTGACAGCTTTGTAATACAAACGTTCACTGAAGTAAATCTCTGTCCAACGGGGTTAGTATCTGGATGGGTGACCTAAACATATCCCACGTTGTAACAGAAGCAAAGGGCCGAAAATTCGATTTTAATGCTCAAAAATGCAAACTAAGGTACAGATTTTGTTAGCTTGCTTTATGCAAAACAAATATTGATGCAAAAGTAAATAAATATTGATACACAGTTTTTAGGAAGAGCAGAAGGAAGTTTTCAGAATAAAATATTTACCATCAGCAACAAAATTTACGACATGAAAACAATACAAATTTAATGTAAGATTCATGGCCATGAAACCCTTTTTATGGTTCATGAATTATATCAAGACAAATTTAATGTAAACTTCATGGCCATGAATAAGACCATGAAATGTAGAATCTCCATTTTCATGACCATGAAAAGAGGGATCATGGGTTTTCATGAAATTTTAATGGCATTTTCACCAAACGCCAATTCATAGTGTGGATATGCTAGCGCGCTTTGGACGACTGATTCCTGTCCTTAGTATGGTGACCACTACAGTACTAGAGTATATTTATAACAGCCACAGTCACAGGAACCAAACCATTCTGCAGCCAGCACAGCTTCAGACTAAAGAATAAAATATTTACCATCAGCAACAACATTTACAACATGAAAACAACATAAATTTTGAACTGCGAATATCAAAAGTTTTGGGAGAGTTTTGCTACGTACAATGTTGTTATGTTACTTTTGGGTGCACGAGTCAATTGCAAAATCAAAAGTAACATTGAACTCAGCGGACGCCGTGATCAAGTTTCCGTGGCGTGTTTAAGCATGAAGCAATGAAGCATCTGTGTGAAATGATAGCAAGATACCGATTGCAGTTTTTGTTTTTGTTACTTTTCTTTTTCTTTCAAGTGTTGTCACGTTTGACAAGAAATGTACGAATTCAACACAAAGATCACAATCGCTCAACTCTTGAGGTTGACCATTGTCTCTGCGGTTCAAAATTTATGTTGTTTTCGTTTCGTAAATTTTTGTTCTTTGTTGAGGCATTAAGATAACCCCACTCTAGATGAAGATTCTCTGACATATCATTTGGTCAGGCAAGACCGGGTTTCGATCCTATCATGTGGATCTCATCAGTTGCCGATAGCTTGATTTAAGGCGAAGAGCTTTGTCTGCAAAAGCCATGTGTGTTTCTCTGTTTGTACTCGATGGAAGGATTGAACTTGCTAAGTTCTGATTGGCTATATAATTCTAGCCAATGGAGTTAATGTGCTTTCGATCCATATGAGTGCAATGAGCATAGCTTGATGTTGTGTTTCTTTAGAAGGCTGAAACCGGTATTTTGCTTTCTGTATGCTGTTTTGGAAATTTTCTATCCCAGTGAGTGGCAACCCTGACTAACAATTTGCATTCAAACTAAGTAACTGGTGTAAAAGCTTCTTCTGATATCTTTTTAAGAGTGATGTTACTTAACCCATGACATGTAAAGAGTTTGTACATGTACTACAATAAAATTAATTAGATCCTATTATACAATAATCCAGTTTTCTTTAAACACTCTAAACCACTGTACTTACTGTTAATAATTTTTAATTATCTTCCGCCATAATTTAATGATTCTTTATAGTGGCACTGAGAATGTTTCAGTTCGGTTCAGTTTTTATTTAGCCGCAATACATCACCAAGTTTAATATAAAAAAAGAAATTATCACATGGCAAGGGAGCCCAGAAGAAACCATGGGGCTTATAGGACCTGGGCCCCCTCGTTACATAAAATAATACAAATCAGAAAGAGCTTACATGGATTGATGGACTAAAGAGACTGCTTAATTAAATTACCATTACACATAACACGATATTTTCCTTATTTTACACTAGTAACAAGAACAAGAAGGGGAAGACATCAGAATCTGATTAATAACGTGACAAGAGATACGTTTTAATCTTAGACTGAAAAGAATATAATGAATGACCCTTTCGAATGTCAGAGCATAACTTATTGAACAAGACTGGGCCTTGGTAAATGATGGAAAATTTCTTTATATTAGTACGGCAAAATGGGATATAGAATTGGTTAGAACCACAAGTATTATAGTTATGAACCTGTTTCGTACGTAAAAATAATTGCTGAAAGAGGGAGGAAATAAGTTATTATTATAAGAATACATAAGTTTACCTAGGTGCAAAGAATAAATATCTACGAACTTAAGGAATTTTAAATCTCTAAATAATGGATCAGTATGCGCATCAAAAGTCTTCTTATTATAGTGCTACGCGCCTTACCGTGGCCACCCAACAAACATTTTTTACAAGTTAGCCAATCAGGGTACGCGAATTTGATTGACAGACACGCCTCCGTAAAAAGTTTCATCATGCAATTGCGAAGTGGAAACTTGTCGAATTTACTGATAAAGTAGAGGCAAAAGCTCAACAGCTTTACAAGACACGAAAGATTGCTTTTGTTGTTATATGTAGCCGCAATTGCGAAAATAGTTATTTGAATTAGCTGCTGATATCAATGAAACACCCTCGGCTATGGCAATTTCGGTCTCTTCTATCGCTAACATTTGACATCTCCGCAAGAATTCCTTTATTTGGTGAAAACAATATTCACACGTATTTAGATGTGGTGAGTAAGGTGGCTGGTAAATAAGCTGGACGCCATAGTCATTCAACAGTTCTCTTAGAACAGGCTCAACAAACAGACCATGGTGAAAGCCACAATTGTCCATCACGACGCAATCGCCACGCTCAAGAAGAACACTTCCATCAGGGCGTTGAATTTCAACAGCATCTTCAAAAAAGTAAAGCAACTGAAATCCATTCGACGGGCCGTCAAGAATATTATAATAGTCTACCCCACGTACTGAGTGGAGCAAGTTGATGGTAAAATTGGCGTTCAAAGCGTATCGTTGAAACTCGACTGCTTTCTCGCCGACGGTAGCGTTCCCGTAACTACGATTCCCACTGGTTTTTATCAAACTTGCCTCGTCAAAGAAATGGATTTGGTGTGGCTGAAATGTAGATATGACGTTAAGATATTCGTCTTGTCTGGCAATTTGTTCAGGAGTAGTGCTTTCTGACGGTATGACTGATAGTTTCTTTTTGCTAATCACGAAGTCACGTGT
>OX421445.1:42486553-42521553 GCA_949126865.1 Montipora capitata | reverse complement strand
GCATTATGGCGCAAAATGTTTAACATCGCTCAAAGCTGAAAGTCTCCGGCCTCCGTGGATGAAAATGGCTTAAAGTCTTCACAGTTGTCGGTTATTGCAAGCCCAAGATATGCTGCTCAATCGGAGTGCAATGCTCGCTTTAGAAACAGCAAAATATTGGAAGGAAGTCCTGAGTCCTCTGCTAATTTGGACGTTTCTAGTGCGATGCAGAAACTGTTTCAGTCTTTTTAAATTTGTTCTAGTTATGTCCTCGATTTGTATTTTGACTTTAAACTTTCACACAGAGTCTGTAACATAAAGCGCATTCATCTGACATTGTTTATGTTTGTAGTTTGAGACATGTGCCGAGCTGTATATTTTAGAAACTGCCTTTCAAAACAATGTGAAGCGTTACAACAAAGGGTTGGTACAAACATGTTGTTTTTCAAGAACTTCTAATAAATAAAAGTATCTGAAAGTTGTTTTGTGCATTTTCCTTTCTTATTCTGATATGTAACCGGAATTTCGTAAGATTTTGTGTGTTATAAGCAGAGAAATTATTAAAATACGCTACAATGTAACATGGCCATTGTTTGTGTTACGTGTTACATGAACATTCAGTCATTTTTTTTCGGAAACAAATTTCAGGTTTATTTTATTTTTTCAGGTTTATTTTAAAGAGGATACAACTTAAATTATTTGTACATAAAAAAGACCTATTTGTACGATATGAGAAAACATTTCAGGGTTAAATAGCTATTACAAGCTGAGATATTGCAATCAACAAGAAAGTACCCCTAGAATGTAGTAATGACCGTGCTACTCATCAAAAGTGGTCAAGCTTTTGTGACAGATAAGACCTCTGATGTCAAGTGGCAATTGGTGCTTCTGCAGAACGTACACTATCATAAAACAATACACCAAACAATATATTTGCTTCATCAAAATATAATTCACAATTTGTATTATAAATTAAATTGAAAACTGTATGTGCAGTTGTAAAAGATATCTTAACAACAATTTGCAAAAAGTTGTTGAAAAACTGTCTTCTCGCTGTACAAGCTTGTGACTAAGGGACCACTTTGTTTAGCGTTCCAACGAAAAACGAAAATCGAAAAACAAAATATAACACCTGCACCTGTTCATATAGCTTGATTTGAGGTTGGCACATGACATATAAAACATGACACCGGCTGATTGATCGATCAACTTGTTTTTTTCCCATGGATAAACATTTTGCTTATTTTCTTGCACAGAAAAACCTTTTCTTTCAAAGGATCACAAACTTTTGACATTCTTCGTTATCACTCAACTTGACTGCTCACTTGAGCTTGAATCCAGACCTTCACATCTACATCTACATCTACATGTGGCTGTTTCTGCTTAGGTGGCCTCATACATGTACACCACAAGCCTTTTTAGAGACATCACCGCCAAGCTGGCCACTTCTGCTGGAGAGAACAGGACAGTCACAACACCGGGGACTTTATCCCCTTCTCTTCTCTAATAGTGCTTGGGTTCTTTAACGTCCCACAGGGAACTTTTGAATATGGAAGATATTTGTGAGATGGGACCTACGGTTTATAGTCCTTATCTGAGAAGACTGGAAAGTCTAACCATTTGCATGAAATTACAAAGGCAGCACTTTCTCCTCAGTTATTTTAAGATCCTAAGTGTTGATCCGGCCGGGGTTCGAACCCGCAACCTCCCACGTGACAGCCCGACGCTCAAACAACTGAGCCACTGGTATGCAGTGGTATGGGTGAGAATTCGAACAACGCAAGCATATTTACTGTAGCATCCAATCGATTTGACAACAACCTTTTACCTTCCGTGTCAAATTCCATGTGTATTACAAAAAATGCCTTGCTGTGAAACGTTTTGTCAATGCTCGTCTGACCACAGAATCAAATGTGTGCTGCTTCCCTTAATCGCAATGATGACAAGGCCTAACACATATTTGGTTTACCTCCCACATTTTGGGAGGCCCCGTGCCCAGCCTGAACCAGAGTGTTTCTCCTTAATGACAAAGGAGGTAGAGAAGAGAGATCCTGGCAATGAGGTTGAAGCAAAGGCTGCAGTGGATTGGGTTGAGACCAGTATTTGGTGCAAAATTCAAAAGTTAAGAACTGCTTGCCGAGGTGTTTGCCTTTTTGTTTTGCAAACACCAGATTAAGATTTTAACCTGTGTATAGTTATGTATCTCTCTTGGTTGATGTCATTTAGGAAGAAGCTTGCTGAGCCAAAATGGAAAGGTAAAGATGCCAAAGAAAAATCACGCTCAAGCAAGAAAAAGCAAAAAGAACAAACGTACGAAAAGCATGATGGTTCCTCAGCCTCACAATTCAAAGGTCAAGGTAATTAGAAGCTATCATCAATACGATGATAACGTTCATGTTACATTCAATTTGTCTAAAAGGAGGCATTTAATTTGAATAGTAAGCCCCTAGTATTTCTAGGGCCTAACCATCTTTGTTGAGTAATCTGAAGATTATATCAATCCCTTTTTGAGTATTAGGGAAGATATATTAAAGCCAAATGTGTGAATTGCAGATGATAGTTATGACCTCTCTAATGAGGGTCCCCTATACCTCTTGGTAAAACTCAGTCACACAAAAATATTTCGCCTTTTCTTGCATCACGAATAATATCCAAAATTATTTCACGTTCACGCAAAATTCGAGACGATCATGTTTCAAATATAAATAAAAATGAAATTCACAAATTAATATTTTCACTTCTTGTAACCTTTCTATAAGGTGTTTATCATCCGAGTTTGGCCCTTGGATCGAGTGGTCATCTAAATTGCAGGTCTGTCTGGCCTGCAGAGATTCCAACCCCAGGAAATTTGGGCGTATTTTTTACTGCCAAAGGTGCAAGCCTGTAGGAATGGGGGGGTCCAGGGATATTGCCCTCCCCCAGGAAATTTTGCAAATTCAGTTTCTCTCAAGTGGCATTTCCTGCATTTTGACACCATTTTTGTGATATTCTATAAGGTCTTTAATTCTTACCACTGGAGTCCCGCCATTTATGGAGCTGTTAAATGGAGTAAGACTGCGGGCCTTACAAGTTTATTTAAAACATCATAATTTAATAACGAACTACCTTTTTTAGGAACATATACAGGTAATGATCGACGAGATTGCGTTTTATCAACTTGTAAACCTTTGCCAAACAGTTTTGGTAGTAAATTTATTGCCAATGGTATGCCAATGCTTGATAAAGTTCCCCAAAAACCATTTGTCTTTTTGTTGGTCTTAAATACATATTTCCACCTGTTTGATAAGCATGATTTAGGTCACATTTTTGTTTCATAGTTAATAAATTTAAAATTGGTGTCATTTGTGTTAATTTGCTTTGTGGTATTATCATTTCTCCTTTTTTACCAAATATTTTATGGATGAGATTTTCACCTAATCCAGCTAAAGCTCCTGTTAATAAAGGTCCTCCAATTTTACTAATAGCTGGCATTACTTTTGGTAAAAGTTTAGTAGCTAATGTGCTAAAAATATTTCCACCAATTTTTCGTATTTGAGTTTTACTAATTTTAATGTCTGTTCCTGTTCCATTTTTCATTGATTTTTGGATTTTTTTCAATTGCGTGTTTGTTAGCATAAGCTTATCATGCCCAGATAATTGAGAATTAAATAATTGTAATGTTACTGATCTGCTACTTATAGCTCTTGCTAATGTTTGTTTTTAATTTGGTGATAATTTTACGCCATGAGAAATGTATCTTGTTGTCATATCTTGTATATAATTAAATTAGATAAAAACGTGTATTATCATATTATACACAACTGAAAAAAACCTGAAAAACTTTATTTAAACATGTGACATTGGTGAGCCTAAAAAAGGACTCGTTACAAAAATGTACGTGTATCTACAATAGTATATAAATTAAGAAAATACTAAACTAAGAATCTATAATAAAATTATCTATCCATACTATAAATTTAAAATAGCATCTAATTAGGGCAAGAATTACAACAACACTCGTCCTGGCTCAACTTAAGTTTCTTTAGTTTGGGGCCTCCCTAACATGCAAAGGTATATTGTTTCAGAGGCGGCATGCAATATACGAAAAAGATCCGTGCTTAAAACTAGTATTGGGGGCCGGCTGATCGAGTCTGCTACCATTGCCGCAAAGATTGTAAGCACAGTTTTTGATTCTAAACATATTACTTATATAATTGGGATAGCCTTTGTACGCAAGTGTCAGAGCTTGGACCAGGCGCCTATGCTTAATGGAATCTAAATTATACTGCAACAAGATCTGCTCGTAACTAATAGACTTAGGTAGATTGAGAGTTCTAAGTACGTGATAATTGGCATTTTCTGACTTATCAGATAAAGTTTGATTAATTCCTATTAGAAGAGGACTACGATGGCCAAAATGAGGTAGAATGTACGACTTATATAGTTTAACCGCAGTGTCACTATCAATAAAATTCCTAATTCTGTGCAAGGCGGCTATCTTTGCATGAATTTTACTAAGAACCAATTTAATATGTGAAGAAAAAGTGAGCTTATTGTCAATCATCACTCCCAGCAACTTAAGTTCATCGATAGCCATAATATTATTTGACTTAAAGGTGAGCTCATAATTATAGTTGGATTTGCCAACAATCATAGCCTGCGTCTTAGTGGCATTGATGGTGAGGTAGCTATCTTCAAGCCAATTTGATAATCTCGCCAGGTCACTATTGATGTAGAATTCCAAGGTCGCAGGTTACTTGCTAGCAGCATAACCGGTTGTGTCATCTGCGTAGAGCCTCAATTCCATATTCTTGGTAATGCGGGTTATGTATTAATATATATAAATATATATATATTGAACAAAAGCGGTCCCAGAAGAGATCCTTGCGGGACACCACATTGGACTACACGCCAGTTGGAATAAGCGTTCTCTATTTTGACTCGTTGCTTACGATTGACAAGGTAAGAGCGGATCAATTGAATGGAGTGGTCCAGAAGCCCATATGCCGCTAACTTTCTTATCAGGAGGCAGTGGCATATAGTGTCAAACGCCTTACTGAGATCTATAGACACCGCAGAGACTGTTTGTCTCTCATTTAATGCTTCTCTCCAGTCCTCTGTGGTCTTTAGCAGTGCCGTGCAACAAGAATGCCTCTTTAAGTAGCCAGACAGACTGTCCGAGAGTAGACAGCGTGAAACAAAGTAGTTATACAGTTTATTATACATAATTCGTTCAAAAATCTTAGATATACAGGGTAGAATTGAAATGGGACGATAATTAACTTTGGTAGCTTCACATCCCTTTTTAAAAACTGGACTGATGTTGCTAGATTTCCACTCGCTAACCCAACATGATTGTTCGAGACAATGATTTAACAACCAAGTCAAGGGGGTCGCCAAAGCAGGAGCAGACGCTTTCAGGAGCCTCAGAGGAGTACCGTCCACGCCAGTTGCCTTGGATCCATTTAGATCTAATAGCAGGTCCAACACATATTTAGCAGTGACAGGCTGGAAATTAAATGAGAACTCTTGATCTTGATCATCAGCCATTTCATTGATTAGGTTTACACTCGGATGTTTGTCGAACTCAGATTCAGTGAGAGCCAAAGAATGGCTTAGTCCTGACTTGGCGAAATAGTTGTTAAATATCTCAGCCACTTCTTGGGGTTTATCATAAACTTGTCCATTTTCAATGAGAGTTATTTTGCCCAAGTATGACCCACGCGTGTTCGGTAATAGAGGCTTCAGTTTTCTCCAGAATTCCCTTGGGCTAGATTTATTAGACTTTTTGCTAACAAAGTAGCCGCGTAGAGCTTTACGCTTTAGCGACGTAACCTTGTTCCTTTGTCTCTTGAAGGCGTCCCAGTTTTCAGCCGAAGGGTTGTTACGAAAAGCTCTGAACAGTTGGCAACAACGAGAGATATGAAGCTTTATCTCAGGTGTGATCCACAACAATTGGTCTCCCCGCACACGAATCCTCTTCATAGGCGCATGTGAATCAAACACTTCATTATACAGGCGTTTCCAGTGGGACCAGATATCATCAACATTCTCAAATGTATATGCACTTTCCCACAGGACATTCTTAAGATCACAGATGAATAATTCAATATCAAAATTTTTCATACTTCGATAATAAATTTGCTTTGGGGGAGGTTTCGGAAGTCTCTGTTTCTTACAGTGTATATCAAATCATGGTCGCTAATGCCCAAGTGAAGTGAGCCACGTTTTGCATAATGGTCAGGATGGCTGGAGAGAATAAGATCGAGTAAGGTCGCTGTAGATTCGGTAACTCTAGTAGGCGTTTCGATTGAATTGTAAACTGGAACTGATCACACAATTCCTTAAATTTCTTGATGTCACTGTGATCTGAAAACAGATCGAACTTTAGGTCACCAATCACGACGATCTCCTGTCTTGAATGGTACATCAGCTCGAGAGTAGTGGCCAGTGAGGTTAGGAAGACTGGAGGTTTACATTTACTTGGTGACCGATAACATGCACAGATCATGAAATAAACACCATTATTTCCCTTTACATCAAGGGACAGGGATTCAATATTAGCCGGGTCAAACATGCGTCGTCTTATCACTGTTATGTTAGATCTCACATATGCCATAATTCCTCCCCCATTTCTTGTCCTGTCCTTCCGTATAATCCGGTAATTAGGGTTATCCAGAAGAAGATTACCATAGTACTGTTTAATTTCGTTTCAGCGAGGGACAGAATAGCAAATGAGCATGCGTCTAGGATGGATTTGACTTCATTGACTTTGTTTACAAGTGCACTGACGTTTAGATGGGCTAGATAGATAGATAGTCAGATTAAACTTGTAGTGTGAGCGGATATTTTCCTTATACCATGACGCAGAGTTTGAGTCATTAGCAATATTGCCATTCTGGCAGCCCCAGTCTTGGTTGTTGATACTTTTTTCGCCATCCTGAAATAATTGTAGAAAATCGACATCTTCAACAACGGAAAAAGGCATTGCAGATCTAATTTTACAGAAACGGCTGACCCAGTGATAGTTAGACATCGCTTTAATTTCACAATATGCCATGGGTGTTACATCTCCGCACTTGATATGAGAGTAAAGATAGCACGTGGAGCAGCAAAGCGCTTGGTGAGTCTTCGCAATCGGTTTGCTGCAAACAGAACATGGATTTCTCACATTGCCTGGGTTTGGCTCGATATCACTTGCTCTAAGGAGCTCAATATTAAACGATGCAGAGGGTACTCTTCCTCTCAGATATTTTATCCGCTTCCGTGGATTATGATCTGCATTCAAGGTGTGCAGAAGTTTTCCGTGAAAATTAACGAGTGAATAGTTTTTGCCAAACTTCAAGTAGACCAGGAAACAGTCGCTGTTCTCATAAGATGGATTCATAATAATATTTGTGAATTTGTCGACCAGGAGAATCGTCTGGAATAAGATAAACACAGAGAACAACGCCCACAACCAACCCACCATCTTGCTAATGTGTTGAAGAGCTAAAGAATGAATCTTACCTTCGAAACACCGACAATGTCTGGTCAAGATATATTTAATTTTAATAAAAGAAAGAGTATTTTATCTGAATAACAGCTTTGTGTCTTTTTGGATAAATTCAACATTTTGCTCACTTAAAACAAGAGCATAAATTGAAAAAGCTGTTGCTGTAGCTTCTGATAATTTATAGTGAAAAGTTAGTTTAACAGTTGAATCTCTTAAATCAGATCGCTGTTTAGTTAAATCAAAATAGAAAAATGAATAAAGCGAATGAAAATTGCTCCTATTTAATAATGTACCTTGTGAATATTCGCTATTAGCATGAACGTATTTTAAAACATCACGATAAACACGAGTCATATCAGTATCTGGTTCATAGTGACGATCAGGATATTCAATACCATTACCTATTTCTAACCAAGCATCGGACAATGTTCTTGGATCAGTAGAAACTGAAAATGTATTGTACAAAAATGGATTTGATGTTTGTTCATCAATATTAGCATCATTAATGAAAAATACAAATACATGCCTTGGTTTTAATTCTCCTGAATTAATTACATAATTTCCTGTTTGATTTCGCGTTGAAGTGCTTCTTGAAACCGTTTCTTTCAAATACGTCCGTTTTTGTGATTTTAGATAATTGCTTGAATACATACTTTGTCCATCACCATTAAAAATAATTTGTGGTACAATCAACTGCATTTTTGTAAAAACAACAAGTGAATTATCAGCTCCTTGCCAAATAACTTGATCATCTGAAGCCAAATCAAACAATTTTTCCACTCTTGTTTGTGGAAGAAGTTAATCTTCAAGTGATTCGAACAGACTATGTCGATTCAAAGGTAATTCATAATTAACAACATTTGAAGCACCTAATAAAGTTTTTCTTTGATGAAATCCTTTGTTGTAAGCAGCTTGTGCAGGTCTCATTTTTGTTGATCTATTTGCGTCTAAATAAAAAAAAATTCATTTGTAGCTGTAGTTTCAGCATACGAATGGCTATATCCAACCCATTTTTGATGTTGACACTGTGATTTACATGATTACAATCAGATATTTTTTTATCACCAACTTTAACTGAAATGTCTTTGATCATACTATGAAATGCCATTTACTATTCCATTTGCATCATTAGCAGCGATATTTGTTCCGTCCATTTTTTGTACTTTAAAAGACATTGAAATTCTTGCATTATACCAATCTGAAGGTGACTTACTATTAGTATTATCTACAACAAATCGATGGTTTTGCTTTTTTTGACTTGCATTATTAGCAGGATTTGCTGTTACCAAAGGTGTTTCCAATTCATAAAATATATCTTCTATGCGTTCAACATATTTTGGGTTTCTAAACATATTTATACTAATATATTATATAATTTTGGTTTTTTCTTCCAAGTCTTCCGCCAGCCAATAATCTATTCATTCTTTCTGCTATTTCAAAATCTGTGAGTTGTTGTGACTTTTTTGTTCATTATTTGTTGGAATTGACTGGATTTCAGGTTCAATTGGTACATGTACATGTATAATGCTGTCTTTCATTGAAAAAGTCACTTTTTTATTTGGTTCAACATATGTATTTTGCTTCTTTTTACCTTGTAAAATGCTGACAATTTTATCACCAGCCCATTGACCAGCAAAATCACCAACTTTTTCAGATCCTTTTGTTAAAGCTTTTTCAGCTAACTTTTTACTTGTTTTTGAAGCTAATTCTTTTGTTGTTTTGTTAAATATTTTGCTTGCTAAGTTGCTAAATATTCCTTCACCATAGATATGTTTTTTAATGTAATGACCTGATTCTGGGTCATATCTCATTTTGAATTTGTTTTTGTTCATATATATTAATGAGTTATATATTATTCTTCACGTAAAATTAATGTCATGAACCAATCAATATTGTTTAAAACTACAGGTCTTCCAATCTTATCTTTTACTGTAATATTAACTTCGTTGATTATTTTTGTATTTGTTGGTTAAAAGGATAGCTTCTTGTCAAATTATCAGTAGAAATCAAAGCCAATGTATCAGATCTTTTACCATCAGTAAAACTATCAGAAATCAAGCTACAACCTATCTCTAATGCATCAATACTATTGGTCACATTTGGTAATCTAACACTGTATTCAGTACTTTTTTATTATTTTTGCATCAAAACCAATACGATCACCACATTTAGAATTCTTAAATTCTCTATAACTTGATAATACAAACGTTAAACTTATTCCTTCTTTGTCATCACCATTTTGTAAAACTGGTCCTTGAATATAATCATTGATATCATCATATGAATGCATACCATCAACAAATAATATTGTTTGCCACGTTGAGCCATTATCATTTGAATATTTTACTTGATTATTACCATAAGTAAAATTAATATTATGCCAACTAAATGTCATACTCAATCTAGCAAGTGCTAGACCACTTTTTTTTTTCTTCACTTAAATAAATAGGAGGAGAAAATTTAACAATAAAATTTTCTGGTTTATTTTTACCAATTTTTTCTATATTAATTCACGAAATATGTAAAGCTCGTTCGTTCATTTTATAATATTAAATTACATATTCTTTCAAAAGCCCCGACAACTGATTATTATCAATAGCACCAAGTTTGTTTAATGTATGAGCTATTTGACTGAATTCACTTTGAACACCGTTATTGCCAGCTATAAAATTGATCCACCAAGTAATTCTACTCTGTATAACAAATCATTAATATTATTGTAATAAACAACACCTGAACCAATTTTGCTAATTTTTTTACTTGATCTATATATTGGAATTTCACTAAGTTTATTTAATTGATCAAACAACATTCTTGAAAGAGGACTATAATTTTTTTTGCTGTTAAACCGTTTTGTTAGCAAATCTATTAAGTCAAAATCAGCTAGTTGATCCAGTACTTTTTAGCCATTTTTTGATGCAACAAGACGTAATTGACCAATCAAGTTAGGTAAATCAATCATAAGACCACCATAGTGACCATTTGATTTAATTTTATAAGCATTCCTTTTCGGTTGTGTATATGTCATTCCTTTACCTATCGTTTTTCTGCCTTCTGCTATAATTTGAATTCTACTTCTGTATTTTTGTATTTGTGCAATGTCATCAGTTAATTGATTGATTTGGTCAATATTTTTTTATTTGGTTTTACCTTTTGACAGAGATCCTTTTTTTGTCCAAGTGTTTTTAATAGTTTTCCAACATTACCATCATAATCATTAATATCAATATTACCAGCAACAGATGCTTTTACGACCTCACTTTGTTGAGCTAATTTGTATTCAGTCAGTTTTGTGATCTCATCAATATCAAACCCTCTGTCCATATCAGATTCCAACATAGATGGCTTATAATCAACTGGTAATTTTGTTGTTTTTTCTGGTTTTTCATATGTATATTGCAACATAGCAATATCTTCCAAATTGGATGCAAGAGCTTTTTGATTCTTGTCAAGTTGTTCAATTAATTTTTCTTGCTTTTCATCAATTGTTTTCTTTGTTTCTTCTTGAGCTTTAATTATTGGTTGAAAAGTCTCTTTTAAACCAATTTGCATATCCTGTTTACTGTGTTTATACTGTTTAATTTCATCCTGTATTTGGTTAATCATCTTTCCAGCTTTACTTTTAGCATCAGAAATTTTCTTTAATCGTTTTATGTCCATGTATATAATTCACTTACATAAAAATACCTTGATAATCTAAATTTTAAATAAATGCTTTATCTGATTTTTTAATTCGTTGTGGATCTTTGTTTTGTGGATTAAGTTGTCGTATATGACACTCAGATCGCAAAAGAGTACTTAAGATAACCATATTTTCCCCTTGTTTTCAGAATTTCATGATAAATCAGGAGAATGTGATAAAATCCCGGAAAGCGGGAGAGAACACGTCAAATCGGGAGGGTTGGAATCTCTGGACCTGTCCTTCTTTGATGGAGTCACATTTCGACTTCTAACTAACGCGACCCTTTACTACTTCTGGTCTTTTCTAGAGTAAGAAAAATAATCTTAGACTTCTGTGTTTGCGCGGCTCGGTTGGCCGTTGTTTGCTGTAGATGACTGTTTTGTACTGAAAATTCGATTGTTAGTCTTGCTTGCTCACGTCAATCGATTGAGGAGCAATAACTATGACTTCACAGAAGTTTAGGTTTCACGAGTTATCATCGTTTTAATGCTACAGAACTGTTTCGTATGGTACAAGTACCACACTCATCGAGCATTTTTAACGACTGAACTGTTGAAATTGGAAAGCTGGCAGTTAAATACGAAAATTTGAATGGTTGCTATAGTAAATGCATTACATTTAAAGAGCTGCTAGGTAACAAAAACAACAAACATGATATAAGGGGATTTTATGTCGTTGGGTGTTCGTGTTGAGAAAAAAAAGGCTTTCCAGCCCATACGTTGAATTAAGGATTCTGTTTTCGCGATTAGTGCTAAGGTACGCATTTTTAGGTGCCAGCCAGATGTTCTTTGTTGAATAGCCTTTGCTATGAAATTCATTCATTCCGATATGTACTCCGGACCCTTAGAGTAACATAAATTTAAAATACGACATATAAACCCCTTATATCATTTGTTTTACCTAGCAGCTCTTCACTATTTTCTATAGCAACCATTCAAATTTTCGTATTTAACTGCCAGCTTTCCAATTTCAACAGTTCAGTCGTTAAAATTGCCTGATGAGTGTGGTACTTGTACCATACGAAACAGTTCTGTAGCATTAAAACTATGATTACTCGTGAAACCTAAACTTCTGTGAAGTCATGGTTATTGCTCCTCAATCGATTGACTTGAACGCTCTACAAAATACGTTCTACTCAAAAAAAGAAATTTATATATATAGATATATACAACATGCCGAAAGAACCACGCATGACATCCATCCACGCTACGGCCAAATTCTTGAAAGGAATGAAACTAATTACAAGCGCAGAATTTTTCTGGAGTCCTTACACTCAAACATCGATAAGAACTCTGTGAATGAAAGAATGGAGTTCCCAAGGGCATATGTGCCGCTGTTAAGATCTCTTGGGAGCCAAAATAAGAAGCAGTGATTTTTGAATTTTAGATTCATTGTCCCCCGAAGAAGAACCAGAGATACGGTTCGAAAATTTGGGAAACCTTTTTAATTTTAGATCAGTTTTAAGCCCCTTTTTTAGCATTTTATAAAAAAATAGATATATACATATGGAAGAAAAAAAAAACAAAGAAACAAGTTCATGACCTACTCATCAGGGTCCAGTGAATGTTTTAGAGATGAGCTAGATTTAATCGATATTTGGAGAGTTAAAAATCTAGAAACTAAAAGTTTTACATGGAGTCAAAAATGGCCTGCAAGTTTCTATAGTCTCATCTAAACACTCGGGAAAGTTGGGAGAATTCGAAACAGTTATGCAAACCCTCGACTGTATCTCAGGTTTGCAAACAATGTAACTGTCGTGAATTCTCCCAACTCCCCCTCGTGTTTAGAATGAGGCTATGGAAACACGGAAAGCTCTCTATTGCTTTTATAAAATATTCCTCAAAGATAACTCGACAAATGAAGGAAAATGTTTTTTTTAATTCTTGATTGAAACAGATTTTTTTGATACAGGCTCATAATATTTCCTACCAGCCTATCAAAACACGCACCTGACTACATGAGCAATCAAAATTTGTGTGATGTCACAGCCGTGTTTCTATACTCTAATCTAAACTCAGCTATTGACCAGTGAGAGAGTGCGTACTATCCTAATTATTTTATAATTGATAATAGACGCACACTTCAATGATTCCATCACCATGAGCCTTCACCCGCATTGGGGGAATTTGTTGAGAAAACTGATGACAAAGAAGCACACACAGATGAAAGCAAAAGAATGTGACTTTATTATTTAAGGCCAGTTTTTATGTATATCTTTTATATCTGTTGACTGATGTTTCTGTTTCGTGGCGTACCACTCGGAGTGCGCAAGTATAGTCAGGTGAGAAAGCAGAGATGCAATTCAGTCACACTGTACTTGAGCTTTTAAGGCGTGCGAGTGCGATCACACGATTTTTTAGCCACACAACCAAAAATTTAGTTGCATGTGCGACCATTTGGTCGTTAACTTTGAGCCCTGGCAAGTATTAGTAACTTGTGGAAGAGAAGAAAAGGAATGGGGTGAGTATACTCAAGTATACTTTTTACTGGCGTTTTATGGTAAACATGAGGTTAGGAGAACCAGGAGTGATGGACTTGCTTTAATAGAGTACTATGCTATCATGGCCGGTAGTTCAAAGTTTTCAAATATTCCAGTCTAACGCTTTTCATTCGGGTTGTGCACCGTAATCACTTCACTCTTCATCGACAAATTATATGGTGAGTGGTTTTAAATTCTAATAAGAACTTTTGTATAAAGCTTAAGCTACTTTTGCTCTTAAATTGTACATTCCCTTTGTGAATTAGTTTTAGTTTATTCCTGACATTTAAGCTGAAAAACTTTGTCAAATTGATAATTCTTTTCTTCGTGAAACCTACGGCAGATTTTCCGGATGAGCCGAAGAATAATGAGGATGGCTTAGCATTTTGCGGACAGATCCATCCGGCATTGTGTCTTAGTTAGGTTTGATCCAACTAAATGGATAATAGTTAGGAAGCTTTTACGGTCGATGAAACATTGGTGAACTGACCCGAGATGTCTGCTTAGTTGCCGCAACAACAAGTTGCATGGTGAGAAGTAGAGGGCATGTTTCCAACGGAATTAAGTTATTTACATGCATGTAGAATTCACATTTGCACACCTTCAAGTCAATTTGTCAAGCAAGGGTACTTAAGGACGGTGCCTACTAATTCAAAGTTATTAATAGTAGGCACCCTGTAAAAAATTGGTAAACCTTTAACAAGAATAATGAAGTTTTAGATCAAATGGTGAAGCAAATAAAGAACAGACACTAAATGCTATTACTGAAAACAATAATGATAGAAATGATGATGACGTGGATGATTAGTGTGAAATAGAGGAAGGACCATCCCTGAAATGGACACCTATTACAAGAACCTGATATGACTGAACCTGGTGATGATATTTTAAGGTTTGCCTCAGAAGAAGGTCTATGCCCATTGAGGAAACAGTCAACATTTTCTAGAGTTAAATTCCAGCAAGGAGGATCTCCTCACATCCATACATTATAACTCTGTTTTAAGGATGCACCCCAGTATGAAAAATGCTCCAATGACAACATTGTTGTTTTGTTGATAAGTATATCACATGCCAAAATAATAACTCTAGTGAAATAGAAGACTGCGAGTCTACTGTTATTGCACAATGAATCTATAGTATAATAAAAACGTGAACTATATGAGAAAAACAAGACTGGACAAAAACTCTAACTGCACTTTAATTTATACACATTAAATTTACTTAGTTTTTATATTAAATTCACTTTGATACACTACCCACATCTATTATCTCTATTATTCAAAACAGCATCATCAGCTTTGCAGGGCTATCAAATTGACACCTATCTACGAGTTAGCCATTGGCTTGCTATGTTTGTATACTTTCCGAACAAAGAGGTTTTTTGTATGAGAATCTATACAAAACAAGAACGAAAGATAATGCCGACAATAAAGCTATAAAAAAATTCTTGAATGAACTTAACATTCCAAAATTATTGGAAGAATTGAAGCAATCCTGTGAAGGTGGAATAATCATGGAAGAATGTAAAATCAGTTTAGAATCTTTTCAGATTAACAAATCACCTGGCAATAACGGAATCCCAGTTGACTTTTATAAAAGGTGTTTGAATTTATGTTGTGATTCTTCTGTGGACTGTGTAAACAAGTCGTTCGAAAAAGAAGAAATGTCCAATTCTCAAAGACAGGCTGTTATTACTTTGATAGAAAAGAAAGGAAAGGATCGTACTCTTTAGAGAATTGGAGGCCCATTTCACTTGTCAATGTAGATGCTAAAATTATTTTGAAAGTAATCGGCAGTAGAATTAAAAATATATATTGCCTAACATAATTCATCACTACCAAACGGGCTATGTTAAAGTTCGATTTTATTATCGGCAAAACAATTCCATCAATCCTAGGTGTCATGGAATTCACTAAGAAGGAGAATTTACCTGGTCTTTTGATTTTTATTGATTTTCAAAACGTTTTGCACAGTGTTTACCTTATTATAGGAAATTAACGCTTGATGAAATTAATTTAAGTTGTGCCAATTATGTTGGGCATAATTTTCCGCGATGTTAATTAAGTGCAGCATACATTTCCACGCTCTTAATTTCCATTATTTTAACCCTTATTTTGAAACCTTTGTAGACATTCATGACACCTAAAAAAACAATAAAACAAGGTACAAGCTTTCTTTCCCTTAACCCCTACATTAATTAGAACTTTGAGTATTATTTGTTTGACCAGAGGGCTCAGTTTGGTGATTTTTTTTGCATCCAATGTTGAATAAATTTGTTCCAGTGGTCACCACTGTGTCTTAACTGTGTTATTTTCCTTTATTGTGAAATTCTGCCTCCTCTTTTGCGTTAATTTTCTTTACTTGAAAGTCATTTTACATTATGTTTGTGTTAATTTAAGTCTCATTAATTTCCAATACCTTAATTTCGTGGAGCGTTATTTTCCTATAATAAGGTAAGCTTTTTCAATTTTGGCCCAGATTTTATGCGATGGATAAGAACCTTTTATAGACATTTTCAGAATTGCGTAATTACTTATGGGGTCTTATTAAATTACTTTCATCTTACATGTGGTGTTGTCCGTGATTTTTCAACTTTAGTTAACCTAACGCAATTCAACAGGATAATGTTTTCAATGTACTATTATATACTGTTTGCTCGTTTATCGCATGTTTTTCTATGATATGGATTATAAGGATGTTTCCAAGAGTAGTATGGATGATAAGGATGTTTCTGGGAATTGACAACATGATTGCTTTTTCGTGACTTGAAATAGATACCTTTAGGAAATTGTTTTCAATGTACTATTATATTCACTTTCCTCGTTTATCGCATGTGTCTCTATGATATGGATTATAAGGATGTTTCCAAGAGTAGTATAGTAGTTGGGGGCATGAGCTCGTTTTTAATTTTTGTGTTCAATTTTGCACTCTTTATTTGAGTTTATTTTGCCCTCTTAAAAAAAATATCAACCAAAAATTAATCTATATATTTTTGAAAAAGTTCAAGCAAAGAAACAAATAATAAATCCAATACTGCAATCCAACATGATTAAATATTCACATAATCAATCAAATGGAACCAGAACGAATCACCATAGCGTGAAATTCTTGGAAATAAAGAAAGGGGGTTTTCCCATGAAACTGATGTAATAAATATATTCAAGTCAGTTTTAATCACAAATTTCATTTTTTTTACCAAAATTGTTTCTCAAATGATTTTTATTTCCATTTTGTTTTCCATTTTGGAAGTGACATTGGACAATACAAGCAGCATGTTTAAATATTCACATAGTCAATCAAATGGAACATGAAAACAAAATGAAGAGTTTTTTCCATAATTTTAACAATGAAAAGCTTCACATTTTTACTTCACAATTGTGAAAATTTTCAGTGAAACTTTTCAAATTTGTGAAATATTTTTGTAAAGTTGCATGCATGAAGTGTGTTTAAATATTTGCATAATCAAATTGAACAGGAACGAATCACCATAGCGTGTCATTTATATTCAAGATAGTTTTGTCTGTAAACTTTATGAGTAAACTTTATGAGTTAACTTTAAACAGTAATATTTAAAAAATTATTTTAGTATCTTAATATATAAATGTATTGTGAAAAATTACATTATTAAACTCTGTTTTTAAAAGAATATGTCATATGTCCTTTTTGCTTTGTAAAAATACAAGAAATAAACAATAAAAATAATCAAAAAACACATTGTTGTGAGAAAGAAATTTCTGAAATAGATTATCAAATGATTTGTACTGTTTGTGGAATAAAACATGAAATTTAAAAATATAATTTCATAGATTCTTATGCAAATATGTATAAAATAAGAAAAAAATCTGTTTATATCAGAAAATATCATATTCAGAATGTATTATCAGATATATCACTCCAAAACAGGTTACTAATAACAAGAGATATAATAAACCGTGTTTGCAAGACATTTGATCTAATAAACACAGTTTTACCACAAGTTAGCAAAGATAGAAAAAGGATAATATCAATCAATTTTATATACACAAGCTTTTTAAAAAATGGAATTTTTAAATTTGATATCCCAATTACTAAATCCAAAAAGACTTTGAATAATTATTAGAAATAGTGGAATCAGCTTTGTTTTTTTAGTGAACTATGAATTTTTTATCATATTTTTTCATTATTTTGTCTGAAATAGTTGGACAATTATCGAACATAATATTATCTATGATAGAACATTTAGTTAAAAAGATTCATCAAATACACCACTCCTCAAGCTGTTTCTAAGTTTTTTCTTCTTTTTTTTTTTTTTTCATGGAGAAATGTGTTTATTTAACAGTATGCTTCAGTTTTTTTTTTCAGTTTTTTATTATGTATTTTGCATAAAATATCACAAAACTATGCAATGCTCGCAGTTAGCAATAGCTAGTCGAGGCGAGCATTGCTTACAATAAATATTCCAGATAAAATGGTTACAAATACATAACTACACATTCACATAAAAATAAATAAATAAAATAAAATAAATTAGTTTTAGAATACAGTTAGTGCAGTGGAGAACAGCTTAAAACTTGTACAGTATAACATAAATAAACATGAAAAAAGTAGTTTAAATTGAATAAATAAATTTTTAACTACATGACATACTAAACTAAGGAGTCAAAATTTGCCAATATTATCGAAACATCAATGTAATCATCATATTTTAGCAGTCTTTGTAAGAGGATATCATCAACATTATTTTTGAAGTTAGATCTGGCAGACTTCACAAGATATGCTATTCCAAATTTTAACGCCAATTCTTGAGAAAGATCTTTTTTGAATATCTATTCTCGAACGTTTAAGAAAATAATCTCCTCTTTGCGATGATCTCGTCTCGTAAGGATGAATATCAGCTTGATGGGTGAATAGGTTAAATATGTTAGGAGGTGTCAAGTTGTTTGATACATCATGCATCATCACAGCCACAGATTTAAAATAGAGCATATCTAAAGGAAGAAGACGAGAAGAAATGAAGAAAGGTATTGCATGAGATTTGTAATCAGCAAAATACATTAGGCGAAGAGAGTTCTGATAATATATCAAAATAACTAGTATAAGCAAATCTTGTTGATTCAACTTTTTTGTCATATTTTTTTGCAGTAGCATATGCTTGTAAAAGAACACCCGCTCCTAAAATAGCTCCTAAAATTATAGCATTAAGAGTAATTCCACCTGCTATTGTGCCAATAACTGCTAATCCAGTTGAACCAAGATTGGTAATGTTGAAATGATTTCTTATAACACCAAGATTTTTTGTGATAATATTTATACAAATTTTTTATTTCTTTTTTTTTTAATTTTAGTTTTTTGCTTATATGATTGAAATTAAATATTTCGACACACATATTATGCATATACATACAATTATTATCTGTTTCCACTATTTTTAATCTGATTTTGTAGCAATTTTATTTGTTGTTGGGGATTAGTAATAGCTGAATCAAGCTGGCTTTTACTGATTGCAAGATTATTATCATTGCCATCTTTAATTACTAATTGTCGACCTTCTGTGTCAAGATGATCATTATCGTTGATAGGTAGTTCTGTTTTATTATTGATAAATGGATTGGTGTCGTCATTGATATACTCAACTGTGTATTCTAATTTATTGCCATTTTTATCTAAAGCATAATCACCATTTTCATCTAAAATGTAAGGCATTATTTATTATTATATTATATTAATTACACGCCAACTACTTGATGAATGAGTTTAAATTTAATATCAACAGCGTTACTAATATTAATTGACAAAAATTTTTACAACTCTATTGATAACCAACTTTGTAGGTAGAGCAGTAAAACGACATCTTATTTGGTAGGATCTAAAATTACAGCTACCTAAATCTTCATAATTTAGATGGATGATATCGTTTTTATTGATATATTTCCCTTCATTAAACAAAGTAATTGACTTGATATTTATAGAATCAAAATTGATTCTTACATCACTAGAAATAAAAGCATTACTGTAGTATGTCCTTCCATTACGACTAAAGGTGCTTTTTTGACAGTACCAAAAATATATGAGTTTTTTAATAATTGAAGATAATGATGATTTTGATACAGCGTCTTTTAAACCAGCTGGATGTCCGAGATTAATTATTGGTTGATTATTCATATCGATCAGCATATGCATTTTAAAATACTCAAGAGGACTTATTTCATATTTTTCAAAATCGTAAATACTAAGATCAATATTGTTTAATGCTTCATCTTTTATTCCATAAATTAATACATATATTGGTAAAAAAGGAGGACTATTATTATCATAAGTAGCTTGAAAGTTAATATATAACCTTCTTTGAATTTGTTTTGAACTACCATCAGGTGACATATTTAATATTGACTGATAATATTTACAATCGGAATTGGTGTGGCATTGTGGTTTATGTACATATATATTTTTTCAAAACTGATTCTTACGCTATTGAACTCCTTTTCAGTGAAAGGAAAACGTTCAAAATATATTTCAAGAGCAATCGTATAGTTATTACTGAAATTGTCTTGAATCAGTTTAAACAAATTAAAATCAAATCTTCCTTTGAATAAGCTTGAACCATCTTGCATTTTTTTAACTTTCAAGATGAAAGCTTTTTTATTGATTTTATGAGGCATCTCATTAAAATGTATTAAATTAGCATCTTCAATTCCATAATCAACCGTGAATTCACCTACATCCATACAATAAGCAAAAACATTCAAATTACGATTTTCATGTGAGCTACAGTATTGTGCAAAAGTAATGCAAACGAAGTTCGTCGAAATTCGTCCATTGTTGTCGCGAATTTTCCACCAAAAGTCATCGAATTTTCGAACGATGTTTCGTAGGGTTTGACGCGAAAAATTCACGATCTTTCTCAAAAATTCGAGATAGCGAAATTCGAAGTAGCGAATTTTCGAGGTAACCAAACGAAAATTCGAGATGACGAAATTCGAAGTAGCGAATTTTTGACATCAACAACGTCGCTGAACAAGCGTATGTACGCGTAAATAAACTACAGTCGTATCGAAAATAGATTCAATGATCCGACAGTTTAATCGGCTATTTCCAATGGAAAAAAAAAAGATTGCCTCACATAACAAAAACTGTGATTACTTCACAAGTATTTTGTTTTAGCAACTTTGATTTTGTAGTCGGCTTATCGATCGGTGAAACTGGGCGGCGAATTCTGTTAACAGAAGACTACAAGAAAATGTTTACAGAAGCCCACTTTTCCAAAACAAACAACGCAGAAGTGAGACGTACAGCGTTTGTTGACAAAAGTTTTATTTTATGAAACACACTACATTTCACTTTGCAATTAAAACTCAAAAGCTCTCAAATGTCTTTTGCGTGGTTTTAGCCAGAGCAGTGCATGTCTCAATCCGTTCCAGAGGTCAGTCGTACAAAACAGTCTTTGGATGTCTTACCTTGTATACTGAATCCTTGCCGGGTTTAAAAGTAATAAGCTTGTCTCAATCATTTTCTTCTTTCATATCCACTGTAAGCATCCACTTTAGTGGCACATGGGAATGTTCAAGAAGAGCAAATAAAGAGCAAAATTCGCGTGTAGTTGGAAACAACAGGCCTTGCAAATTATCATGACTTCTCGTTGAAAATTCGCTTCCATCGAAAATTCGATGTTTTTTCGTGGAAAAGCCAGGAATAGCCGCGAATTTCGGCGAAATACGTTTGCATTACTTTTGCACAATACTGTAATATGTGATTCACCTATTTTTTGATCAGTATATTTTTTATTACAACCATCATTGTCATCTGATGGTAAAGCAATATCAGTAATTTATTTATTTATTATTTTTTTTTTTATTAATTTCCTCCATTTATTTATTTTACATTTACATTGTACTACAATATTTGAAGATGACGATGCTATTTGTGAAATTAAATAACAGGTTTCAAGAATAAATGGAGAGGGCAAGATATAGTTAAACTAATTACATGCCCTTTGATTAAATTACAGTTTTATTTAGGTTAAAAGAGAAAAAAGAGAAGTATTAACTCTATTACTATAAAAAACTATGAAAAAATATATAAAGAGAGGAAAAGAGAAAGCACAGACACACGCACAAATATATATATATATATATATATATATATATATATATATATATATATATATACATATATATATATATATATACATATATATATATACAACATTGGAGAGTCGGCGTGACGATGATTAATACTGAGCAAGATAATAGTTGAAAAGTGCTCTTTTGAACGATTTTTTAGTTGTCTTTTCTCGTATAGATAAGGGAATATCATTCCAATAGTAACATCATATTTTGGGCAGAATTTTCGTATATTTATTCTAAAGCTACTAGGATTTAGGTGTTGCAGGGATGCACTTCTTGTATCATAATTATATTGCTCAGATACAAAGGCCAACGTGAAATTAGATGGCTTTTTATCTACTAAGTGATCATAAATCAGTTGGCAGGTATTTAGCTTAACAATGTCAGGGAGCTTAATCAGGCCAAGGTTTACATAATGAGGCGTAATATGATCTCGAAGTGGAACATTATTAATAACTCTTACAGCTTGGTTTTGCAGCTTTACCAATTGTGATACTGGAGCTTCGTAATTATTACCCCACAGAATGCAGCCGTAGTTTAAATAGGGGTAGACAAGTGCGTAGTAGATACTTATCAAAGACTGCTTTGTTACATGTCGTTTCAGTTTTGCGATGATATTTACACTTTTGCTGATTTTACTACTAATATGGTCAATGTGATCTTTCCAAGACAAAAAGCAATCAAGAACTAATCCTAAGTATTTAATGTTGTACGACTGCTCAAGATATTGGTCGGCAATTTTTAGAGGAGGGTGTAAGTTAGAATTAACTTTTTGTCTTGGTTGGAAAACTAGGTATTTTGTTTTACTTAAATTCAAAGTTAATCTGTTAGAACAAAGCCATTCATAAATTGCTGGCAATTCAGAATTTATTAACTGTAGCAATAACTCTAGGTCCTTACCAGCCACAGTCAGCGAAGTATCATCGGCAAATAGTCTTATGGAAAAGTAGTTAGTTGCATTAATAATATCATTTATATAAACTAGAAAAAGAACCGGACCTAAGATCGACCCTTGGGGTACTCCTGAGTTTATTTCTAGGAAGTCAGATTCAACGCCATTAACAAACACTTTTTGCTTCCTTTTGTTTAGGTAAGATCTAAACCACTTGTTTTCAATGTCTCGTATACCATAAACGTCAAGTTTTGATAATAGGATATAATGGTTGACCGTATCGAATGCTTTACTTAGGTCTAGAAATATGGAAATGGCATAATTTCCTTCGTCAAGGGCTTTTGTTATTTCATCTATAAGGTCTACCAAGCAGTCAACCGTGCTCATGCCAGATCTAAAGCCATATTGATTTGGTACCAAAATATCTTCATAGGTGAGATAAAATGATAATTGGTTAAGAACGCATCTCTCAAAGATTTTACTTAGTGCTGAAAGGACTGATATGGGACGATAGTTATTGCATGAAGAACGAGAGCCTTGTTTAAAGATTGGTATAACTTTGGCAATTTTCAAGTTATCAGGAAATATGCTATATTTAAGTGACAAATTTATGATATGTGTCAGCGGTCGAAATATTTCAAGTGCAGCAGAGGATAATAAGAGCGGATGTACGTTATCATAGCCAAAAGATTTCTTTGTGTCAATACTTTCTAATAGTAGATAAACCTCGGTTTCATTTACTTGAGCGAAGCGAAAGGTTGATTTTTTCCTCTTCATATAGGTTGAGTAGTGGCGATCTGCTTTTGGCAATTTCGATGCAAGTTCAGTCGGAACATTACAGAAGTACCTGTTAATAGCATTTGATATTGAAGATGGATGCTGGAGATCTTTATCCTTAACTTTCAGATTGTCAATGTTCGAGGATGGCTGCTTTTTATTGATTATAAGGTTAACATTATCCCACATTTTTTTTGTTTTTGCGGAGTCCTTAAGTACACTATCGTAGTATAAGGTTCGAAGGGCTTTATTAATTGAGACAATCCTGTTTCGATAAATTTTATATTTTTTATGATAATAAATATTTTGAGTTGTCAACCATTTTTTATAGAGCTCGTTACGAACTTTGATTGATTTTCTCAATCCTTTCGTCATCCACGGCTTGTCGGACGTATTTTTTATATTAATCGATTTAAGCGGTGCATGTGCATTGCTAATGCTATTGAAAGTATGAAGGAATCTAGTTAAGCTTTCGTTTACATCATAGCTCTTGTATACTGTTGTCCAATTAGCATTCCTCAATGCTTTTTGGAAAGCAATCTTATCGAACCTTTTAAAATCTCTAATTTCAATTTTATTGGGGAAGGGACTTTGCGTAGGGTCATACGAAAGAGTAAAAACTGGCAAATGATCAGCTATTTCTAGGGCAATGCTACCACTAGTACTTGAAGACACAAAGTTAGAAAGAATGTGGTCTATACAACTTGTTGTTGACTCAGTTACGCGCGTTGCTTCGAGGGTCAAAGGAATTTTTTTTTTGTTAACAGATAGATTTGAATCTAAATTTGTACCATCTTTTTTCAAAAATGATCTTTCTGAAGTCACAGATATTACTGAAGGACGAACTTCAAACAAGATCCCCGCTCCAACACTTAACGTTTAAGTGCTTTAAACAAACTTCTGAAAACACAAGTTAGTCAAATTTCCCACTAATTTTACGAGAACTCATTGCGCTTACGTGTTTATAACACAAGGGCAAAGTTTTCTTGTCACTGTCGAGGCACATCGAAAACCATTTGGGCAAAAGGATTAAAAAGCACTCAAGTTGTTCGATCGCATTTTAGAGCAAAACAAACAAAACAAATCAACTTTTTCTTTATGTCCAAAAGAGTACAGATGATTGCTATTTACTTCCAGTTGACAATAAAAAATCGATTTTCAAACTGAACAAAGGAAAAACCGATTAAGCCACTTTTTGAAAATAACAAACGGTTTAGTGCCCAAGGAAAGAATTTGTGGAGTAACTTCAGGGAAGACCTATTACCGGTATTTTGTTTTGTCGTTGCCGTTCTCTTTGGCTCTCCTTTCGTTTCTGTCCTTGTCATACGTCCTCCAGGCATCATGTAACCTTATCAGAGCTTCTAAAGATGTGCCAAAAATTGCAATACAGCAGCCCTAATTTATATCCCTCTGATGCTTAGCCTGTTCCAGGCTCTCAGATAGTCAAGAAAACGAAAAGAACTGCATGCGAAAAGCGAGTGGGGGCTTGGGTTGAGGGGAGGCGGGAGAGCCTGTATGCATCTCTTTAAATTCTTCATTCCGCCCACTTTGCAAATAACCTTTCTTAATGTCAGTGTCAAAGTGTTGAAAATGGGCGGCATTGTGTGGTTCCACGCAAGTTCAAGCGCGATTCTTTTATTCTTTTCAGAGGTGATGCGTTGATTCTCTAAAGGCCATATTTCTAAGTTCTTCAAGTTTTCCAAGAAAAACATGACGTGTTTGGGAATGAAGATTCCTAGAGTTTCCTCATTTAGCGTTGTCCGTTTCTTACCCTGGCGGTGAAAATGTTGTGTTGGTCGATGTTGCTGCTTCCTTCGGGTTGGAGCTTGTGCAGAACGAAAATCCTTCGGTTGTCACTGTTGTCTCACTTGTACGAGTACGTTAGCCAGAATTTAAGGCACTTTTAAGAAAGTAACTTTACAAGCGAACGAAGGGATTGTCAAAGCGTCTGGGAAACGATTGTCAAGGAATCACCGAACGGATATTTAGCAAATTCGACCAAAAGACACGACCAGTTCGAAAGCTGCGAGTTCCCGACGCTCTGTTGACTTTTTCAAGGAAAAAAGAAACCCGACCATTGAAGTTTCTGGCGTAGATGATAAGATGGTCTCATCAATAAACTTCAGCTCTGACGCATCAGGAAGACCGATAATGAATGTGAAAGATTAATATTTCATGTGGATCGGTTCAATTGCATTTGCAGTATACAGACACGTAGCCATCACCTTCACTTCCTGAAATCGCTTGATCTTTTAAAGCTTTAAGACATTTCAGTGGCCACATGCAATGGAAATACAAGCCTGTTTTCGGCAATTTTTTGCGCTCTTTCAAAGTGGTTTTTTCTTTTTGCTCTCATTTTTTCGAAGGCGATGAAGGCAGAAATTTAATTGACCTTAGCTGGAGAATTCGAATACGCAGCCAAGTATTTGCATAAGAAAGAATAACATAATATTGTATTTTTCTTGTTCGTCAGTGTTATCAGAAAGTGCCGTCGAATGCTAACAATTGTGGCGTACAGGGACATAATAGTTGTGTGTGTGCGATAAAATTCGAATTATATATCGTACCCGGTGATGCTATATTGTAAGCGGTGTGCAGAGATGTTGTATCATAACATTGAAGCGCCTTCGCAATGCCCGGAAGTAACTGAAAATTTATGCTTTTACCAAAACCAGTTGGAAGCATTGCAAATGGCTTCGACTAAAGTTCAACAGACACAACTTTTGCTCGAATCTGAGGGCTTGTACGTTTGGGAATACTTAAAAGACACTCGGCGACAGAGTTGACCTCTTTCTTTCGTTCTCCGCTTAAGCTCCGCGTGTGAATCAAAATGATGACGAAAGTGTTGATGTAAACTGCCAAAATTGACCAATCAGAGGGTATACCAGGAGCTGGTATACCGGAATGAAGAATTTAAAGAGATGCTTACAGGCTCTCCCACCTCGCCTTGACCCAAGCCCCCACTCGCTTTTCACACGCAGTTCTTTTCGTTTTCTCGACTATCTGAGAGCCTGGAACGGCTATCTGATGCTTGACTTGAATAACTGTGTACCCGCCAGTGTGGACCGCAGCTATCATGATATGTCAAACTGGATTGAGACCAGCGAAAAATGCAGAAAGATAACATTTTACAAACGTTTTCTACCTGAAAACGAAAATCGTTGACTGGGTGAGAACTATAGTTGATGTAGTATGGCCGTGTAGCCGCGTCCATCGACAGAAGGCGCACGAAAAATAAAGCCTCGTTTATGTTTAGGTGAGTTAACCTGAGTTGAGCCTGCAATGCAATTGAAAACCAGTACCTAGTCAGCGGTCAACTTCAAAAAATACAGCTTTAAGTGTATATCCCTCCGATGCTTGACTTGAATAACTGTGTAGCCGCCAGTGTGGACCACAGCTACCTCAGTATGTCAAACTGGATTCAAACCATCGAAAAATGCAGAAAGAAAACATTTTCCAAACAATTTTCTACCTGAACGTGAAGAGCTCTAAGGTTGATCCCGCAATATGGTCATGTGATACTGGTCAGCGGATACCTTGTTTTGACAGGTGTCAATTGATCAAAACATGGGTGTCCAATATCAAAGATATATGCTGTAAACTAGTGTGATACTGGAGCTCCGCTATTCTGGAATTCATTGATCAGTTGATAAAAACTGCCCCTTTTCACAATTCAAATCAAATCTAAAATAAACTTATCTTTCAATCTACGAATGAAACTCTGCGCTGTACAGTAGATCATTTTGTTTTTTTATTTCATAAATTCCTTCTTGCTTCTCCTTCTAAATCCATTTAAAAATGACATGTGCGTGCGTGATCATTAATGTACGTTGCCATATTGTACCTTCGCTATTAGTATTTTGTTTAAAGTATTTTATTTAATCTGACTTCCTGGCATTTTAGCTTATTAGTTATTTCAGGAGGTCGGAACTATTTATTTAAGGTCTCAGTAAAAGTAAATTTGGGCGTCTTGTGCAAATTCCTTGTTTTTGCAAATCTTGAATTGGTGGGCAGTGAAGACTATTTCCCCCCAAAAAAATTGAAACATTAATTTTAAAAGCACTAAAATAGCTTTTCTTTGTTTCCTGCCATGATCTTCAGGTGAAAAATGATTGACTTATCCTGTCAATCACACGTGAAAGTCAGCATAATAGCCCATTTCCGAGTTGCTGCATACCTCAGTTTCAAAGCGAGTCCTGGTGCACGACCATTCAAATGGAAATTAGTTGCGTATTCTTATGCAAATCAAACTCATTTCCCTTTCAATAGTTGAGCACCAAGACTCGCTTCGAAACCAAGACAAAAAGCAACTCGGAAATGGTCCATTGGTTTTTAAGTAGGGGGTGGAGTTATTCAGCAGACCATGAACTGCAGGCAAAATCTTTAAGCTCGATTTTGTAGGCCTTTATTTTGACGCCAAATTTACAGCTTCTTGGACATCCCTGGCCATGATCCGCCCCATGTGATTTTGACGTTGTTGAAGTCACTGAGACATGGCTTAAAAGCTCTGTGATCGACAGTTAAATTATCCCAGGTTATTCCATCTTTCGATGAGACAGAACTTGCAAGGAGCAGAGGATAGTTTTGCCTTCCTGGCGTTGTTTTTCCTTATTTAAGAGACTTCAACTCAGAATGGAGTGCTTTTTAATAATAAGGTAAGTCGGATTTAAATTGAAATGTGAGTTTACATTAAAAAATATGGGTAAACTGGCGTTTGAAGCGAGGACAACGATAAATCAGCTAACAAGATGGAGTCGAAAAATGGCAGCCCACTGGTGAAGAAAATAAATTCGCAATAAAGCTTCCCAACCCAAATTTTGAACCACATGGTCGAAGTAGAGTCGGGAATTGTTCTGGAGAAGAAATAGGGCTGATTTTAAATCTTAAAGCGAACAGATTAAGCCAAGACGCAAGGCTTTACTTTACGAGTGCTCCAGATAATTTAAATTTCTTTGGCAAAAAATATTTTAATTCCCTTTTTCGAGACTTTTGTCATAGGCCGTGATACGGGAATTCCCACTTGCTGCAGTAAGCCCAAGAACCAAAGAAAAGATTTGTGTAAAAAAATTGTCATTTAAAGTGGCAAGGTTCAACACAGCTGGTTTCGTGTGATACGGTGTTGTCTACAAAGTGGCTCCAAATCTTGTTATGATATCATCTCACTCTGCCCTATTGTGTCTTTGACTTGGCAAACTTTCACGTCTGAAAATTAAACCACTGAAAAAGCATTAAATTTGAAGCTTTTTTCAATTTGTATTTTGTCATATTGCCCTAAGCTGCGAAAGTTTCACGTTGATGAAATGACGTGCACAAGTAATTCTAACTTGGAGAACGAAACTCAAGTTGGCAGCTCATGCGTTCTCGTGGCCAAATCTTAGAAAATAATTCGTGATACAGGAATCGCCTTTTAACAGTCGACACAAATATCAGAAGAATAATTTGAGTTAAACAGTTTAAATTTAAGAGTGGCAAGGCGCGCGCAAGCAACCAGCAAAGTGAGTTTATTGTCCTGTAGAAATCTGTAACTTCGAGCTAGTTGTTTGTTGGTAGAACAATCATAGGATGTGCCCTCAATGTTACAGATAAAGTAATTATGTGCACTATACCACCAATAAAAGTAAATGGTATATAGTCAACTATCCTAAAAAGAGATTGACACTAATTCATATATAAATAATTATGTCATTCCAAAATGACATAACCAGGTAAAACATTTGCGAATGTACTCCATAATGTGAATACATTCAAGTTAACAACTATCTCAGACAAAGAATAATAATATTATATTCTGATAGTACTCAATCCACAGAACAGGGTATCCATTCAGTTGAAATATTTAGACTGTTAAACAAGAAATACTGGAGTACATACCAGCGAGTAAGGAAATCAGTACTGAGCAAAATAGTGTTCAAAAATAGCTTTTTTAAAATAGGATTTTAGATGTGCTACTTCGATTATAAAGAGGAAGGTCATTCCTAAAGTATTTTCCAATAATGGATAGGCAGAATTTTCTTAAATTGGTTATAGCATGAAGAAATAAATGCTGCAAAGATGCATCCTGAGTTGAATAATTATGTTGCTCAGAAACCAGTAATATGGAAAAAAATTACAAGGCCCATCGCCACAAAGATAATCATGCATAAATAAATGTCTACATTTTAGCAATATCATGAAATTTCAATAGACCTAAGGAAACATAATGTGGGATATGGACCGTACATCATTGATGATTCTAACAGCTTTCTTTTGCAATTTTATAAGCTGTGACAATGGGTTTTCATAATTACTTCCCTGCAATATGCAGCCATATAGTAAATATGGGTAAATAAGCGAATAATAGATATTGATTAGACAATGTTTACTGACATAATGCTTAACGATGAAACGGTATATGAAATGAATAAATATGAACTGCGGATATGAAATCAAGTGAAGCTATGATCTTCGCAGTTATGAACGCAATTTTTACAGTTTCATCATTGATTCATTCCTCACGGGACCATTTGAACCCACAAATGACCAGCTCCCAACGTCAGTGGCTTCATAGCTCAGTTGGTTAGAGCGTCGCACCGGAATCGCATGGTCACGGGTTCAAACCCCGTTGAAGTCCTGAATTTTTCAGGCTTCTCTGCGCAATTGTAAAAGTTGCGTTCATAACTGCGAAGATCATAGCTTCACTTGATAATGCTTAACCTTAATGATGACGTTAGTACATTTACTAACTTTGTTACAAATACAGTATAATGAATACACATGTATGATCATGCCAGGAAAGGTGATGGCCAATATAGACATCATACCCAAGTATCTTAAGATTGAAACTTGTTCAAGGCATTGACCAGCTAAAGTTAATGAAGGAAGTAAGTTAAAATTTACTTTCTGATGAGGATTTAAGATATTTAGATTTCTTTAAATTTACAGTTATTAAATACTCGGTAGTTCAGAGCTAATGTGAATTAGAAGTTCACCTATATATAGGGAAGATATCTGTTGACAAACATTGATGTGCCAACCACCAGAACAAAAGACCCTTTGTTTCAACAGCCAGTGAGCCTCTGGTTGGCACTTTAATGGTAATAGGTCAACAATTTCTTCCCAACAGTGTTTCAGCATGCTGCGTTGCAGAGGTTTCCCCTCCACATAAGGTGTAATTTCAACAAATTTCTACAGTATTTACAGGGTGTTAAGTGGAAGTGGTAAGAAAATGAGAAAATCAGGTTTTTTAACCTAAAAGTAGGAACAAAATAGCAGGATTTTCACGTGAATAGGAAAAGTAACGGAAATGCTTAATTGAAGTCATCATTGAGAGGTTCAAAATTATTGTTTTTAAATCAACGTGAAGGACATGCTTACTACATTTTTCTCCAGCCATGAGCCCAAAAAAAATAAGTAATTTTTCCTAAAAAACCAGCGAATTCAAAAGACGCAGAAAAATAGGAAATAACAATAACATGCACATTCATCCCTACAGATTACTACATGTACAGTACCCTTATTTTCAATCCATGGCGATTTAATAAATCCTCCACACGCGTTGCTAATTGTAACTGGTAGTTAGAATTTGGGAACTGGTGAAGGACAGGCGTTATTAATAACGCTGGCATTTCTTATAAGGTTTCTGTGGACAAGAAGTAAGGTAAAATACATTAATTCTTTAAAGGACATTTAATAAGCTGTGCTAGCTTATTGGCTTGAGATCATATACAAAACGAAAGGAATAGTGAATTGATCTTACCTAAACAGACTTGACAGCACGGCCTCAGCTGAAAAACCACCTCAATCGATGTATGACAAGATCCAGCAACATTTTAATTAACTCGGAAATCTGCCCAAATCAATTGTGCACGAAGCCACGGACGAAAAATCGATTGTGCGACAGTGAAAGACTTAAAAGAAATCAGCTTCTACCACTGAAATACCGCTATTCGGAAAGAAAAAAAGGTGTACATGTCGCTCCTGCTATAAAACTCCCTGGAGGAAGTAATCGAACAAGACATCTTTGGCCGCCATTTTGTTTGTTATTTCGCGCGCGCGTGTGTTTGAAAAAACCTGGATACAAGCAAAACAATCAACCAAGCAGACAAAAATTTGGTTTTATCAACGGAGTTGACAATGTAAATTGGCCACTGTACAGAGATTCTAAAAGCTGACGTTTCGAGCGTTAGCCCTTCTTCAGAGCGAAATCTGCACGTTCATTCATTCATTCATTCATTTCGTCAGAGTGAAATCTTCGCTCTGACGAAGGGCTAATGCTTGAAACGTCAGCTTTTAGAATCGCTGTACGGTGGCCAATTTACATTGTCAACTCCGTTGATAAAACCAAATTTTTGTATACTACTTCCCCACCGACGCAGCACCACAGTTTCTTTAGAAACTACCCCCTTCAATCAGACAAAAGTCTCCTTTGTTCTGCGAGGCTACATCATGGTTCACTGACAATCTTGGTGGACGGATGCAGAGAGTCGTTATTGAGGGTGTGGCATCACAGTGGGCCCCAGTCACCTCCGGTGTCGCCCAAGGCAGCCTCCTGGGCCCTTTATAGTTTAGATCTCCGGGAAGAAACTGTGGATGCTTTTATGGTCGCATTATATGCCAACTTTACGAAAGTGTATCGCAGCGTCAAATCAATGGGCGACTGCATTTCCTTACAGACCATAATTACCAACCTCGATGAGTGGTCTCAGCGTAATAACATCCATTTTAATGCCAGCAAGTGGATAGTCCTAACCGTGACCCGTGAAAGAAATCCCCTAACATACAACTACCACCTCAACCAAGTTCAGCTTGAGCATGTCACCAATGAGAAAGATGTTGGGGTTACTGTCACACGTACCCTCTCTTGGGACTAACATGTCCACAACATCGTCAGCAAGGCTGACACATTCCTTGGGCTTCTCAAACACACATGCCCGCTACTGACTGATCTGGCACTTATGAAATCACAGCTGTCCTACGCAAAGCAAGTTTGGTCCCCTTCGCAAATATCCCTTAAAACAGATATTGAAAGAGTGCAGAGTAGAGCAACGAGATGGATTCTACAAACTCGTGTCGGGGAAATGTCCTACAAGGACAGGCTTCTAGCCTTAAACCTTCTGCCACTAATCTTTGACCGTGAACTCAAAGATATGGTCTTTTTCTACAAATGTCTGAACAATCTTACTGCCTGCCATGACCATACCAGACTCAGTTCTTCCTACAGTCTTAAATCACCGTTATGTAAAACAAGCACCTATCAGTCATCGTACTTTAACAAAATTGCTAAACTCTGGAACTACATGTGTAAACTGTCGCCGCCTTCAAATTTCTCCACTCCGGAATCCTTCAAGAACTTTATTATATCTCATCTTATGCACTTACTTAGGACCTCTTTTGATGTCGACTATGCCTGTACCTGGACCTTGATCAGAACCTGCCCCTGCCATCGCTAGCTATTGTATTTCTTTTTTTTTTTTAACTGTCCTTTTTATTAAATTAACTTTTTAATGGAGGGGAGTGCCTCGCATGGGATCTCGCGTCCCGTTTGCACCCGCCCTTTTGTGTCTTCGTATTATCGTATTAAGTGCTACTGTTGTGTTACTTTTTTTGGAAGTCAAAGCCAATAAAGCTGTTGAAGAATCCTTTCCCAATGGGTTTTAAGATATCCCTTCCAAATTTTTAGTTCTAATACATGATTGTACAACGCCAAATACCGTGTGAGGAATTTTTCAGTTGTCTTCAGAGACTGATTTTATAGCACTTTTTATGCCCAAATTAAGTATGAGATGAGAGTTTCGACTAGAGTGTGTGATATTTTCTTCAATTCGTGACATACAGTTGTATCAAAAATTCCCGACACAGTTTGGGAGTGCATTCATCTGTGACAAAGATGCAACAAAGTGCAGTTGTTTCACAATAAAGTGAAGGAACGGAGCTTCTGCTGCAGACTCATTCTGAGTTTTGAGGCCTCAAAACTAAAAGGCAATATTAATTACCAAAATCTTAAACTTTGTTCAAATAATTCAATCTATTAGCTTTAATACGATAGTTTGACCCTATACCAAAAATAGTGGCGCAACTATTTTTATTTCTGTGGACGCCTCATTTTCCTTTACCGAGACCTTAAATAATTAAATGTATTTTTCGTAAGTTAACTTTAAATCTTTGTTATGAGTACAATAAAGTGTTGTTGTTGTTTCTTATCCATGATGGTCTAGTTCAACGCAAAGATGGTCTCCAACAGCGCTGTGATGACCTAATATTACAAATCAAGTTTCCTGTTTATGTACCAATTTTTAATCTTAAAAAACCTTGTTTTACACATAATGTTATTTGTTAAGTACTATGTATAATACAAAAATGGAACAGACAATTTTCGTACATTCCTGACAATGAATAGGCCGGGGAAATTGTCGTGAAATTATAAGAAAGGTATTTGGAAGCTATAGCTGTTTTGAGGGGAAAGGAAAAACAAGTTAAAACTTTTTTAGCTTGAAAATACCTATTGTCTTGAAGGATGACTGTGTCTGACAAAAAATGGGAAGTACTAGTTGAGCTGACAGAAGAAGTTCTTAAACCCTGTTCAAAATTGACGGAGGATTTTAATTGTTAATACAAAGTTGAGTACAAAAGATGGTAGATTTTTTAATTGTTTAAACGTCCATTGCATTATACAAAATTGGTTTCTCCGCCCACAAGAATATTATTATTATTATTCCAGATTATATGGTCCTGTGCTTCTTTAAATCTTAAAATCCTCGCAATGAGTTAAGAATGTTTCAAAAGAGACCAGGTCCCATTGAAGCTTGGATTTGCTTTGGTTTTTCTTATTGCAACTTCTTGAGTGGCCTCATTCATACCTCTCACTTAGAAAGTTGATTTAAAATGATGTTGCCTTATCAATCTTAAACCCGTCATTTTTTCACACGGATTTAGTGTGGAAGTGTGGAAAGCAGTTTGTACTTTACTAAAATGCCCTCTCCCTTGTTGCTGCAATACACTGTTTCATTTCTTTTTGGCCTGCATCATTCATTAACCTGTCACATTTTCCCCACAGCCTCCGTTTTTGCGTCCTTGGGAGCTGTTCAAACCAAAAACCCAACAAGAGAAGGAGAAGATATCTGGAAAGGCCCAGTAAAAGACACTGTTGACAAAACAAGGTAACGCGTGGTGAAAATAAGGCATTCCCTTTGTGAATTCAATTTCAAGTTTGGGCTATATCACCACACTGGCGGGATTCCAGGAATACCATTGAGGTCAAAAAGCGTAAATCAACCATTTGTCAACAGCAAAGAAAATCGTTCATTTGAGTGTTTTCTGGTGCATTAATTTTTCAATGACCGGTTTTATACAGTATCTCACAGAGGCGCATTGTACAGAATTATCATCCATCTATGGCCAAGTCGTTTAAAGCCTGATTTGCGCTAATATTGGGTGACCTGTCGCAAGCACCAATACCTCAATATTGCGCTAATCGGCTTCGCATAATTTGGCAATAACTATATTAAGTTTATTAAGAGTGTCATTCATTCTGCAGTCCTGCTGGTGAAGTTGCAAGTGCAATTTAAGCAAAGATATACCATATTTTACAAATCAACAGGGAAGAGGAATTTGAGGAATATTTTCAAGACTTGTTCCTT
>OX421445.1:42449053-42451553 GCA_949126865.1 Montipora capitata | reverse complement strand
ACAGAAAACGCTATCATTTGCGTAGACCTGCAATGCTCCACCGCTCTTAAATACACCTTGTGTGTAGCACTCGAATTTTCTTCCACACCTGGGACAAATCTGTTTTGTTATTTTTCCTTCGCCGTTGTATTTGCTTTAATTCCTGAGAAATGGCTAGCTGGGGATTCTGAGCAGCTATTGGTTCCAGGACATGGTAATGCAGCTCTGCTTCATGGCCAAGTAAGGCCATATCTCCAGTGGCTTCGTTTTCATAACCAGCTCCGGGGTAGATAATATTCAATCCCGTTCCTCCTAAGCTTGATACTACCGCCACCGGGACTTCAAACATGTTAATTAGGGCCCCATAAAGCAATCCAGTCACCCTATTTACCATCCATAGCCATCCTTCTCAGATAGGTATCCCATGCTCCGTGCTTGATAAAGTCTCTGAAATGAGTCCCGTTCGGGGTTGTTGGATTACTACGGAGGTAATTTACCAAGTCACATCGCATTTTTGTGGTACTCTGTGAGACCCTTCCGAGGTCATTCATTGCATGGAATAGACAGTTCCCATCTTTGGGGATTGGAGGATGGCGATGTGTTAATCCTTCCTTTCCCAATTCTATGTCCAACCGACTCTTTGGTGATTGTCTGAAACCTGCTTGCCGTTTGCCATCCACTGGAAGACGTCGGGTAAATCCTTTTCACTGCGCAAGGATGATTCAAGATTTAGTAAATCGCTCGCCATCTCATTTCGAGGATCGTCGTTGAGAAGAAGGCTGCAATGGCTGCCACTCGAAAACAGCAACCTTTTTGCAAAAAGAAAGGTAAGGTCAGGTAAATACACCACAATCGGTGTCATTCCTTTGCTTTGGACATTGAGGTGTACACTCGCCACAATTGTCCTCGTGGAAGAGAGCTTTATCCTCATCAGAGATACACTGGAGCTCATTTCTTATAATTTTTTCTTTGATAGTATCAAAAATTGTTCGGTATATTTTTGTAGTGCAACTAGAGGAATCATAAATGTAAAGGCATAAATTAACAACACTTATAACGATCAGCAGCCAATGGTGCTCGGCAGGAAGGTGTACAGGTGCCACAAATTTTTCATACTCCCACCTGTTTGGAGTACGTGGAGGTTTCAATCGGTCGAAGCGACGAAGGATAAAAGTAGGACGTTGCAACTCCCCAGTTTCCTTCTTTAATGTCCACCTCAGTATTAGTCAAAAATTCAAAATACAAATTAATGGTATCGCCATTAAGCTTTTCACGGGAAAGTATTGGATTTATGCTGGCCTCTAACAAACTGGCGTTGTTTGTCCTTCTCTTGGCTGGTTGATCTATGGACTCTTTGTGATCTCTGAATCTGGCAGTTCGTTTACCATTGTAACACTTTGCTTTTTGTTTTCTCTCATTTTCTTCCTCTTTCGTAACTGAAATAACATCATCTACTTTAAACCAGTTCGTTTTGCTTTTCCGTGTCTCTGGGTCATTGTAACTGATCAAATACTTGTGCACGGTGTGATCTGCCTCAATGATAACTCCTTCACAAGTGCTCTTTAGGGATTTCTTTTTTCCCTTGACTATTTTTTTTTTGAAATGGGAATGCGAATCAAAACAGTTTCTCCTTCGTAATAGAGTGAAGGTGGATTTTCGCCTTAACTCCCTTACACTGTGCAACCTCAATAGAAGCATCCAGAGCTTCCTGCTTGATAGTATCTCGTTCGATTTCTATTTCCATTAGTTCTTCTCTCTCGCCCTCACCCGTTTCAAAACTGCTGTTATTTTCTTCCAGAACTTCATATTCTTTCTTTCCCCCAAGAAACAGTTTATTCCGAATCCTATTCGGCTTTCTACCAAAGTACGCTTCAAATGGACTGAGGAATCCGAGAAAATGATGTGGGGATTCATTGTATAGTTGTTGGTAATGTTGAAGGTACTCCACCCAGTGTTGATCGCCGCCGTTATCTATCAAATCAAACCTTAATTTCTCCTTCGTTCCACGTTGTGTGTGAGCGCTCGTCTTTTCCTTGCGTTTGAGGACTGTAGGCCGAGCTTTTAACTATAAGAACGTTAGGTGCTGCACAAACAGTGTTTACCACTCCCTCAAATTCCGGACATAGATCGCTTTGCAAAATTTCTTGGAGGCCGTGCTCCATGTAAATGTTCAAAATATGCTCTGTCACTTCACTGGTCTCTTTTGTTTGAAGAGGACGCAAGAAAAGAAATCTACTAAAAATGTCAATAACAGACATTATGTACCATATATATATATATATATATATATATATATATATATATATATATATATATATATATATATATATATATATATATATATATGTGTGTGTGTCACCATCATAATTGCCTGGCAAGCTAACCATACTAACAAGATCCACTTGATACCTTTCTTGTATTTTGGATGCTTTGATTGGTCGGAGAGGCGCCTTATTACAAAAAAGGGATCTCACTTTTTGTTGCTGTTTCATTGAACTTAGATTGCGTTGGATAATTCGAC
>OX421445.1:42436553-42439053 GCA_949126865.1 Montipora capitata | reverse complement strand
CTCACACCTTATAGGGCAGACTTAGTAAGACAAGCGAATGATATGAAGGCTGATGGACTTTTATCAAGTGTTTGGACACTAGACGGAAAGGTCTTTGTTAAAACTTCACCATCAGGTAATCCTGTTAGAATTTACTCTGAAGATGATCTTGATGAATTATAAATGTTCAATAAACATCCATGCAATAATCACGGGAGGTCGATTTCGCCATAGGCTTAGATTGTACGAAGGTTAGTCTCTTAAGCGTATTTTTCTTAAAAAACCTTTGCACTTTATTAGTTTCTGTTGTAAAGTTAGGGGTTTTTTTTTTTCCTTTTTTTGCTTTTTCGTTTTAATTTATCTTGTTGCTCTTTCCTTTGTTTGTTTTCTTTTTCTTGATTAATTCATTGCTGTTGAGTTTAATTAACGTAACCTTAAATTAGCATAACTATTGTGCATTTAACTTTACACTGTAGGTGTAAGATTTTAGGTGATAATACAGTATGACACTTATCAAATTCCTATCACTGAATGTAAGGGGATTACGCAATCATGTCAAACGAAGGGCTTTATTTTCGTATCTAAAGAATCAAAAAGCTGATTTCTATTGTCTCCAGGAAACATTCTCATTGAAAGGAGACGAAGTCTCTTGGCCTACAGAATGGGGTGGGAAAGTTTTTTTCTCACACGGTACAGAACACTCTAAAGGTACTTGCATATTACAGAGACCAAATTCTTTGTTTACATCTAGCGTCCAGTTTATTGATCCAGATGGTAGACTAGTCATTGTTAAAACTAGGGAAGGCGATGAGGATCTCTTTTTAGCTTCTGTGTACGCTCCTTGTGACCCTCAAAACCAATGTTGTTTTATTCAGAATTTATGTACTGTTATTGTTTCTAACACAAACACGTCCAAAGTTATTATTGCTGGTGACTGGAATACTACTCTTCACTCAATAGATAAATACGGAGGATGCCCATGGTTTGGGACGAACTATAGAAACTTTCTTCTTCATTTTATGGATGAACTAGGTCTTGTCGACGCCTATCGGGCCTTACATCCTAAGCGAAAAGTGTTTACTTACGAATCAAAACCTCTTAAGCTTAAATCAAGAATTGACCTTTTCATTATTTCACAGGCATTAAAGCCAAACATAAGGAAGGCTGAAATTCGATCTTCAATAGTTGCCCCAGATCATAAGGCCATCTTTTTGAGTTTAGAAATTAATGATGCGTACCAACGAGGTCCAGGTACATGGAAATTCAATAATACTTTATTGGATGATAATTACATCGAAATAATCACGGAATGTGTTCCGAGAGTTTTAGTTAAGTATCAAGAAGTTGAGAGTCTTCAACTCCTATGGGAACTTATTAAGATGGAAATTCGTACTGAAACAATAACGTATTCAAAAGCTAAACGTAAGGAATTGAAAAATAGGGAGACTTATCTTCAAGAGAAGCTTGATCTGGACAACCAATTGTGTCATGGAGGTGACTATTTCAACCAAGTATTGTTAGATGAGTATGAATCCATTAAGACTGAACTTAAGGATATGTACGAAAAAAGAGGTAAGGAAGCTATGTTTCGCTCAAAAGCCCGTTGGATTGAAAAAGGTGAGAAACCAACCAGATATTTTTTCAACTTGGAAAAGCGCAATTTCGAGAAGAAGACTATAGCTCAACTGAAACTCGTGAACGGCGAAATTGTTTCGGACATGAAGCAAATAAACAAGGAAATAGAGTCCTTTTATAGTGATCTACTTGAAACAAAATTATCTGGCTCTCATCTCACGGACTTCGGGGAGAACTTTAACACCTTTGTGGAAAACTTAGTCATTCCTAAATTGTCTGTAGAACAATCAATGGCTCTTGAAGTCGAAATTACACTTGATGAGATTAAAGAGGTCTTAAAATCTCTTCAAAACAATAAATCCCCTGGTGAAGATGGCTTCTCAAAGGAGTTTTATGAAAAATTTTTTGACTTAATCGGCATGCATCTCCTTAGTTCATATAATGAAGCCTTTTCTAAAGGTCAATTGTCAATCTCACAAAGACGCGGTATGATCTGTTTAATACCTAAAGACGACTGTTGTCTCATTGAGCTGTCTAATTGGCGTCCACTAACTCTACTTAATGTTGATTATAAAATCTTGGCAAAAGTTATTGGACAAAGAATTGAGTCAACTTTATCTTCGCTCATACATACTGATCAAACAGGCTTTGTTAAAGGTAGATTCATTGGACAAAATGTCCGTCTTTTGAATGACATCATAGAATACGCAGATGCTAAAAAACTCCCAGGTGTCCTTCTATTCATTGATTTTCGAAAGGCTTTTGACACTATTGAGTGGAATTTTATTCACAAGTGTATTGAACTATACAACTTTGGTCCAAATATCAGGAAATGGATATCCATTCTTTACAACAATGTTGAAAGTGGCGTGCTGAATGCTGGATTTATGACCAACTATTTCCAAGTCTCTCGTGGCGTCCGTCAAGGATGCCCTCTGAGCCCTCT
>OX421445.1:42419053-42426553 GCA_949126865.1 Montipora capitata | reverse complement strand
AACCCTTCAGTAGGAGACTGACATTTACATTAATTTAGATCAATTCGCACAATTTGCGTACATTGTTTTTGCTGTTTGTGTCTTCGTTAGACAATGAACTTATTCTGATTGGCTATTTTATACAGCGCGTGCGGTGCCGAACAACTCGTGGCGTTCTAAAAATAGAAATATACGGGCAAAGGTTGACTCATAGGGCTTGTATGGGGGAAGTAAGCTCCTACTGATGGGCTCCTGTCATCGTACACGTCGACGTTTGCAGCGAAACACAGGCTGGATCGAGAGAGTCTTGCATACTTACCTACAATACAATACATATATTTAATTGACCGCTCCCCATAGAGGCCTTTCAGGGCCAATGAAACACAACGAAACGACGGAACAAGACAACGGCAACTTTTAAGAATCCCAGCAGCCGGAGGCAAACCAGTTGGCTAGTTACAAGTGCAGCTGGGAAGTTGAACCAGGGACAGCCAGGATCAAATTCAACGAGTGGTCAGAGGGGTTCTTGAACCCGGGATCTCCAGATCTCAAGGCAAGCACTCTAACCACTGGGCCACACTGCCTCGTTACTTATTCCAATGAGAGGTTTAAGAAGACTTTCCGGATTTCAAGGGAAACGTTTAGATACATCCTTAGCAAAATTGAGGCAAGGCTACTTAGACAGACCATGACGGAGGACCCAATCTCACCTGAGATCAGGTTAGCAATGTGCCTTTACCGACTTGGATGAGGAGACTATTTTTGCGCGATATTACGCTGTTTGGTTGTGGTCGTTCAACCGTATGTCTTCTTGTGAACGAGGTCACACAAGCGATCGTTGATGTACTCTGGGAGGAACATGTATTAAAACATTTTCCGAAGAACCAACAGCAATTCAAAGAGAAAATGTTAGACATGGAAGAGCTATGGCAGTTCCCATGCTGCTGTGCAGCCTTGGATGGCTGCCATATACCCCGAAAATGCCCAGATGGTTGATTGGCAGCATGCAGCATCAAAACATTTCCCCAAGAACCAACAGCAATTCAAAGAGAAAGTGTTACACATGGAAGTACCGTAGCTCATAAGGGACACGCAAACCCCCAGCTGTTTATTTGGTGTCATTTTGCGATAAAATTTCAGTCTCAAGTATTTAAATATTCTTTTTTTTTTTTTTTTTTGAAAACCCAGCTTTATTAAAAGAAACTCAGTTTGTTTTGAAAACCCCTTTTTTTTTTAAAAACCCAACTTTTTACTGGGTTGCCAGTATGGCAAACCCAGTCGGGACCTGCGTTTCATTTGTTTGTTTTATTTATTTTTGTTTTTTTATTGTTTCCGTGTCGGTAAAAGTCTTGCCTGTTACTCCCCTGCTAAGTGGTGTCTTTGTGCATAGAGCCTTCCGCTCGTATTTTCTTAACATAGAGAGGGTAGTGGAAATGCGTAGATTTCTCTGGTGGGCACAGTAGAATGATAAACTTAACCGGCAATGGCGTCGAAAGTCATGTAACGCGAATGGCGTTTTAGTGGATCTTTCAACAAAATATACCCTTATGAAGCTCAATAATGGCAAGTCAGTTGGATACTGAGCAAGACAGGCGGTGGAATCTTAAAAGCGACGAGTAATGGACTTCGACAACAATCTGTCGCCCGTCGAGCCGAAATCAAAGTGAGCTGCATTTCTAAGATTTTACCAAGTGTGCTGTTATGTAGAAAGTTCTGTAGAACACTGAAACCAAATCGTAAATTCTCTGGTAATTTATGGGTTCAACAAGGACACCTTAAGTGGATCTGTGATCAACTCTGCACAGTCTTCAGGTAAAAAAATAATTGGAAATGTGACAGCCAAGAATTATTTGAAAGAAAGCTTGTCGTCTATTTTGTGCTTCATTATTCAAGGAAAAGGTTCTTCATGGAAACGGTTTGATCCTGAAATTTTAGTTTGTTGTAATATTGCGCATATTTGACACGATTGAGATTTTTCTCTTCACGCACGTAATGAAATAGGAAGGGGTTTTTGCCTCTGATAGCAAATATGTTGTTTGTTTCAAAAAATTGTTCGCTGGAAAAGGTGGCCTTTATGAATTCATCATGTTTTATGATATGCGAGCTTAACTGGATAGTTTTTATGGCAATAGTAAAGCATTTTCGTGTCAAAATGAGGTTAGCGTTTTTCTGTTGTGCTAACTTAATTAAATGTAAATATACATTCTGCCTCGTGAGTTTGTTATTCTCGTTAACCAGCAATGGCGTCGAAAGTCATTGCAACGCGAATGGCGTTTTAGTGCATCTTATGTTGTTTGTTTCAATAAAATGTTTCGCTGTAAAAGGATTCTGTGATATTTTCTGCCTTTGTGAATTATAATATCATGTTGTGTATTGAATTTTCGAGCTTAAGGTTGAAACGTGATACGGGAGGATATTTTTAGTATTTCTCTGTAAGCAGGAAAGGTTTCACGAAAATAATTAATAAACAGGTCTGTTGGAAGCGTGCTTGAGTTTCAACAAAATGAGCCCCAAAATCGGAAAAAAATTGTGACGCCGGTGAATAATAAAGTAGCTGCTATTTCCAAAATGATGAAATAACCTCGTCTTGGAGAGTAAATTTTTGACTTTGCAGAAACAACGGTCAACCTCACTCAGTAGTTTGGGCGATTGTGATCTTTGTTTTGACTTCGCTCATTTATTGTCAAACTTTATAACACTTGACAGAAAAAGAAACTTACGAAAACCCGGTATCTTGCCATCATTTGACACAGATGCTTCACTGTTTGGCGAGTAAACATGCCGCGGTAACTTAATCACGGCGCCCGCTGAATTCCGGCGATGTCACTTTCGATTTTGCGATTTATTTGTGCAACCAAAAGTGAACGTAGCAAAAATCTCCCAAAATGTTTGTCGCTGATCGTAACGTTTTATATTCTATATACACGGTTCAAAATTAATGTTGTTTTCATGTCGTAAATATGTTATTTTCGAGCGACAGTCCTGGAAACTTCCTTCTGCTCTTTCTAAAAACTGTGTATCAATATTTATTTACTTTCGCATCAATGTTTGTTTTTGCATAAAGCAAGTTAACAAAATCTGTACCTTGCTGAGTTATTATTATTTATTTTTTACGAAGTTTTACGAAGGGGTATATGTTTGAGGTCACCCATCCAGATACTAACCACCCCGGACAGGATAAACTTTAGTAAACTTTAGTATTACAAAGCTGTCGGATGCTCAGAGGGCACGCTTAAACTTGTGGTGAAAGAAGTTGTAAGGGAGCTTGAAAATTATCAACATGTCAGCCCAGAAGCCAATGTTTCTCACTTCCCATTTATTTTCTTCAATCTTTCTGGGTTCAATACTTTGCTAGTCACCACATCTCTTCTCAGGCTATTTACCCAAGACTTCTACCATGGCACTACAGTGATAGACAATACCAAATCAATATCATGCACTGTTAGAGCTACATATTACGCAAGGACAACTTGAATCTCCTGGAAGACAACACACAGCTCAGTTGACATTTTATATGGAATAAATCGCTGTGTTACTTCACTACCACACGTCAGCAATGCGTGTCTATTTTTTCTAAAGAGGACAGGAATTTCTTCTTTCTGACAAATGATTAATTAATAGGCCGGTAGCCAGGTTTTTAACCTCAGAAAAGGATCTGTTTCGTCGTGCGTGTGAGGACCTGTGAGCCAAAGGGCCTCTGCTGGTATGACTTCTGGGTGACCCCTTAAATGGTCTTAATGACCCCCCAACTTGAAACAAATTGTCTGGAACGGTGCACGTACCACAGGCAACCCAGTGTACCCTCACGGAGGGTCTAGTTTCCTTTTGAAACCAAGGTGGAACTGTACTGGTACATAATATTTCTCCATACATGACGTACATACTTGCTGACCAAAGTTGCAAATAAACAAGATGGCAGTAACGTCGAAAGTAGTTGAATGTGCTACTCGTCTCATTTTGATATGGATGTGCCTTCCAGGTACCTCAGCCATTATACCATATCATCGAATAATGATCCTCGCCTCGTCGCGCGATATTTCCTAGATTGTGTGAAGCGAGTTGGGGGTGTTCCACGATGTGTACGGAGTGACACAGGAACTGAAAACGTTAACATTTGTACATTGCTACCCTTTTTTAGAAGAAATGGGACAGACTCGATGGCCGGAGAGAAAAGCTTTCTATATGGGCGCTGAGTCTCCAACCAACGGATCGAGGCCTGGTCGTCTATTTTACGCAAGAACGCTACTGATTGGTGGATCAATTACTTTAAAGATTTAAGGGATGTTGGCTTATACTGCGACGAGGGGAGTCGCATGGGCAGTCAGGGTGGTTTAGTGGTCATCAACCATGCCTCCCACCTATGTGACCCGGGTGTGACCTCTGGCTCGGGTCGTATGTGGGCTGAGTTTCAGTCGATCTCAATCTGACTCCGAGGGTTTTTCTCCAGGTACTCTGGTTTTCCTCCCTCCTCAAAATCGACTCCTGGCCAATTCCATCAGGCTGTGGTGCTGTGCTCCAAGGTCATACATGGGTCGTGTTCAGGGGCCGAGCGCCTAGCCGGCAGCACAGCCCCTTCGGTCCGACCTCGTTGAGCTGCGTCGTTGCGGTACTTTGTGACGGCGATTAGCAGCGACAATAGGCCATTTTCACTGTGACGTCACGCGCGCAAAGGCTTGTGGTAGTTGTAGTAAATAAAACCGTATCAAAATGGCGGAAAGTCTTCCGGGTGGTTATACTTGTTGCGTTCCGGGGTGTTTCAGCAATTCAAAAAAACACAAAGGCCAATTTTCCTTTTATGTGTTTCCAAAGGACCCGAAATTAAGAAAGAAATGGCTTCTTAACATTTCTAGAAAGAATTTTTCACCGACAACGGGCCACCGTGTGTGTAGCGCTCATTTCCTAGGAGGCAAAAAGTCTTACCAAAACGCCGTACCCACGGTTTTCCCTTTGAAGAAGTCGCATCAGAGACCTAAACGAAAAGCAAGAAGACCTCTGATAAGGCATAAAGATACCACGATACAAGATACTGTGATGGAATCCACACAAAACAACGGAATTAATGGAGTCGACGAGGAGGAATCCAATGAAGACAAAGGTGAAGGATCGGAAATCAAAACAGTGAACGACCTGGATACACTGGATGCAATAAAAACACGTATTGCGCTTCTTGAACACGAGAAGAAACAGCTGGAACAAAAGGAAAAGGTGGAAAGGTTTGGAGTCGAGCGTTTTGCTTTATCGGACAGTGATATGCAGTTTTACACAGGTCTTGATAATTATTTGCAGTTCAAAGCTCTATTTGATTTCCTTGATGGTAATTGTTGTGCATGCTCGCGGCTTAACTATTGGGAGTCCAAGAACTGTAACTTTCAACTTCAAGACCTTGAGAAGCGTGGCAAAAAGCGGTCGATAATTACAGCAGACGAACTTTTCTTGACACTCTCAAGACTGAGGGCAAATGTCCCAGAGAAAGTTTTAGCCGACCAGTTTGAGATAAGCACATCGGAAGTGTCAAGGATATTTGTTTCATGGGTTGACCTTCTATTTTCAAGATTGAATCAGTTACCAATATGGGCTACCAGGGAGACTGTTAATCAGACAATGCCTGAAAGTTTCAAATATGACTACCCATACACAAGAATCATTCTTGACTGTACAGAAATCTTTATTGAGGGTATCCGGTCATCTCGCCACCACGGAGTTTCGCCACCTACTAACTCGCCACCAAGAAACCACCTCGCCACCAACCAACTCGAAGTCACCTCGCCACCAAACACTAGAGTAAAGTAGTCACGGTGAATTAGCTGTTCGAAGGAGAGTAAAGTAGTCGCGGTGAATTAGCTGTTCGAACGAGAGTAAAGTAGCCGAGGTGAATTAGTAGTCGAGTAGTGACGTGATTTGATAAATGTTCCGTTGTCTAGGGCAACACTACTCTGTTCGCGCGCGTTGAAGTTCGTATAATTGTCATTGCCTCTGGTATTTTGGATATGTTGGAGCCACACGATTCAGTGATGGCTGACAGGGGATTCGAAATTCAGGATTCGCTTGTACCAAAGAAGGTGTCCCTCAATATTCCTCCCTTCATGCGATGCAAGGATCAACTTGATCCTGACGAAGAAGATGAAACAAGGCAGATAGCTGCTGTTAGGATCCACGTTGAACGCGCTATTGAGAGGATTAAAAATTACAATATTTTAAATTATCCCCAACAGCATGGTTGAAGACCTAAACAAAATTTGGAAAGTTTGCTCATATTTAACAAATTTAAAGGGGCCATTGGTTGTCTAGCAGTATATTTACAAAATAATGCAAAAAAAAATTTACAAAGCTGTTTGTAAGCAACTACCAACAATTTGACCGAAAGAAAAAAACTGGATCGTTGACAGCCTTCGTTGCTTTGGAGGGGTAGTTGCTTGTAATAGAAGACAAGTTAATAGATCGACGGTGGTCACATAATTACAGTTCTGCAGCATATCTTTATTTACAACAGTAAACAAAATTATACACCTCATTTGAAGTTATTCAAAACCATTATAGCACAAATATCAGGTAACACGTCTGACTGAAATGAATCATACTAATTAAATTAGACTTATTAAAAACAATGTCATTGATATTGCACCTCTAGCATTTTGATTGGTTAATCACAGCAGGTTCAATCAGCTCATAATTTGAACCAAGCGGAATACTGGAATTGTGGAAGTAAAAAACTATTTTCTTGCTCAATAACTGCCACCATTCATCTTGAAAGCAATATTTGTGGTAGAGTTTTTAGTGAAACAAGTATTCTTGGGCTTGCTGGATATCAAAATAATTATAAAAAATATTGATTATGTAGAAATCAACTTGGTTGGAATGGTACATTCAGTTGTGTCTTTAGTGGCATGCCCTTTTAGCTGGAGGGAGCTGGGATCCACCTTGTTTTGATTAACCATAATGTTTTTCATAATTATGTCAGTTGCATTGTCATTGTGCTAACAAGCCCTGATTTACATGTAAAAGCACACTGGTTTTTGTTTTCAAAACAAGATCACCCCAGCCTCACTTCCCTTTAACTCCAGGTCCCGTAGGACACAACTGTAAAGTGGTACATAAGATGACATAATTTGATGAGCTTTAGCTTGGTAGAAGGAAATATGTGTATCACTGCATAGTAGGAATACTCATTGACATTTACAGCATTTTAAGAAAAGATGGGTCATTTTATCTGCTTTGTTTAGAACTCTGTTTTTCACTTTTCCACCTGGACGTTTGGGGAAGAGAAATCCTACTTATAGGAAAACAATCTTGGATACAGGTGTTTTCCATTCTTAATTCTACCTGTTAATATTTCTGGTACAATGGCAAATAAGCAGAAATCCAAAAGCTTTTGTTTCAAAGCATTCCAATAAATTGGATCAAAGTGTATTCTCTCAACATGCAAGTCTTCAATGTTACCACAGTAGGTGTAGACAGCCAAGTCACACCATTGCCTGCCAGAAATGCCCATGCCCCCTTGTATTTGTGCATAATAGTGATGTC
>OX421445.1:42399053-42409053 GCA_949126865.1 Montipora capitata | reverse complement strand
CTTCTTCTTTGCAAAATGCTCTCAGTTTTACTCTGTCTCCTACAGTTTTAATGCCCATCACATCGAGGTCTTTATCCGACATCATTGATATGACAGTCTTGTCAACCCTGTTAACATATAAAGATAACAGTGTATCAGTGTCAACTTAATAAGAAAGTGTTAATGAGGGATGGTAAATGAAGGAGATATAACTGTCACGGCTGTTCGGCTAGAACGTTCTGAAACTTAAATAAAGTTGTTATTATTATTATTATTATTATTATTATTATTATTATTATTATTATACTATCTCCTATAACTTTATGCCCATTTACAACACAATAGCCGAGCCCATTCCTTGGGCCCAGGGCTAAAATGAGGTAGAAGTCTATCCAACTTGATAGAGAGTGTCTTTCTTAGGATGCGAGATGTTCCTAGCAGTGCAATCTTCTGTAGTTCACTAATTTTTATTATTATTATTATTATTATTATTATTAGTATTGCTACTATTATTATTATTATTATTATTATTATTATTATTATTATTATTATTATTATTATTATTATTATTATTATTACAGGTGTGATTCAAAAAGGAAATAAAATCACAAAATCTTTTCACGCATCTTTGGGGACTAGCAGGGTAGTCATGTGATTACTTAATGGCTAACAGAGTTTTCCTCTATCTGAAACCAATTTGTGCTAACTCTTACTGTTGAAAATGGAAAAATTTGAAACATAACAAATCGAATTTAAAGAAAAGAAATTTGTTGAACTAAACTGGAATGATAGCACCTTAAACAAAGACTGACTAAGCAGGATGGAAAAGGGAGGCTGGGGTTATTTGCAAAGAAAGTGAAGAGAGTTGAAGTTAATACAAAAGTAATAAGTTTAAAATCTAGATAAAACCTTCAAATCTCCTTTGCATTTGAACAAAAGTGCCCTGCAAGGGCAGATACAAAGGGATTGATGGATTTTGAATCAGAACAGGCAGGTTTCATGAACCTAAACCCTGGAAACATGCATATTTGGTTATGAAGGTACAACAACCTGTGTTTTCATGTGAAAGATCAATAGCTTGAATTCACCTTTTCAGTCAAAAAATTTTCAGCAACTGCAGTGCTGAGACCGAGTGAATGCTCTGTGTAGTCTGCCACCTGAAACAGTTAAATAACTAAATCCATCAATTTCACTACAGTGAAAACACACCAAAAAAAGAGATTGTTTGTATGTATGTGCTTGCTTGTATACAAAAGAGATTATTCTTGGAATAAATGCTCCTTTTAAGAACTAAGGTTTTTAATAAAAGAACAGGGAAAACACTCTTACACTGCATTTTGAAGCTGAACCAAAAGCATACAAGCAAACTATCAACAATTCAGCAGATTCATTTAATAATTATTAAGTAATTGGGTCTTGCAGGTGGGCGAGGCAACCTGGGGAAGGGGATTGTTGTATTGCTTTGGCAAGATGGGTAACAGCTTGACTCATCTAAAATAACATGTGCATATTTTCAAGAAGTTAAATGTAAATTAGATATTCCTACTAAAAAATAACTCAAAGATATTCATAGAAGAACTCTATTCAGAGTGACAAGAATATTTAATTATTGTTTACTTTGTAATACTGATCTTGCCTGTCACTTTTGTTTTCTAAAACCCATTATTGAAGCAAAAAATTAATCAAAGGTGGCAAGTTTCACCAAACTCAGTGAAATTACACAAATGTACAAAAAATGCACACAAAGCAGAAATAGAAACGTCTAAGAAACGTTATGAATTGTTAATTTAAGGCTCAACTTGGTCTCGGTCACGAAATTCACATATAAACGCTCCCTGAAGTTGTCTCGGGTGGTTTGCTTGTCCTGAGATCATGTCAACGGGCATTTCAAAAGAGCCTTAATTATCATGCCGATTGGTGAGATTTAATTACGTGTGTATATTCTCCTTTGCGCTTGATGAAATTGCGAGAGAAAGCAGGATAAAGATGTGCATTATCTACCTATTCCAAAGACAATCCGTCTCACTGTGCGCGAGGAATAGTTTTTCAGTGATTATTTATTATTGTTATTATTATTATTATTATTATTATTATTAGTATTATTATTATTATTATTATTATTGCTTTTTGGATCAACTACGGTCAGCCAGTATTAATGACCTTTGTTATCAAGCTTAACGCTAACGTCGTATAACCTAGGTTCTGATCCGTGACTGAGGATTTAAAGCTTAACTGAAATGAGCTCTCGCCTTGCAGCGACGCTCCTCCTCAAAGTTCCCGTTTTTCTCCCTGGTGAAGATTACAATGTCCAATCACAGATCCGAAGGAATCAGTTTTAATAGTCGTAAGCCTCTGTTAGGGTATGGCTTACAATAAAGAAAGCCAGAAGTTGCTTACCTCTCTAAACGGCTTGATCTCCGAACGCTTGGTCTCAAAGACTTCCGCCATGTTGATTTTGAGCGATAAGTATGGTTGCGGTATAGACCCTGAACGCGACCTATGAACACCTGAAAAAAAAAATGCTGGGTTTCCCAAAAAAAACCCGGGTTTCAAAACGAACTGAGTTTCTTAAAAAAAAAAGCTGGGTTTTCAAAAAACAATCTCAGTTTCTTTAAAAAAAAAAAAAGCTGGGTTTTAAAAAAAAATTGGGTTTATAAAAGAACGGGGTTTTCAAAGCAAATTGAGTTTCTTAAAAAAAAAAAGCTGGGTTTTCAAAAAAAAGGAGCAGTTTTCCAAAAAAAAGCTGCGTTTCAAATACAAATGTATTGGGTTTTCAAAGGGAAAAAAATAATATTTAAATACTTGAGACTGAAAGTATATCGCCAAATTACACCAAGTAAACAGATGAGGGTTTGCGTGTCCCTTATGGGCCACGGTATAAAAGAGCTATGGCAGTTCCCATGCTGCTGGGCAGCCTTGGATGGCTGCCATATACACCTAAAATGCCCATGTGGTGGTTTGGCAGCATGCAAGGAGTACCACAATTTTACAAATTTCTACTCGATAGTGCTAATGGGTCTTGTCGATGCGAAATATAAATTTATTTGGGGCAGCTGCGGTTTTCCGGGCAACTCCCTTGATTCTATAATTTTGCAGTCTACTCAACTGTGGACAGAAAGAATTGAAGGAGAAGCAATCCCACTAATATCCAAAGACCTGGATGGTACCAAAGTACCCCCATTAATTTTAGGCGACTCAGCATTTCCGTTCAAGACATGGTTAAGAAACCTTTTCACTGATGCTGTGCTAACGTCTCAACAGCATTATTTCAATTATCGGCTCAGCAGAGCTAGAATGGTCACAGAATGTGCATATGGACAACTTAAGGGAAGATGGCGAGTGTGCCCTCCAGAGATTGTTCGTTTGGTGATCCTGGCATGCATAGTATTACATAATATTTGCATTGAGCGCAGGGATACGATTTTCAGGAAACTTGATGTGACTTTGGATCCACTAACGAACAACACTAACATTATACAACGTAAGGTTACTGAAGCCTGGCAAAAAAAATATGTCATGATCACAAAACTAAATATTTTTCTGTTATTCTATTGGGCTTCCCTGAGGGTACCACTAAATGCCTACCAAGAAACAGTACACAGCAATTTTATTACTTTGCAGAATACCCCAAGCCAACTAGCGTTATCTGTTATCATTTTTTGGATTAAAAATACAAGGTGTTTTCAGTGAGAAAACAAGACTTTTTCAATAAAAATATCACGCAGGGGAAAATATGGAAACACAACGCAGAAAAAAGTATATATGTAAGCTTGTATACTTTACAAGTTTTAAGAAATAATGTTGATGAAGATTTTGTAATAAAAACTAACGATAAAAAGTCACGACGTTTCGACCCCTCGGAGGTCATTTTCAAGTGAGAATAAAAGTTTTAGGAATTAGCATAAATATGTAAAAACTAGATAAAAATGCGCCGAAATGTGATAAAAATATGTACAAAAGTGTAAAAAGTGCTAAAAATATATGGAGTAATGAACGGTAGCTAGAGAAAACAATAGACAAAAAATAATTACAAGAACTGTTCTAAACAAATAATTTGGCGCGGATAGAGTCACACTGTTTGTTTAGCGATGGTTTCAGTTCTTTTATAAAAAGCATTTCAAAAATAAGACAATCAAACTTGTTCTGGCACTTTCTCAGGATTCTAAAACTCTTTGCGATGTTGTTAGGTTCCAATGCATGTTTCTCTCTCAGATGGTCGCCGATGGTTGCCCCTTTGTGCTCTTCAATGCGCTGGTGAAGGTGCCGGCAGGTATATCCGACATAACCTGCGTCGCACAGGTCACACTTGAATTGGTACACAACGCACTGTTGGCTTACAAGGGGTGGCTTCTCTTCACGGACCCGGATCTCTTCTTTGATCTTTTTGCTCGTGTAGACAGGGGTAATATCCGCACTGATCTTACGGCTTAGGTCGGCAAGTTGTCTCCGTACGGCGTTCGCAGATTTTTGGTCCTTGAAGGGCAACACGACTCTGATTGGGTCCCCACGCTTCTCATCAACGTGGGTGCGTGATTCCTCGGAAACTTTTGAATCCACGAAAAGGCGGATGGTGGACTGCACATGATCTTCAGGATAACACAGACGGGAAAAGATCTCTTTGAGGCGTTCACATTCCTCGTGAAAGGCCTTCCATGTAGACGAGAGCTTAAACGCACGGTTAAGCATGGTATTTATCAGTGACCGTTTATATCTCGCGTCAACGTGGCTGTGATAATGTAACAACAGTCCGGTGTCAGTTGGTTTTCGGTACACCGTTGTGTTCAGGTAGCATCCATTCCTGATTACGTTCATTCCAAGAAAGGGTAGTCTGCCATTTTCTTCGAGCTCCATTGTGAAATCAATAGAAGGGTGACTGTTGTTTAGTGTCGTTAAGAAATCTATAGCTGCTTCAACATCAGGCATTGCGCTAAGGGTGTCATCAACATAGCGCTTGTAAAAGGCGCTGTTTTTGCTGACGAACTCCGTGAAATGAAAATCAAAGAGCATGATGTTTTGGTGTCGTATGATGTGTCATCACTCTTTACTAATGTTCCTGTGGACGAAACCATTGAGAGTATTGCAGAGAGAGCCTTTGAGAACGACTGGTTCAACAAAGAACACGATCTTAATATCACGAAGCAGGCCCTGATAGAACTGTTAAGAATCGCCACCAAAAATCAGCTTTTCCAGTTTGAAGGAAACTTGTACGAACAAGTGGACGGTGTGGCAATGGGCTCGCCGCTGGGGCCTCTCATGGCAAACGCCTTCATGTGTAACATCGAAAAACAGCTGGAAACAGAAAACAAGATGCCCGCCTTTTACAAGCGCTATGTTGATGACACCCTTAGCGCAATGCCTGATGTTGAAGCAGCTATAGATTTCTTAACGACACTAAACAACAGTCACCCTTCTATTGATTTCACAATGGAGCTCGAAGAAAATGGCAGACTACCCTTTCTTGGAATGAACGTAATCAGGAATGGATGCTACCTGAACACAACGGTGTACCGAAAACCAACTGACACCGGACTGTTGTTACATTATCACAGCCACGTTGACGCGAGATATAAACGGTCACTGATAAATACCATGCTTAACCGTGCGTTTAAGCTCTCGTCTACATGGAAGGCCTTTCACGAGGAATGTGAACGCCTCAAAGAGATCTTTTCCCGTCTGTGTTATCCTGAAGATCATGTGCAGTCCACCATCCGCCTTTTCGTTGATTCAAAAGTTTCCGAGGAATCACGCACCCACGTTGATGAGAAGCGTGGGGACCCAATCAGAGTCGTGTTGCCCTTCAAGGACCAAAAATCTGCGAACGCCGTACGGAGACAACTTGCCGACCTAAGCCGTAAGATCAGTGCGGATATTACCCCTGTCTACACGAGCAAAAAGATCAAAGAAGAGATCCGGGTCCGTGAAGAGAAGCCACCCCTTGTAAGCCAACAGTGCGTTGTGTACCAATTCAAGTGTGACCTGTGCGACGCAGGTTATGTCGGATATACCTGCCGGCACCTTCACCAGCGCATTGAAGAGCACAAAGGGGCAACCATCGGCGACCATCTGAGAGAGAAACATGCATTGGAACCTAACAACATCGCAAAGAGTTTTAGAATCCTGAGAAAGTGCCAGAACAAGTTTGATTGTCTTATTTTTGAAATGCTTTTTATAAAAGAACTGAAACCATCGCTAAACAAACAGTGTGACTCTATCCGCGCCAAATTATTTGTTTAGAACAGTTCTTGTAATTATTTTTTGTCTATTGTTTTCTCTAGCTACCGTTCATTACTCCATATATTTTTAGCACTTTTTACACTTTTGTACATATTTTTATCACATTTCGGCGCATTTTTATCTAGTTTTTACATATTTATGCTAATTCCTAAAACTTTTATTCTCACTTGAAAATGACCTCCGAGGGGTCGAAACGTCGTGACTTTTTATCGTTAGTTTTTATTACAAAATCTATATCTAAAAGACTTCTGATTAAAATGTTGATGAAGCTGGATTATGTTCTAACGTGTATATTTTGCTAACTCATAATTACTTGTGCAGCTGCGATTCATTGTTTTCACACAAGGTCTTTGAACGAAGGTACAGTGTACTCCCACGCGCATATTGCTTACTCCAATTCCCTCTTCATCAATTATACATCCATTACAAGGTACAAAAGAGAAAGACTATATGTTGCGTCGTTTTTGCTCTTCGGATTGAACATCACCGACGCTAACCCTAACCCTAACCCTAACCCTAACCCTTTAAAGATTAAATTTTATCTCTTATTCTTTGCATATACGTCCTAATTAACCAAACTGAACAAAACAAAAGAACTGATTGAAGGTCTACAGTGTTGGTGGTCAATTTTGATCATTATTTCTGTGCTATTTTTTACTTTGTGAAAGTATTTCGTAACAAAAATTAAAACAAATCGAAATTGCATCAAATTTTTCCAACAAACGAAGATAATGCTTGGGAAATACTAAGAATCCTGACCTCACCTTTTCAGTCGTCATAATACAGAAAATCGTCCGTATGTGGCCTCTTTCTGGCACGTGATGCACGTCTTGGTCAGTGTCCAGGCCCTCACTGATCTCCCTCGCCTCTTCAATGGTCACTGCATCCACGCATTCAATCATTCTTGACTGATACCTTATAAACTCATTTTATGTCAGTTGAATGTTGCCATCTCCTCTGACAGTTTCTTCCAATGAGCCACCTTAACATTGATCTTGACAACACCTTCTGTATTAAATATCAGAGGATTGAATGGATCACATTCAAATAACCTGGCCTATGCTTTCTTTGTCGAGGCAGTGATGCTTTCTTCTAGTACGTATACCACTGTCCGCCCAGATGTGGCGTCAGATGCAAGAAAAACAACATCTCCCGAGGTATAAAGGAGTTCGTGCGAGTTGTCATGATGAGCAGTTGTTCTGGCACCAACCTGTCCATCTTCAGCGATCTTCGTGAAATCCAAAGGCGTTATGGTAGGCTGTTCCTGGGCATAAAGATTTATCGGCAGAGTACCCGGATTATCTTTGGTGCTCATGTTGCGCACAGTCTTCCATGGAACATTTTGACCATACTTTGCTGAACTTGTTGCTTTGTCAACTGTGCTGTAGAAGGGGGCGACATCTTAGGTAGGGCTGAATATTTCAAGTCAGATTTGACCCTTGGGTAATGAGACGTCGCACTTGTGTAGTACGAAAACCTTCATTGCTCGACTGAAGCGGAATCAAATTGCAACTGCATTGGCGTGTCAGATGCACCTGCCCTCATCTCGGAGAAAACGTTCTCCACTACCAGCGTCAAAAAGCTTTTATGTTTGAACACATCCAAAAGCTGTGGGGCATACTTTCGTAAAAGATCTCTAATTTCTCCCAGTGCAAGCAAGATCCTTCTTTCTTCCTCCACAACGGCTGGCGAAACGGTTCCCTGCGGACCTTGAGTCTGGGCTTCTGTCCCAAGGAAGGCTTTGACTTGATCTATACACTGGCAATCAAAGTCATATACTTCTTGGATTCTGGCCATTGCTGTGTCGATAGGGAACGAAGTTGACATTTGTTTCTTCTGGTGCAAGCCAAATGTGACAGCAAACGTCTGAAGATTACTCAAATACTTGACCAGGGTTCACGGGTTGCAGGGTTCCATACATTCAATGAATGGTTGCCAACATCGCTGAAAAGAATATTATCGTCATAAACTGTTAGGCTGTGTACTTTAGAGCACTCTGTCCCGTTTCCAATAACTTTCTCAAATGTCCTGTCTTAAAGATTAACGGTAAAGATTCCACCATCATCGTCGTGCGAGCCTGTGTACAGCTCATCATTGAGAATAGCCATTCCGTAGAGAAGGCCACTGTCTAATGCAATTTGAGCAATAACTTTCCCTTTCAAGCTCACAAGATCAGACTCCACTTTGACCTTGAATACTGTCCCTTGCTTTGTAGATGCATACGAATAGCCATCTTTCTCAAAGACCAAAGCTAAAGGATTCTGTATGTTGTGATTCATGTGAAGCTTGTTTGAACACGCCGTACCTCTTCTTGACATTCTCTCTTTGAGAACTCTTTGCAACTTCCCTTTCAATGGTTTCTTCGTTTTCCTCTTGTTACCTTCCTCCCAAGCACCTGTTTCCTTTAGTTTCTCTCGTAACTGGGGAACTGTTAACTTGTTTGGATCAACAATAGTTTGGCCAGTAAGGTCTTTGAACATGATGCTACTCTTTCTAGACTCTGCCAACGGGACAGTCCAGAGAATCTACTTCAACCGTGATGTTTGCTGGATAGTGTGAGACCCTGACTTTCAAAACTTTACCAGTTCCCATGTCACTTAAGAACATATTTCCAAGAGGACCCATGGCAATAGCAACAGGACTCTTGAGTACACCTTGCTTGTTGTCGTCTGTGATTCTATACTTTTCTGGCACAACTGTATGTGTAACATGTACTGCATTGGTATTTAAAACATCAGTTACATCTGGATCCGAGATTTGGAGAAATGAGTCGACATCTTGTCGATCCCTGTTCCTTACAGCGCTGAGTGGAATCAATTTCGATAGCTGTTGATAAAGACTTGGATCATTTCTGAGCTCGCGAAGCTGTACAAGATTTATTCTGACATCGTCAACCCACAAGAACCAGTTGCTAAAGCCTTGCCGTTTACGCTTGGTAACATGTGGAGCATCTGCAATTGTCGAGACAATGTTCAGACTTGGATTTTCACTTTTCTCTTCCATCAAGAGTTTTTGACCGCCCGAATTTCGAGACTCAGAATCCTGGGTAACAACAATGACTGCAACTTTGTTGCACTTTTCTTCATTCTTCAGACAATAGTCGCAAGCACGAAGTTGGGGCTCAATATTCGCGTGTCCTTTTCTTTCACAGTCAGCGCAAGCTTTCTTGTTTTCTATACAGTCAGTACAACGGCTATTCACTTTGTGTATTCTTTTATCACTCCATTTCTTGTCTCAATTAGTTTCTGCTCTAAATACAGTTGGCAGACATTCATGTCATTCATCTCTCGCTTGATGGTATTGGCTGATTCAGTTGAATCTAATCCTTTAGCAAGACGATTGACTCCGATTTCCAAGGATATCTTTGAGTCAAAGGTAGTGAGACATGAGACTTCCGCCTCTTGAACCATGCTACTCTTTAGCATTTCTTTGTCTGGCTCCGGATGGTCTTTGACAAACTTGTAGTCAATATTTATACTACTGCCGACAAGCTTGCCTTGCCTCGAGTCAAACATTAATCCAGGTTTTAGCTACATAGCATCCTTGGCCAATACCGCAGGAAGAACTTTCACATGATCGTCCTCGTACAATGGAGGTGTCTCTTCCTTGATGCAAGTGAGAATAAAGGATTGCAGCAATGACGCACGTGTACCACTCTCCGTTGAGTACCCTTCATACTGCTTGTCCCGTGTCGTCTTTCCTGACAGTGGTCAATTCCACTTTCTCCAGTCAAATGAGTCAATGCCCCCGCCACCTTCTCCTGCATGCCCTTCGCCTCTGAGCAGGT
>OX421445.1:42339053-42364053 GCA_949126865.1 Montipora capitata | reverse complement strand
TGGGCAGTGACACAGCCCACAGACGTGAAATATTCGTTAAATTTATTTGCCAAAGCAGCCGGGTTATCAGGTACATTAGGACAATTATGTTTTTTCCTTGGCAGGCAGTTATTTATGATCTTCCATATCGCATTGGTATTTCCACTACACTTCAGTAGTTCGGATCTTACATGAGCCTTTTCTGCAAATCTGAGCTCACGCTTGACTTCCTGTGTAAAAAATCGATATGCATTCCAGTGAAGGCGGTCATTTGACTTGATAGCACTTTTGTGCCGTTGATCTCGGGTCTTCATTTATTGGCGAATTTCAGTCGTAACAAATGGATTTGGTCTGGCTTTGATCTTAACTCTCTTTATTGGGGCATGAACATCCAAGATATCTGTGAACAAGGCATTAAATGTGTCCACTTGATCATCAAAATCATCAAATATGGATATCATGTGGAAGGGTACAAATGCCAAATCCTCGCAGAATCGCTCAGCATTATAGCCAACGTAACTCCTGATAGTAACATATGAGGGCTTGAGTCGAGGGGTCTTCAGCGTCAAAGCTAGGTAGACAAGATGATGATCGCTTATTGAAGAGGCGAGCACTTCAGAGTGGCTAACAATATTCTTATTTGTAGACATGATCACATCAATAAGAGATTTTGAGGTTTCAGTCACTCTTGTTGGCTTCTCAATCAGTTGATTTAGGTTGAAAGTTGAAATGATATCTCGCAGTGAGTTAGCCTCAGGGTTGGAAGTCAACAGGTTGCAATTTAGATCACCAAGCACAATAATATCCAGATCCAGGAGTAATGCATTAGTAATACTTTTTGTAAGCGATTCAAAGCAGCTGGTTGGTGTATTTGGAGGTCGGTAGGTGTTACAGATCAAAAATGACTTGTAGCTTCTACACTGTACTGTCAGCCATAGTTGTTGAAAGCCATCCTCATAAGCAAATGATAAGTCCTCCAGTAAATGGACTTTAAGGTTGGACTTAGCATAAATGCACAAGCCGCCTCCATATTTGTGTAGTCCGTGATCTTGTCTGAAGAGCTGATAACCAGAGATCTCAACACACGCATCAGGCATAGGCACTGAAGAGCAGGGGCCTGAGACACGAACCCTGAGGAACACCAAAAGGCAGGAGATAACAATCCGATCTCTCTCCATTTACCGACACGCGCTGGCTACATCCAGATAGATACAATGAGAACCATGCAAGAGCAGCGACTGTGATGCCAAATGAGGTCTGGGGTCTACACAACAGTATGGCATGGTCGACAGTGTCAAATGCTGCACTCAGATCAAGCAACACAATAATTGACACATGTTGCTTATTCATGTCGGACAAAATATCATTTACAACTCTCAGTAGGGCTGTTCCTGTGCTGTGCCCTTTCCTACAGGCAGACTGTAGCACAGGAAACAGTTCATTGTCAGTCAGGTGACTATACACTTGATCGAAGACAGCCCTCTCGGTAATTTTGGAGACAAACTGAAGGTTGCTAATAGGTCGTAGGTTTTTATGGGTCACGGCCTTAGCACTTTTTCCAGGACTAGCTGTTGAAACATATCAGAAGCATGAGACAAGGTTTCTTTTAAGGCATCAGGATGGCACTTTTTTGGCACACACATCCATTATGGCATTCTTGATGATGATGGGACCCCTTTTCTTTGAAATCAAACTTCCAATCATCATTAGACAACTTTGCCAGCATTGGCATTGTATGAAAATAAGTGATGTGTAGATGATGGCCATGTATTTAGATTTGATTGAGACAGAGGTTCCATAACTATGTCATAAGCATGAACATTTTTAAATAAAAGGGCTGATCTCTTGTTATCACAATACACCACTGTGTGAAGGGAATATCCATTCAATGACTTTACAACTGAGTGAACTTTTACTCGCCATTTTTATTTATAATGTTTAATTGGTATGTCTTGCATAAGGTCAGTGGTATTTTTTATGCCAACTAGATGCTTTGTAAGCATAAACTGGGCTGCCTTTGGTACATGTTTGTACTCCTCAAATTTCCCAAACATCCTAACAAATTATCAGTCCGGAAACAAAATGTTCACTATTTACTTTTAACCCATTGAAAAATTCGCGTGCCGTGTGTGTGATTTCGAATTTTCGAGGTTTTGCAGTGGAAAGCAAGCGTTAAAAATAAACCATATGCGCAGTAAATGTACACAAGATACTGAGTTCTAGAATTAAGTTCACCTTGAAGAAGAAACAGTGAACTTCCAGATGATGTAAAAATATTGCTAAAAAGTGATTGAAAACACGTCCTAAGGCTCAACTGAAAATGTAAAGGTAGAATTTTCGAAGCAGCGCGCGTTAAGCAATCAAGAAAGTTTTTGATCGCTAACTAAACAAAGCACTTGAAAAATATATATTATAACTCAAAATATGCCTTGTGCAATTTACAGTTAAGTCTAACCACTCAATGGATAAAAATTGCTTGAAATTTATTCCAATCGCTTTGTTTTCTTGCAGGTATAAGTACAAAAATTATGCCCAAACGCCAATGCCGAAACAAAATTTCACGAGGAGCTATCTGCTTGTCGAAATACACGTGCACAAAACCGCAAGATTAATTTAGTTAATTGATCACTATCATGTTTCATGAGAGAACAAACAAGGTCAAATTGTGTACAAAAGAGCTCTTTCGAAAACTTTCACTGAAAGATAACTTATAAAACACAAGAAAACCAACAGAGAAAATCGCTGGAAGTATTCTCGCATTTACGGAATATAAACGCACGATCGGATTGATTTATTTGTTGAAGACACTGATCTTCCGAGGTATGCCCGAAGGTGAAAATTCCTTCGATTCCCAATTTATTTTAGGACAAAAAAAACTTGTTATTCGCAAAAAATCCATCGGTTGATCAATATAAAGCTAAATTTGGGAGCAAATCAATGCCCATTATGACGTTAATTGCTACGAAGGCCTTTAATTCTGCGCGGCTTACTCCATGAAAAAAGGCAATGCGCTTGGGGGTTTTGAGAGTTTTTGACAGGCATACCTACTCGTTTCGTTTACCATTAATTCCCATAGATCATCTCCTATGAAAACTAAGAAAAACATTTCATTCATTATGATTATCTAAAACGAAATACCGAGCAGTGGCTGCCACGAAATCTGGAACTTGAATATTATCGAGCTGATCATTCCAGCGAACTTCTTGTTTATCATCGGTCGCTAGGTTTTCACCGTCTTCTTCGTCACTTTAAAGCCATCTAAATCAAACTTTTTGTCTCTAATATCCCTTCCTCTTACAGGAAAACCATAAAAGATCCCTTAGATCCCTAGATCCTCCGAATCCGAAAAAAAAGCATGAATATCCCCATCGTTCGGTGCGTTATCTGGCGCATCGGCTGTTGTTTTTGCGTAATTTGATCGCACGATCGAAAGGGCAAAAAGCCAGCCCTTGTGGGGTCTCTTATCAGCTGTCAAAATATGCTCACAACACAGCAAATGATTGGTCAATTATCCTACTAAGGGAGACTGGGTAGAGGCCTAAGATCAACTCCGATCAAGCCGCCATGTTTTACGGCCGGTTGAGGCCGGTTTAGGTATTTCGGGGGTCATCGCGCATGGCCGGTTGAGGCCGGTTTAGGTATTTCAGGGGTCATCGCGCGCGGCCGGTTGAGGCCGGTTTAGGTGTCGATGGGTTAAAATAGCTTCTGGTTTGTAAATAATAATTGTTGCATAAATTAAATTTGGTAAAGAATGTAAAAATTCACCTAAATGAGCAGTACAGTACAGCCCAAAAATAATGCACGCGCAAGAAGTGGCGCAAGAAGTTCTTGCACCGCAAGAACACGCAAGCGGTCAAAAGAAGTTAAATTGCGGTGAATTGCGGTTTATCCGCAAGAATATTCAAAGCGCAAGAAGATAGAAAACTTGCCGCAAGAAGCCGCAAGAAGTTACGAACTTAACCGCAAGACGCAAAAAGCGCAAGAAGTTAGCGGGTTCAACCGCAAGAGTAGTCGGTGTTGCTTGTATGAGGTGATTACGGATTATGTTTTCCAAAACTTAAATCGCTTTCAAAAGGAAGGGATATAATGGTATGTTTCTTCTTGGGAAACATTCGATGGGCATGAGATCAGAACTCGATGTTTGGTCATCCCAATTTATCGCAGGCCGTATTTAGCGCACTCGCTTAAAAGAAAGACCGGTGAACGTGAATGTTTCAAAGCAGTAACTAATTTCTGCACTTTCAGAAAAAAAAAAACCTTCAATCACGCCATTAACTACCAACACGCAGGCGCGCAAGCATAACAAACCACGTCTAAAGAATGACCATTTGCGTTCGGAATGTTTTAGATCGAACGCGTAGCCATTTGCATATGATGCCGGGAAGGTGACAGTGAAATGTGTAAGCAAATGTCGTGTGATATCTTCATCGGCAAAAGAAAACTCGTGGTATCATAACAATACTAATAATAAATAACAAACAAAAGCTTCTGCATTTATAACTCCTTTCAGAAACTCTTATCAAGGGAACTACATTGTAGGTCACCTGCGAGATCGAAAGCGACGAGAGCGAATGTTTCAAAATGTGAAATGCACATAAATGCAAAGATTTAATAAGGCCGCTTTGAAAGTTGCTTGTTTCATTTCTGTTTGATATCATTTTTCAAAGAGAATGCACATCACCAGGAAAAGACGAACAATAACAATAATTATGTTCCTGCAATTTGCATAACAACCATTACGCTGAAAACAAGTCGGTCACGCTTTTGTCACATAATTCGCCGTGGAATACTTGTATTTATTTTACCTTTCTATTGGCTTTGTTAAGACGGAATGGATACAGAAGAGCTCAAAACAAAACAAGTTCCCCATCAAATTGCCCTAGAGAATCTGCCTCTGTGGGACTCCAGGGCACACCAAACTTGATTTATGCTTATTTTATTTTTTCTCAGTGAACGCGAACTGAGTAGAATTCAGAACCAACCTTAATTTAAGCGGATTAGTCGCATGAGGGTATTTCTCACCCGGAAAAAATTTCATCCATCGAAATCATATCCAGCTGATTGGAAAATATACATGAAGGCAGCTGATTTTTGAGTATCTTGCGCGAATTATTGACAATTAGGGAGCTTAAGCACGCGCATTTTTGAGACACGGACGATAACCGGGAGTGAGGTGTTTTCCCTTTTAACTTGTCTTCACACATAGTACAACCATGGTTACATTGCTAAGTATCTTTTATCCATTAGAAATGATGAGTGTAAAATCTGGGAGACGCCACTGTGCTACATTTGTAACAGGGTAAAAAAACGTTAAAAAAAAGTAAACTAGCAACAATCACATTTCTGGCTTTCGGTGACGATCGTGAAATAAAGCCACGTGCTCGGGAGCAGACAACAAATGAAAATGGCGAGTTTGAAAAATTCAGTCTTGTGAGTCTGCTTACACTGCACTTTCCTTGAGATATTTAAACAGGAATGCAGAGGAAATTTCAAAGATTCCGACAGGAATCAATTCTAGCTTCACGTTTATGTGAATTTCACAACAATGAATTCCTCTACAGTCGCGGCGAAAGTCCTACAACGGTTTGCGTGGAAAAAGCCATCCTCATCACTACAGTGTACCTTGATAAACATTTCTTTGACTGGGATTTTTGGGAAGCAAAAGGGTTTCGACTAGTCTTCGTGCAAACGAAGTAAAAAATCAACATCATTGTGACGTTTGTTTACATATGATACGTCTAACTCCCGAGATTCGACCGTGCATTGCCCTGAAGAATTTCGTCTTGTTGCGAGTTTTGTATATCACCTTCTTTCTGAGATGTTGCCGCAAAGAAGTTCTTGCGGTCAGGATTTTTTAACAGAAAGAAGTTCTTGCGGTGTCAACTTCTAACCGCAAAGAAGTTCTTGCGGCTGGTAGGATTGTGCCGCAAGGAGCCGCAAGAAGCCGCAAGAAGTTGCCGGCTTGCGGACGCAAAAAGAAGTTCTTGCGCGTGCATTATTTTTGGGCTGTACTGTAGCTTAAAAAAAAAATGTTGTTGGCTTCCCAGATTAACTTTATTTTATACCAGATTGACTAAACAACAAGAACTGCTGTCATCATTATGAACCCACATAATTTTGCAAGTTAGTTAATATTTACACAACACAGTGAGTCCACAAAGGAAGAAAAATCTCACAAAAACAATTCAGCAAAGCATTTTATTGAAACAACAACATATTTGCTAATAGATTTAGCCAAGCCTAACAGTGGAGCTCCCGGGTTATATATTCTTACTGGCTGTAGGGTTAGTGAAAATAAAGGGTTTTGGATCCAATTGTCTAGTTATTGCTTATTGCTCTTCTATAGTAATCCATTGTCTAACTTATGGTGATTAGGCCTTGTCAGAGTTTTGGAAGCCATCTTGACGGGTAGGGTGATGTGTTCGAAATAACAGTGTTTTTCCATGGGAAAATTCTAGGGGAGGTAGGATCCTCAAATCTTGTCAATAAAATCCTTTCGTTAGCAAATTTTTCTACATTCCAGGTTTTCACAAGTTATTTTAACACAGTTTCCCGTAGAAAGACTATTATTTCGGACACGTTTGCCTAACCATCAAGATGGCCTCCAAAACCATGATAAGGCCTATTCCGGGGTAAATTTCGCACAAAAAACCGATATCGCATAAATCACAAAGTGATGAGTCCAATATCGGTATTTCAAGTGATTTTTCTGTGGAAGTCACCACTTTAAGGCAGTGAATTGAATTGAATTGCACGAGTTTTGAAAGAAAACAAGCAAATCCTCACCAAGTGAACCAAAAAGAAAAATCAGAGTCAACTGTCAAAAGGCAGCAAATGGGAATCCACTAAAATTAGAAATCAGACACGTACTATCTCGTGATATGAGAGATTGTTAGGAAACTTTGTCAGTTCAGTGGCAAAAAGGATGTTTATTGATGTACTTTATTCTACATGTACTTGATCTCTGAGAACAAGATCATTCACATTTTGATGAATTTCACTGAAACACGCCAGCTAATGGTTTGGAACAAGAATTGGCAAAATGCAGCAACAAGATCTGCAACAAATTACCTGTACGTGCATTAAAGCAAACTTCTGAAAACACAATCTAGTGATATTTCTCCTTAATTTTACAAGAACTCATTGCAATTACATGTTTATAACATAATGGGCAAACTTTTCTTGTCACTGTTGGGGCACATTGAAAAAACAGTTCTTAAGGCAAACAGAGTTAAAAAAAAAAACACTTGTTGCTCGCATTTGAGAGAAAAACAAACAAACAAGGTGATCAAAAAGAGTACAGATGATTGAGAATAAGAATTCGAGTTTCATTCCTGAACAAAGGTAAAAACGATTAAACCACTTTTTAGAAATATACTCATCCACTTGAAGTAAAAATGACAAATGGTTTAGTGTCCAAGAAGAGAATTTGTGGACAACGTTTGAGCTATTACTGGTATACTGTTTGTCGTTCTCATTCTCTTTCTCTCTTCTTTCGTTTGTGCTCTTCTGTCGTAGGTCGTCCAGACCTTATCAGATTCAAAATTAAAACTCTCCTAGAGATATGCCAAAAAGTTTATATCCCTCCAATTCTTAACTTGAAAAACTGCATAGCCACCAGTGGGGTCCTGACCACAGCTATATATGTCAAACCTGAATTGAAACCTGCAAAACATGCAGGAAAATATTTTCCAAGCTGTTTTCCAGCTAAACACGAAAAGCATCAACTGTTAAGAGCTTTAGTTGATGTAGTATGGCAGTGTAGCAGCGTCGAGCCACAAAAAGCACTTGCAAAATTAACTCTAGTCTATGTTTAGGTGTCCTGATTACAAGATGTTAACATGGCTTGAGCCTGTGATCCAGTTGAAAACCAGTACCTGGTCAGTGGTCAACTTAAAAAGAAAAAGTCACATTTGCAAACATGGAGGGGTCGACGATCGTACAGTCGTACAGTGACCAAAACTAAATTTTCTTGCACAGATGGATTTCCATATTTCCTTACCCATGGTGCTCCATGCATGTGCGGAGCTCTGCTGAAAATCCTCTAAACACATGACGAAAATTGCAATACAGAGCAGAAAGCAGTTCTAAACAAATAAATGCTCAGCTTTAAGTTTAAATCCCTCTAATTCTTGACTTGAATTACTGCTTACTGTGGTCCTGAAAATAGGGTCTAAAAGTACTCACGCGTGACCACAAGTGTTACTATGTTTGTTACTGTGACATCACATTCACATCATTTCATCAAATACCGTATCTGTTAGAAGGGAGACTACTGACTGAAGATTTTCCATAGCATATGTTCGATAATTGAAAAAAATGTAAAAATTATAATAAAATTAAAAGAAAAAAAAACATAACTAGAGCAAAACAAATGTTTTATTATCTCACCATGTTATTTAGCTTTAAAACACGCCAAGCGTTAGATTTGAATATTTCCTTTGAGACACCAGGCGACCTACGTTCTGCCACTGTTATCTACTCTTCCTCTACTAGACAAAAATTCAACTTCTGAGCATGAAGTAATGAATGTTTTTACGGGTGGAAAACAATAACTGTAATTTACTTATTATCAAATGGAATAAGAAAGCCCTATAAACCGACAAAATAAGGGAACCTGTTTCTTACCTTGACAGTAAGGTAATGTCATATGGAATTAACAAACTGGATCATGTTATCACTTCCTGCTCTCAGAGACAGGTGTACAATTACTTTATGTGCCAAACAAACGTACAGGAGAGCGATAAAAAAGCTTGCATTTCTAGCTTTTTTACAGAGCGTAAGAACATATATGTATGTCTTGACTATAATATGAAAAACGGAAAAAAGTAACGCAAAAATTATATTGAAATATGTAAACAGTTTTTAATAAGGTCTTATAATGGGCTTCTACCAAAGCACAACCCTGTGGCCCTTTAAAGATAATGTTAAGGTCATATTTATCAACTACTGCTTTCTGCTGTGTTGACATGGTAAGGTACTCGCTCCATTCCACGTGGACCGTGCCGTTGAAGAGTGGATTTTTCAGCTTTTTGTGATTAAATACTGGATGGTGATATGTGCGAGAGAAGTTGGTGTTGAAAATCAGCTGACTGGTTTGATTGTCATGACTTTTTAGTCGACGATCCACATGCTTAACAATAATGTTATATGGCTATGCACTTCTGTATTTCTGCACAAAATCTTCCCCACAGCCATAGCACTTTTTGACAGCTTTGAGTAGAGCACAAAGTGTGTAAGGATGAGGCTATATATAGTTCCGAGTGCCATGGTACACCACTCAGAGGTTGGTGAACTTTTTGACTTGCAGTAGATGGTGGCTGCAATATAGAGTGGGCACTGCCTGTTACTTGTAATGGCAAATGCTCTGGCTGAAAACCAGGAACTGTTGAGTGTAGAAATGACGGGTCAGTGAAATTTGGTTTTGGCGTCTGTAACGGATGGCTGTTGAGAATTGCTGATTGTGAATCTGACTGCCCATAGAGTGGATATTGCACTTGCTGGCAATGCGGCGGTAGAAGTTAAGAATCCGATCCCACCAACGCGTTGACCGACACGTTGGCCGATGTTTAATCTTATAACCTATAAGATGCGTCGGTGGCGTGTCGGTGACTCATTTGGGCCGTATTGAATTGTTGAAAACCTCAACATACCTTTTTCAAACTGAATGGAAATGTCTTCAACGGAAAACTTTCACTTTTGACTGCCATCTTGTATTTCGTGATATTAGAACCCAGTTCCCATTACGACAAGTGTCATTAGTTCTAACCCAGTTTTCACTCTGGCAAAGTGTTATTAGAACCCAATTTTCACTATGCCAAACGCGTTGCTGGTTTTTCTGCTGCAGCTGCCGACAAATTGATTTATAGTTAGGCTCAGCTCCTGGAGACCCTGCGGCTACCTGTGGCTGCTCCTTTTCTGTTGCCCTCCTTCCCTTTTTAGTCTTCTGTTTTTTAGCTGGTGGCTGCTCACAATCCTTTATAATGAACGAAAAATAAGCATGTTGGTCGACTTGCAAATTAACTCCCCGCTTTGGTAACTGACCCTTGCCAAAACATCGAGAAGACCTAGGTACTGGTGTTTCATTTCAAAAATGGCGGCTATTTGCGTATCACGTTTTCGTCATTCCTTATGAAGTTGTTTTCCTTCCAACTGAAAGAACTAACAAAATTATAAAGAGTAAGTATTTTGACCAACGTGTCGGTAGTGTTTCAACCAACGCGTCGGTAGTGTCTCGGCCAACGCGTTGGTAGTGTGTCGGCCGACGTGTCGTAGTTTGTCGGCCGACGTGTCGGTAGTGTGTTGGCCGACCTGTCGGTAGTGTGTTGGTGGTGTGTCGGCCGACGCGTGGGCCGACGTGTTGGCCGACGCGTTGGAGGGATCGGATTCTTAACTTTTACCAATGCGGCCATGGCAAGCCCCTGGTTTGCTATGAAGCAACTGGAGGAAAAGGAGAATTCAACGTTGACATACTCCATGCTGAATGGTCAACAAGCGGCACTGAGTTTGTCTGTTGCCGCCAATTTATTGTACTTTCATTGGCACCAGGGAAAAAACTCATCTTGTACCATGCTCGTAGACGACATTGTTGTATCAGGGCGACTGGACAAAACTGGTGTCTGAGACGAGGTGGCAGGGGTCAGTACACTTGACAAGTACTTTTGACTTGGTTGTTGTTTTTGTCTTGCTGCTTTGCCGACTTTGGTTTGCTTCACACCCTTTTCTGAAACTCTTAGACCAGTTTCGATGGCTGCGGTGAGTTTAAGCCGGCAATGCCTTTGGATACGTTCTTACTCAACTTTTGACGAAGAGCATACAAATATTCTAACAGGATTTCTTGGGCATCGGGGCATATCTCAAGTGCTGTGTATGTGCTGCAGACACACTGGAATAAGTGGGTCAGCACTGTCCTTACTTTTCACTGTTCTTGATCTCTTGTGTTAGACTCCGCCTCTTTTATGGCTCCTTCCTCGTTGATAAGAAGTTCTGCTTTTTGAAAGATAGCTTTCAAGGTGGCTGTTGAAATGCACTCTTCTGGTATAGAAGATTCGTGAAACTTAATGCTGAGATGCTTGGGAAGAGGCGATTGTGTACCAGTGATGTATTCTTCTGTGCCATTCGATCTCGGACCTTGTAAACTCGACATGGTTTCATTGACAGTGACTGGAGGCTGAGATTTCTTGGTGACTGCAAGCCTATGTGGCTTTGCAGTGAAAAATTTCTTTGTGTGATCCATCCTTTGATCCTTATTCAGATCTTTCCATTCCTCGTACGACTTGACAAATTGGTTGTACTCTGCAGGAACATGGAAAGGACCCTCTCTGTAAAGCCCCTCCACGGAATCAGTGTACAGTCTTAGTGCCCGTCCTTTCAAGGCAACGAGAGCGACAGGTAAGGAAATATACATCTGCCGAGAATCTTTTACAACATCATTAATTTCGCTCTTTGAAAGGAAGTGCTGCCACTCGATAGGATTCTGGCCATACACCCCATCCACACCAGTCCTCTTTCTAACATACTGTGTCATGCTGTTGTGAATTTTTTCTTCTTTGTGCTGTGAGAAATATTTCACATATTTTGGAGGAGTTTCGTGTGTATTTCTTCTCAATTTCTTCCCAACTCTCTTTCATCTCGGAAACTTTGTTATCATTAGTCTTGCTTTCACAAAGGCTTCCGGATGGCACAGTCCTTGAACCTCCAAAGATGTCATCTATGATTTGATGCGTTTGTGTGGATAGGAAGTAAAGCTCGTCCAGTTTCTTCTCAACATTTGCCACAACATGTTCAGTGAAGTAAAGCTCTTTCTTTTTTTTCTCAACATTTGCCACATGTTCAACTCCAAGGAGTTGGATGGTATCTTTTGTTTTGGACAAAATTCCGTTGTACACTGCAGTTTCTTCCTCTGTACCAAGTACCTTTTGGCTTTCTAGTGCATGGCAGCCCCGTTTTACAACTTGCCTGCAAAAGAACTTGAATTCGTCTTGATTTTCCCCCAGTGTACTAGCAGAGGTCCGGGAAACCAGGGATGCTTTCCAGAAGTCTTGGAGACAAGGCGCAAGTTAAGACAACAGGTCTGGGTGAGATAATAATCTGCAATGTTGAAGGTGTCTTTGTCTACCACAAAGGGACTGTATGAATCATTGGTACAGAACTCGTCAATGTTCCGAAGTGTCTAGTCTAGATAGGCAACAACAGTGGAATAATGACCATGCAGGAGAAAAAATTCTGTAACAAAAGGCTGATTCTTATCAAGAACATGTGGGTTTCGCTCGTTGCATTGATCCAGTTGTTCCAAAATGATATCCTTAATTTCATCTTTGTCTCTTTTCGGCCGGGACTGGCTGTAGTTGTATCTGGAATGAGAGTTGAAAATCGTCTATTTCATGTTACTTTAAGCCTAACCCCAACTTCCCATAAGAGTTATAATAACTAGACAACAATAAATTTAAAATTTGGTTTGCAATTAAGCTGTGTGAACAGGCATAGAATTATGTGCGCGGTATTATAATCTTGCGCCCAAAGTGTTCAGCCTTCTTGGGGGAATTTTTGATTTTTATGGTTACGGTAAAAAAACAATTAAATAATTGTATTGTCAATTAATAATGTCAGTCAGGCCCAGTTCAGAAGCCCAACTTTTCATGAGCCGAACTAATACTTAAGTCCATGAAAAGTTTGGTATCTGAACTAGGCCTTAATATAATGTAAGAATTTGGGAAACAGTCCTAAGAAAATACGCATGCTGATTGGTTAAAAATCGTGTTTCTATAACTCGATGGAAACACAGAACTACAATCCTGGCCATAAGTTGTTTGGACACCTCCCCTTTTACCCTCTAAAACCCAGGATTGACGTTTAAAAAAACAGATGAATGGACGCAAGTAGAATTGACCCCCCCCCCCCCCTCCCCCTAGCAATGTTGAAAGAAAATGAAGCTATTCTGAAGACCAGATCGGATGTGGTTAAAAAGGAAAAAGGGACAATAGAAACTGGTTAGACAGTTGTTTTGGAATCTGACGTGATTGCTGAAAAAGCAATTTTCAATTGGAAAAAGACGTGAATAGCTACCTTATCGTCACTTTAGTTGAAGAATACTGTTCTTGGAGGCGAACAATTCATGAAACATGACTATTCTGAAGCTATTGCAAGATTTTTCTTTTTCAAGATTTTTATCAACATTGACAGGGAGGGGCGGGGGTGGGGACAGGCGGGCTGACGGGATCCTTGTTTTACAGAAAGTCTGCGTGTGAAGTCATCTGCCGTGAACTGTCCCAACACTTGTGACCAGGATTGTAGCGCCAGCTGTTGAGGTAATGATGCCATCAGCAAAGAGAATTTACACTTTGATAATCAAAGTTAACAAGCTGTTTTCCTTTTTTTCGTCGCAGTGTTTTCTAAAGGAAATAGAAAACATGTTCTCCGTGTTTCTATCGAGTTATAGAAACACTCGTGAAAGTTTGGGAGAACTCAAAAAAGCTGTGGAAACACCTGCCTGTGGCTTCTGTTCCCACAGCATTTCTCGTTCTCCCAAACTTCCACTTGTGTTTCTATAACTCGATAAAAACATGGTACGTGTTCTCTATTTCATCTGCTTAGTTTGACTTTGCTGACTTGGTTGGCTTGGCCAACCAATGGCTTCCTCTGGTGACGCTTGTTCCTTGGGTGTTGCTTTCAACCATCTGCAGTCCTGGGGATAGCTTTTTCTGTAGGAATGGGTGCCGTTTTCTTCAATGACATGCCCCAGTGACCAATCACTCTTCTTTGGCAAACACACACTAATGGCATCACCGTCACACACTCAATTTCAGCCATAAAATGTGAGTGGGTTTAGAAAACTTTCTGCTTCCTAATCCTAACTTTCTTGGTTATGTCATTAATCGCACCAGGACCTAAGAACGTCTTGGCTACTGGCAAACTAATTTGCCTACCGTACAGCACATGTAGCTGGGCAGGTGAAGCAGTCATACCTTTATTAATGCCAGCAAGTGTTTTATGAGCAATGACTTTCAGGTCTTAACTACATTTTCAATTCTGCCATTAATTTTTGCAGTACTTGTAAAGTACTGCAAAAAAGTACTGTAACCAATCCTTGCTGAACTTCCTGAAGTTTTAACTTCCTCGCTGTCAGCTCTAGATTTTGGGCGAATTTAACAAACTTGTCCAACTTCACTATGCGTGGAGTTAGTCCATGTTGTCCTTGGAACTGTCTGTCTGAACTTTCTTTTTTTCATCCTCTTTGTCAAGTGGCCCAGCAGCAGTGAGCTCTGAATCTCTTATTCGCATTACGTAGATTGGTCCAGCTTGAATCTGTCTGCAAAGCTGGATTTCTGCTCTTATTGAATCGTGTTCGAAGTCCCAAAACCTGAAATATTTTAACTTGAACCTGGTCTTTTGGATCCTGGGGGATCAGTAACTTTCGTACGTTCTCATTTTTTTTTATTTTAGCCAGTGTTTATTTGGATTTATTTCTTCCCAATTCTGACACCATGTTGAATAATAATTATTCAACATGGTGTCAGAATTGGGAAGAAATAAATCCAAATAAACACTGGCTAAAATAAAAAAATTATGAAACACAGAAGAATGCCAATATTATTCTGTTATGTATTCTGTGCTCCTTCGTGAGAAGAAGAGCACCAAAAAGATCACATTGCTTAACACCTATATCCTCAATGCCCTGAAATAGCTAGTAAACTAACTAACGTAACATAACATGTGTATTCAAAAACTAGTTATAGCTGACTTAATATCATCTTGCATGTTTGACACAGTCATTGTTACTATTTTGATGCTGTTGAAGGTCTTCTCATCATGGCAGCCACTCTCAGCCAATAACACACTTTTTGAACCCAACCTGACCAGATACATAACAGGCACTTTGCATTATGGATTACTGTTGTGAGCCATAGTCATCGGCGCATTACAGATCATTACCACCCCATGATTTGGTGTGGTTTTTTTTCTGTGTACTTCCCTAGACTCGCTGTGTTCTGCAAGTTCAAGAGTGCTGCAATGATTATGAATCCAGTGGTACATCGCAGCAACTACTGTAGCTTAAGTGTCCATCAATCCCCTTCGTGTCAGGGCTGCAACTATCAGACAACACACAAGGCTGCGCTCTAAGAAAAATTTCGGGGAGCCCTTCGGGCTCCCAAGTATTTCAGTTGGGGTGCCCAGCCCTCCAAGTTGGTCGCCCGAATTAATTAATTCTTTATTTAATTAATTATCTGAGATCAACAACGCAGCAAGATCTTCATCCATCTCCATCTCCATCTCCATCTCCATCTCAACAAAACATTGCTGCCACTGCTCTGTGGTGATCGTCGAACTCGCTAGTGCAAGAAAAACCCGCAACCCGTCAAATTTTTCACGCTATACTTGAGAGAGACGAGAAAAGTTGCAATGCCACTGATGTTTTTCAGGTTTACAAAAAGTAAAGATTGTGGCAGGTTTATGTAAAGACGTTTGGGTCTAATACAGCTTAACCTTTTTACTGGTTAGTTGGGTTGAAAATAAATTTTCAAAACGTGAATCAATGCCGCTTGATTCCCATTGGAGATTTTATGAAATGAAATAATGAAACCACCGCGTCTTGATCTGGACGAAAATCATCGCTACAGGACAGAACTAAAGTATTTTTTTCTTATATCATCAGTAAAATGTTTAGTGGAATGATCATTTGTGGATTCAGTCGAAGCGCCAGTCACAGCGTTATTTGTTTTATAGGGCACGCAATGATTTGTCACGACACCAAAGACAACGCGTGATTGCTCTGTTTCTAAAACAACAACAAATAACATGATGTCTTGTCTTTTTTTTTTAATTTCATTATTTCATATACATGGGAAAAACAACCATAACCCAAATATGTTTTAGCCAAGCAGGCGCAGCCGCGAAAAATGGTAAAAATATTAAATTTGCATAAACTGCGATTCGCGGGTTCATACAAAAGTAAATTGCACCGCTTCGCCGACCGTGCTTTACCGTTGTCAGAGCAGAAGTAACAACTCTTTTCTTAAAACTATAACCAAGAAATGCCAAATCTATGCTCCAAATTTAATGAAACTAAATATTTTGAGCAAGAGCCGATACAAGGTAGATTTGATTTTAGTGTTGTACACCACTAAAATCAAATCTACGTTGTATTGGCTCTTGCTCAAGATATTTAGTCTCTCAACTTGTTATTACGCCGATCAGATCAAGCCACTGATCCAACGTACACCGACAGCGAGATTTTCCACGGTTGCTTGCTTCAAAACTCTCAAATTTAATGCTATTTTTTGAGAAAGAATCGAAATTTGTGCGGCCGCCGGCCGTCACGTGCAAAGTCACGGATTATGTTACATGTAAAAGCATATGGAACGGCCTTTGAAACGATTGTTTCGTACGAAGAAAAAACTTTTTCTGAGAGGTTTCGTAAACCGTAACCACCAGCATATTAAATTTTTTAGCCGCCTTATCTGCTACAAATACAATAAGCCAGAGAGCCCGGCCGGGCGACCAGGTAACTTATCTTACTCGCCCGAAGCCAAATGTTAGTCGCCTCAGGCGACCGGGCGCCGTTAGAGCACAGCCTTGACACAGGAGTGATAGTTGCAGCCCTCACATGAAGGGTATTGATGGACACTTTAGCTAGTTGCTGCAATGTGCCACTGAATTCATAATCATTGGTACATCGCAGCAACTAGCTAAAGTGTCCATCAATACCCTTTGTGTCGGGTGACAACTATCACTCCTTGTGTCGTCTGCAAGGAATTTGGGCTCATGGTTTGACTCTGAGATGACGATGGCAATCCATATTTTGAACACATGTAAACTCTGCCTTTTATTATTTGTATAATCTGAGACGCGTAAGAAAGTATCTATCAACACCAAGACAACACCAAGACTTCGGTTCATGCTTTTATTTCAAGTAGAATCGATTACTGTAAGAGCCTTTTATATGGTCTGCCAGAGTATCAACTCAGCAAGCTACAACATGTGCAGGACATGTGTGCTAGATTGATATGTAATGAAAGTAAATATTGTCACATTACTTGACTTACATTGGTTGCCTGTAAAGTTTAGATTTGAATTTAAAACTCTGTTGATTGTTTTTAAGATTTTTAGGGGCCTTCGTATTTAAGTTTTTAAATTATTGTCTAAATATAACTTAAGAAGTTCTAGCGACAGTACCTTGCTTAGTTATCCAAATATTAAGCCCAAGGCTACTCTCGCTGAAAGGGCCTTTGTGTTTGCCGCACTTAAGTTATGGAATGCTCTGCCGAGACTTATCAGGGAATCCACTTTTATTGACACTTTTAAGAGAAAGTTGAAGACTTAGCTTTTTGAAAAGGCATTTTTAACTGAATATTTCTTAAAATTAGCCATAAACTTTTTATTCTATATATCATCATTTTCACTTTTTATTCAGAGGACATATGTCCTTTCAAATCTTCCTTTTGGTCGGACATTTGACAAATTGGACCGGACATAATTTATTGACTGACAACACCTTGAAGAAGAGAACTCAAGATGTGCTGGTGACATGTTCGGTCATCGTGTCCGATCATAATGTGAAATTGGCCGGACATTTTCAAAATTTGTTTGGACAATGTCCGATGACCGACTGTTATTTCCAGCACTGAAAAACCAATACCTGTTTTTTTTTTTTTAATATTTTTCTGGAACAGATCTTGCAGTACTCCCTACTGAGAGAAAAAGTGAAATGGGTACTAATGCTCCAGCTAACCTGGTAAAAGAACTGGACGAATTAACTGGGGTATGTCATACACAAATGCCTGGCCCCTCAGCAGTTATGGTTTTATGTGCAATGAAAAATAAAGCTTGAGTGGAAGGGGCGCAACCATATTTTGGAAAAATTTTTATTTAATGGTAAATAAACTGCAATTGTATTCAGGTCCACCTCGCTCTGGTCTAATCTTGAGAAGCAACCAAAGTCAAAATTCCTTTGGGGAGGCAATTGACGAGCAGTGGAACCATTGCAGAGCAAAGAACGCTTAAGTATCAGGTTGAAGAAATTAAGCCACTTAAGTATTGCAAGGAAAATACTGGAAAGAAGAAAAAAGCAACAACTTGTGAATAAGTAATGTCTGAGCTTGAGTGGCCTAATGTATGATGGTGCACAAAGTTCACTCTGACCCATGATTACTTGTAAATTTGATTACATAGACCCAATGCATAAATGGCAGCCAAAAAAATATTCTTTTGTTTATGTGCTAATTAGCCTCATTAGCCTCGTTTGCATGGACAAAATATAACAGAAATGTTGCTTGAGAACGAGGCTAGTGAGTCTCATTAGCACATAAACAAAAGAATACACTTTTGGCCGCCATTTATGCATTCGATCAATAGCTTTTATTAAGTCACTGGGTGTTTCTAGTTTTCCATGTATAATGTGTGTAAGATATTATGAATCCCGTCTGAACATGCTTGAAATCGTTATAAAGTGGTTTTAATTGTCAGATGCATTGTGACTAATGGCCACGTTTTGCCTTGCTTTCTTTCAACAGCTTTGGTGTGAAATTTTACCTATGACTGCCTTGCGACCTGGTTACTCCTCCACCAGGCATAATTACTTTGCAGTGAGCAACCCACAAAGATGGACGCATCTCAGATTAAATATATATCCAGGTGTTGAAATTATTACCAAATTATGTCTATATGTTTTTCAAAACCCTTGTGAGCCGTTATAAGAAAAAATAGTTACACAGAATTTTATATATTTGCTCCAAAATTTATTAGATGGTGGTGTTGCTCGACTGAGAGTGTATGGCATTGCCATTAAGGACTGGATTGCAGTCACCTCTCAGAAGGTTAGTTTCACAAACTGTATGTTACAGAAGTGTTTCAATTAATACCACTAACCACTAACTTTCTTGCGGTTCAGAAAAAAAAACATAACACAGCTTCTCAATGAGTTACTTTCTTGTATATTTTCTCTAATGTTTAGAGCCTTTTGACATCAATTACTCAGTGGGATAAAGCTGACTCTGGTTCATAAACACATGAACTAGACCCGAGCATAAGTTATGCTCGTATGTATTTGTAGTTGCCAAAAAGGCCAGTGGTATCACACAACTGTACCTAATAACTTTGATTTATAGTGTTTTTGTGTGTTTTCTCCACATTTTTCTTGCAACGTCTATGTTACATGTACTCTGAAGTCCACTACTTGGTACAGTGACTGTTTTAGTTTCAATGGCACTTAAACTCAGTAAACAGTAATTATATTGTGTTCAAGAAGCTAAATTTCTTATTTCTTAGACACCGCTATTCAAAATTTATGAGAGCCCCACAAAAATACTCACAGCATGTATACGTGCATTTATGGTACCATGGACATACACAGTTACTAGAAACATGATTAACACATGTATTCAACTTGTTGTCTGGATTTGTGTTCCTTTTTTTACCTATGGGATCTGGCATTGTTTTAGAATGTTGATGTCTTGCGGCATAACTTGTTTGCCAACATTACTATCGTTTTCTTGTGCCATATTACGCAAGCATTAACGAAAGCTGTGTACTGTACCTCAATCACAACTACCGTCCTTAGGATTAAGATAACATGCTGTAGAGAAAATAGCAAGTTGTTTTGAAAATGTAATAAAATCTGCGTTTTGACCAACATTCCACAACAACTGTGAATTCTTCTTTATAGACCTAATCGGCTAACTCAATGTTGTACCCAATTCAATTCTCCCGGGATTAAGATTCTTTGTGTGTTGTATTTGCATGATAATGTAGCATTCATATGTAAATGATATGGAAATACCTGGAACAAAACGTTTTATTCCCAAAGGGTTTGAATTGGGTACAACATTGAGTTAGCCGATTAGGTCTATTGATAAAGAAGTTGCCGAGAAAATGAACTCTATGAATTTAAGATTTTGTTGTTTAATCACGATGTTGTTCATAGCCTGTGTACAGCCGCCCCCTTCCCTCAGAAAAAATCGGGGAAGGAGCTCCAATGTTATTCATTGTCAAATTTGGTATGTAGTTAAACAGGATAACATACTCGGCACTAATCCTGCTGACTCGTGGTAATGACTGTTGTTAGAACATTCAGGAGGTCGTGGCTGCAGTATGACAGGAAGCAGTCACATGTGCATTTTCAATTCGGTCAAACCGACACTTTTCAGTGCGTTTCCCCTCTGGTCTTACTTATTCACTGAAGTTTATTTTATTGCAAATAGTCCAAACTGCCTTGCCATTTGTCCCGCGGCAAAAACAAGGGAAAATGGAGATAACTGCCGTTTACCAACTTGGCAGAAATTGGAAAAAAACGTTGATAATTTTTTTCGATAGTTTAATGTTACAAGATGCGAACACACCTGAAGCAACCCTTATTATGAACTTCATGTTACAAGTATTTCTTCCTAGTGGAGTAATTTTCCTAAACATGTTCTAAAAAGGTTCTCTCTGTTTAAAAACTAAACAGCCTTAAGACCAATATGAACAATATCTTAAATCAGTCAATCATTAAATCTGTACGTACTGTTCTAAGATGTTAGAGTTTAGTTTGGAAATCGTGTTTATCCACAAAATAACCTCACGACTTATTCTTTGTGAAATTGGTTTTGTTTGGGTTACTTTTTGCATTTTCTTAATAAAGTATAGGTTTGCTTATGCTTTGTTTTTCGAAAAGAGCAGGGCCTGGAAGCACAGGATTACTTTGTTTTCTACTATTTAGGTAATATTAGATTTGGCTTCAATGGTAAATGGTGGAACAATTGTGGGATGGAGCAACATGCATTTTGGTCATCCTCGCAATCTCATTGCACCTGGTACAGCAGCTAACATGGGAGATGGATGGGAAACTGCGCGCAGAGTACGTTGCTACAATATGATACTTTTGAAACTTGATCATGTAGCCGATTAACATAATTCTCGGCACAAAAAGGAATGATGACAGCTGTAGACTGTAAATGTGTCTCCAATAAATGTGTAGTTGAAATAACTACATAACTGGATTTACTACATAGTTAATTTGTTCAGGGTTAAAATTCTGCAATAAGTCTCTTTTGAGCAGATAGAAAAAAAGAAGTTGCTTCAGTTTGAACTTTCCTTTCAGATGGATCGGCCAAGTATTCTTGAGCTTGGGGAAGCTGGATGTTTGAAAGTCCCAGGTAAAGTGTTACTATAAGTGATGCGATGGCAGTTGGAAGACCTAACTGCCCCCATGCTGTCTGACAACAAAATTTCAGTGAAATAGAAGCTAAGTTAAAAAAAACAAATGAAAACCATTATGAGGTAGAGAAATCTTTGACAGACAGTCAATCAAATCATCCAATCAAAACGCAAATAAAATCAACATGCAGCTGGTGCTAACTGGAAGAAACGCATGCATGTACAAGCAGTTCACGATTTGTTTTTTAGCTTTGATTAGCTGAGAATGTGTTTCAGAGTTTTGAGCCCATTGCGGATCGGAGCAATGCAAAACTAGAGTTTTCCACATTTCAAACCTCTTTTCGAAATGTGATATCATTGTCTTCATGAAACAGTGAAGTTTGTTTAGTAACCAAAAAATAATGTGAAGCTAATGTTAATGTGTGACCAAAAATTAATGTGAAGGGCCTGGGCAAACAGCTTTAACATTGAATTTCGCTTTAACATCTGCTCGATTTTGTTGCACACTGTGGTTGCAACCGTTTTCAACACACTGTTAACATTCAAACTGCAGCTGCATTTTTTACGATCTTTGAGGGACTGACTAGTGCGCATGCACATCGTAGAAAGAGGGTGGTAAACGACATTAAAACGTTAAATTTTCAAAGGATAGCAACACTAAACCCATGAAAAAAGACCCAACTTCGATTTAACATGTTTTAACACGGTTTCAGAAGAGGCTTGTAAACGGTTTCAACATTGCTGTTCAACGAAATGGAACGGGTGTTTGCCTGAGTCTATCGTAAAATTGTTATAGCATAAGTTTGCACCGAGTATTCAGAAAGTGCATGGTATTACAAAGTTGGTTTTTGCAGTGGACTATTGGTTACATTGGTTTATGCTGATAAACGAAAGGAAACTGGGAAATGATTAAAAAAAAAACAAAAAACAAAAAGCAGTGTAGCCTTTGAGGTAGATTGCAGTTTATATAACCGTTCATGAAGCAGCCAAACTATAGAACAGAGTTTCACACTACTCCGGCTAAAAATGAACGCAACTTGTGTTCAAGACCCGACGTTTCAACAATTCTGCCTAGTGTCTTCTTCAGGGCGATCTAAAGCTGTTACACAAGTCCTTTTTTACACACACTAAGAAGACGGCTATCATCACGGTTCAATGGAGCATTGGTGGAATTAATGTGCCAAGATTCCAAACAAAGGCGTTAATGGTACCGCTGGTTGGTGCTGATAATTTCTTAATTACTCCACCCAATTTTGTATGGCTTATTTGGCAAGCATCATGTTCCAACTAAGCTCAGAGTTTCCGTGTCGAAATGTCGAGTCTTAACTCGTAACTCATTTTAAGCCGGAGTAGCATAAAACTATGTTTCAATGTAACACATATCTCTGTTTTAACAGGTTGGGAGTGGTCCATTATTCAACTGGGGCATCCAGGTGTTGTTCAAAAGGTAGTGAACAATAGAACAATTCGGCTAACTCAATGTTGTACCCAATTCAAATCTCTCAGGATTAAGATTCTTAGCGTGTTGAATTTGCATGACAATGGAGCATTCACATTTAAATTATTTGAAAATAATAGTAATAAAGTATTCTTGTTTGTCTCACGATGTGGTCGCTTGTGATGTAGATCGCCACGTTTCGGACTGCATACTGCTAGTATTAGAGACCTTCAGATCCGAGGACCAGGACCAGGACCAGGACCAGTGTTGGCCGCGTGCGCTCTGGCACTACAAACTTGTCCTCGACGTGGTACGCGTCAAAATACACTGTACCAACATTTAGATTGTAAAACAACCGGTGCCAGTGCGAGTTTTTTAGTTTTCTTCCTGATTTCACCATGTTTTCACCATGTTTTCGAAAAAAAATACACTTGCAGCAGCAATAATGTTATATCTTGACGATGTATCTGAAGAGGAGGAGGTTATACAGATCATCATGGACCAAGATCGGAAGAATTCGTCGATTCCGTACTGGAATTACGACCGTGTAGAGGCAACACTTGGAGATATGAGTGATGCAGAGTTGAAAGCGGAGTTTAGATTTGGAAGTGGTGAGATTAATATTCTGTAGGAGGCTCTGAGGATCCCTGAATCATTCACATGTATCAACGGAACTGTTGCCACTGGTCTGGAAGGGCTGTTGATGTTTTTGAAGCGCTTCGCTTATCCGTGTCGTCTCGGTGACACGATCCCTCGGTTTGGCCGCTCAATCCCCGAGCTACCAGTAAGTATGATTCTCTCAGAGGTAAAAGAGTTAATTGTTAGTACCCATGACCATCTCCTTCGAGACATGGAGACATGGACCAGCCCAACTGGAGTTGTTTGCCTGGGCGATCAGTCAGAAGGGTGCTGCGCTGGACAACTGCTGGGGATTTGTGGATGGTACGGTTAGACTGATCTCTCGCCCTGGAGAGCACCAACGGGTCATTTACAATGGCCATAAGCGAGTACATGGACTAAAATTCCAGTCTGTTGTGGCTCCAAATGGCCTCATAGCTAACCTTTATATGGTACAGTTGGTGAGTATTCAGTGTGTGTGGTATAGGAATTCTTCATATATTATTTTTCAATAAGTAACAAAACTATAATCTTTTGTCTATAATCAACATGTGACCCTGAAATAATTTTATCCAGTGTAATAAATGGAGTACACAAAATAAGCCTTTGATAGTGGATTCGAGAAAATACTCTGTACCCATGAAAGGAGCTGAAATTTTTATCATTGTGTTTTTCGTAAAAAAAAACGGCTTGATCCATCAACAGAAATCATTCTTCCTATTAAACAGTGAGGTGTACTTGCTTGCTTAGAGATAATAGAAAAAATGTTGGAGCTAATTTATTTATTTATTTTTGTTCCATGCCAATTATAGAAATGAAATACATTGTAACATTGGCCCCTATGAGCTGATATGCTATTATAATTGCTAAGTCATGCTCTCTAAGGTTATAAATAATAGTAAATAAAATTGTAGTTGATGTTATTGGGCATTCATATTGCCATCATTTTGACCCTTGCTGCACTCTGAACTAAAATATATTTATGCCCATGAACAATTCAGCTGTATGATTTATATCATCTAAGTTGGTTTTAAGCTGTTTTTTTACCTTGTAGAAGGTAAGAGGCATGATTCAAGAATGCTTCAGATGTCTGGTTTGCTTCTTCAACTCCAACAACATTCACATGATGAGGCACTGCAGCCACTCTGCATTTACTATGGTGACCTGGCATGCCCCCTTAGACTCCACCTCCAAGCACCTTATAGGCATGCCCACCTCACAGAAGAACAAGAGGCGTTTAATTCCTCAATGAGCAAAGTTCACTCAGCTGTTGAATGGATGTTTGGAGACATTCTTTCATGTTTTGCTTTCCTGGACTTAGTCCAGTTGGCACCATGTACTCTGCCTGTGCACTTGTTCGGAATGCTCACACTTGTTTTTACAGTTCTATGTCCAGCTCCTTTTAGAGCCACCAACCATCCAACAGTACTTTCAAATGTAATGTTTTAGACTCATGGTGATACTTTGAAATCAACGACAATTTTGAGAAATGACCCTACCAAACTAGGCTTCGTTGGACATTGTTGACTAAACAACCTCAGTAAATATGCTAATATGGGGTTCCTGGCCCAAAATCAACCCCTATATAAGGAGCTCTCAACATTGAGAATGATTTTTTTTCATGTGCTAAAATGTCAAATTTAAGTGGTAACTATCACATACAGATGCAATTAATCAAGTATAAAGGAAATTCATCTTTGTGAAGTTTTCTCAAAATCAGATACGTAGTCAGAAAATATCCATCTAATCTTTCTTCCCTCCCTTTCTTTTAGCCGGTAAAAGAAACAACAATAAGCTATTTCGAGCCTCAGCTCAGCAAGGGAAGAACGATTATAA
>OX421445.1:42314053-42331553 GCA_949126865.1 Montipora capitata | reverse complement strand
TTCTAACAAGGAAAGAGACCAAACATGATGTTTTGGAGGAAGACTGGAGTACATTTTCATGGAAAACACTTCTTCCTCGGACAAAGGTAGACATTCTTTTTTCCCTTAGTTTTCATAAGAAGAGCTTACAGCCAAAGTAGTACTATGGGCCCATATGACCCGGTTTTGAGGGCGGCTTCTGATTGGTCCATTAAAAATATAATGACATACATCGGCTTCTCATTGGTTTAAAAAATGACGTCATCAGGTCAGCCATTATCACATGCTCAGTTTCTAAGGAGGATTTGGATTGGTGGAGAAATGGGGGTCAAAGTCCAAGAATTCAAGATGGCATCGCGATCTACCCCAAGATCCATGTTCACCCCCACAGTTCTGTGATGGAGTGTCCAAGATGGCGTCATGAACCAATCAGAAGCCGCCCTCAAAACCAGGTCATAGGGTCCGATAGCCAATAGGATAAGGGTATGACATCACAGAAATTCAACATGGCGGACGGGGATGATGTCACACGGGATCCCACGCATCATCGCGCGATATTGCGTGGGATCACGCAAGAACACACGCAGGATCATGTGACATCGCGCAAGATCACGTATGACATTGTTGCATTCAAGATGGCGGAGTGAATAGAAAAGAGGCAACAGGATTTGTTATTTATGAATCATAAACGGTTTAATATACAAACAAACCTATGTACAAGCGGGAACGTGGGAGGGGCCTGGTGCCTAACCTCTAAGAATAAGTCTGATAATTGATCTACGAGGTCCAAGTATTCATCGGTCAGGTGTTCCTAGCCGTACGGCTAGGTCTTGGCCATTGTGGCATCCAGAACACGTTTGGAATAGATGAGTCGGTAATCTTTGTGAGATGGTAGCATGTCCAATGTGTAGCTCTTGGAGTTTCTGTGGATGGTGTGAGATTGCATGACATGTGTGGTGCGAGGCTGGTTTAGAGGATGGTGCAATTACTCATCCAAGGTGTTCTGACATCCGTTCTGAAGGGCATCACTGCCCTTTCCCAGAGAAGGGAGGAAGCTTGCAAAAATTTTATCAAGCGTGACTGCCTGTCGTCTCCTGTACTGTGGCCATTAATTCCTTGTGTGTCAATAGATTGTTTTCACGTCATGTCGCAGCGGCCACGTTGGTGTACAAAAACAATAGACGTTCTCTCCTTTGGGAACCAAACTCTATTTTTATGCATATTCCATGCATACATTTTGTATTGTTTTGTACACCAATATGGCCGCCAAGTCACGTGAGTGAAAACCATCTATTAACAGGCCATACTGCCTCCGTTCAGGCGAACGTGTTCCGGTGCGCTTTGTCCCTAAGACAAAGCGGTTTGCAGATTTCTGCACCATTAAGTATAAACCTCTTCTCTGTTATTTTTTCTCTGTTATTTAGTGCTTTTAATCATATTTATATAACTATCTATTTGACTGTCTTTGTATTGTATTGTCTTCTGTTATTGTCACTGACCATCCTTGTAATTCAGCCTTTAGGCTGTGAGAGGGATATCAATAAACTATTATTATTATTATTATTATTATTATTATTATTATTATCATTATCATTATAAGATGTCATAATTCAATTGAGCACTCCCTGCTACGTTGAGTGGGAACCTGCGTACCTTGCACACCTTCTTTTATTGGACCTTCTTGTAGCCGTAGTTCTTCAGACCGCCCAAGTAGAATTCGACTATGCGATCTCCGGCATCGAGTTCATCTTTGAAGTCGCCAAGATAAGCGCCTCATGGGGGATGCAATGGTGGGTTGCCAGGGCGATGAAGGTAGATGACTGAGTCGCTGTCAAAATAGAGTGCGCACTCACTGAGATGATCTAGAGCTTGATAGAGTCGGTGTCTGGTGTGACAGGTCGGGAAAGCGGCCATGAAGATGTTAAGATTGGGTGAAGGAAGGACATTGTGGGCTTGCAGTTTGTAATGAACTGCGACAAAGGGTTGAGGGCCGGTGAGTTCCCGGACCTGGGTCTCGTACCGAATCTCTTCTCCGTCCTCTTCATTCCAGTTGTAGAGATGTATGTTCGACCCCCGTAAAAAGCTTCCCGAGGAGGCGCTTGGAGGTTGAGATGGGTCAGGTACTCGGCCAGGTCTCGATGGGTGTTTTTGAGGGCATTCCACAAACACTCCCATATTTCCACGACTTGATACCCAAGACTCTGTAGGAGAGTTTGTTTTTTGTCTACGAGATCTTGTACATTGTCCATGGTCCATGGAGGATGACAGGTCCGACATCTGTGCCAGAAGCACCCGTGGAATTCGTACACGGTCTTGGTATGGGAATTGTAGCGGTCGACCATGTGTCAGGTGCCGGGGATTGGGTACGCGCCCTCGTTTTGAGCATCCATGTTGGATCTTTTGGCGGTGTAGAGGATGGTGATCGGCGACGGCGTTTCCATAAGTGCGGGCCATGGTTTCATGTTGGTCGTGTTCCTCTTCCGACAGGGCTAACCAGGCTTGGTGTTGTAGGTTACATTCACACCAAGTCAACCATTCCATGGAGGCTTGGGAATGATTGATGCGACCTTGCCATCCCAAGAGGGGTTCCGACGCAATGGTTTTTCTTCCATGCAATCCGTACGCAAGTAGTGGTTGCAGGCCGAGGCTACCGTCATCTGTTCGAAACTATTGAATTCGGCACAAGCCTGGAAATCCTGCATGAACGTGAGGCACCCTTGTTTCAAGAGTCGCATGTCCGACTTGCAGTACGTCAGGAGTTCTGCTTGGAAGTCGAAGAGGACCCCTCGAGCTGCCTGGTCATCATACCACGTGTCAAACTCTTGACGTTTCTTGATCGACATGCCGTTGGGCATGTAGAACTATTTGTCGGGGAGAGGTCCCACATACATCTCGTTTTCAGGTGTGTTCAACAAGTGAGGAAAGTGTCCTTTCTTGAGTTTGGTGAGCCCGATTGGGCGGCATTTGAAAGAACGAGAGCGAGATGATGAACCATATGGTCATATCCTCGTGACCGTACTTGAGCCGCAGAACGTTTCCACGGTTATGAACTTGTTCGATTTCTCTCTTTTGTCAGTTGAGTTCGTTGATGACGGGGTAACTGTCATAGCCCTTGTCTCGGCAACAACGAGATTGGGCATGTGACGTCCCTCTACTTGCATGCTTTCAATGTCGAAAAAGACATGAAGGGGAGGTATGTCCTCTTGATCCTTGTCATCCTTGTTGTTGTTGTCGCCGTTGCCTGCTAGTAGAGCGTGCAAGCCAGTGGCACCGTTGGCTATTAGGGCCTGCAATCCGCCTGCAGCAACCCAACGATCTGTTCATCGACGTCTTTGTTCCCGTCGTACCTCAGTCGGGGTCTTTTCGACTTGCAAGAAACATCGATGTTGGCGTAGATCGACCAACCGTGTTGACCCTGATCGTTGTAGGCTTGGAAACACCGACTGCAAATCTAACTTTTACTGGGCAAGGAGGACAAAGCATCTTAATGTCCATCTTTGTGTAAGAGTCCCAATAGCGTGTCCCCATGTCCGTAGGGGAAACAAGCAAAAGCGCGGTTGGCATCCACCATGACGATCATATAGTCTTGGAGACTGGGAGCAGTGGCTAGTATATGGAGTTCCTCCGGACCGCAGAGTTGTTGCTGTAGATGGACTTCTTTTAAAAGATCCCGAGCTGCCTGTGTGATCCTGCTTTGGTTTCCTGTAGTGTTGGTCCATTGTCAACGTGTGGTTCGGTCATTGGCTTGGTGGACACCTCGAGCGAGGACAGTGGGTCGAGGACAGCATAGAGTGTCATCATCCTCTGGGACGTGTAGGACACATCGTTTGAATCCTTTGAGACGTGTAGAAGCTTGGTGACCTGGCAGGTACGTCTTTCGTTTACCAGAACTGACGGGGGCACCACAAATGTGTACGAAGAAAAGGGTGAAGGAATCGTCCATCTTGAACTGTTCGTTGGAGTTGAGCATGTGCAAGAGATCGCCTAACAAGGTTTCAGCTCTTTGACCTTGAGGGCACCATTCTCCGGCTCTTAGTCCCCGTCCATTGTAGGCATTAGCTGTTTGATTGGAGGCTAGGGCTATGTAGATACGATCCCCGCCTGGGATGTCTTCATCGTTCATCAAGTCTTCGAGAGCGGCATGAAGTCCCTAGATCAGAGCATGTTATGTTATTTATTTGTTTGAGCAGGTTGAAGTTTTGGCAGCTATTCAGCTGATGTGGACCTGCTATACCCACCCACCCACCCATATACACACAGAGGACAGCCACAACACCGGAATTTTCATTTCCTACTCTTCTCGAATAGTGTGTGGGTTCTTTAACGTCCCACAGGGAACTAATGAACATGGAAGTTATTTGTGAGACGTGACCTCCGGGTTATCGTCCTTATCCGAGGAGACTTGAAAGTATAACCATTTGCGGATGTAATTACAAGGCAGCACTTTCTCCTCAGTTATTTAAAGACCCTGAGTGTTGGTCTGGCCGGAGTCGAACTCACGACCTCCCGCATGGCAGCCCGGTGCTCAACCAACTGAGCCACCGGTGCGCGGTGGGTTGGCATCAGCTAATCGTTGCCGAGAGATGAAGGCACCAATCTGTCGGGGTCGAAGCTGGAACACACGTTGGTGACTATGTACCCATGCGTACACTGTTTCGTTCTACGACAGGTTGTCTTTGGAACTGGAAATGACCATGAGGAGCAACAGCACTGCCTATCCGTTCGAAATTGTCCATCGCTCACGCTAATTCTTCGTCACTGTCCATGATGGGTAAATGGACCTTCCATGACATGTGCCATGGGAATTGGACCAATCAGGATCGAAAAAAGGTCTTCTGAGGGGATGGGGGTATCCCCCAGAAAAGTCATGTGACCTTTACGGGGTCTATTATTGGTGGATTGATAGGCCTTAAGTGGCGAACGAGGTAGACTTGGATATCAGAAGCGTCATGGATCATACGCGATGTTTATTAGATATGGCTATGTTGAGGCGACGGATGGAGACAGCAAGGGAACAGCGCTATACGCTTGGCTGGACCAAAAAGAATGATGGAGGATGAAAGCAGGAGTGGAAGAAGAAGAAGAAGACCCTAGTGACAGAAGATGATGCCTCTTACTGGGACCTATTGCCTGAAGAACTCTGCCATAGGATCTTGGATACTAGAGACCTATTGTACGAAGTGGACAGAAGGAGATGGTGGAATCCCATCCACGAGGAGATGTCACACCCACCATGCTGCACACAACATGGCACGGTACGTTGTCCTTCTCCATTGTCTTTTGAAACCACAGAACCTGATCTACTCGATTTTATTTTGGGTATTTTGAAGATGACAGCGACGTACGTAGGAGAATTGGTTGTCGTCTTCGAGTGTGGGTTTTGCAGTACGAGACGCCCGTCCCCGGACGGGTCCCGAATCATGTGATGCTTGTATTGTCTTTACGATATGACAGGTTGTCCGGGGTACCGTTATTGTACGGGCGTCGCCCCGAAGCTTTTATCAAACCATTTCCCCCATATTGTTTGTGTTCATATTTTCTTCCTAGATGGTGGTCGCCTATCAGAGGGAGTATATCGGCGGGAAGTATTATTGGATCAAGTGGGAGTGCCGATGTCGTGATCATGTTGTGGTGATGTGCATGCATTGCCTTGCACGTGTGAATAACTACAATTGTCTTTGCGCCATATTCCTTGATCCCTGCTGGTGTTTGGCGATGGACCCATGTCGAGACTCCTATGGTCGTCGTTGTTGTCATGCTTACAGTCGGAATATAGGACGTCCGCCCCGTACGCCCCAAGAGTCGCTCTTAGGATTGCGTTTCTTTTATGAATCGTTTTCTTAGATGATATGTACTTTGGAAGACGTACCCAGACGGAGGAAATCGCCACGATGTACCGACCGACAACAACGGTGGCACATTCGTTACTACTTTGAGAGCATACCGGGACTCTAATCGTCCTTTGTTTCGTAGATATGGTGTGGTCTCATTGTGCTGTTTACTCATTTCTTTGCCCTTTGCGGACAGACAGTGGAGGAGTTTAAGCTACGTGTGGAGGCGTGGCAATCTGTGGTGAAGTCTGGACTCCGTGAGCATAGACACCAACACATACATGAACTGCAGATTGTCGTCATTGTGTGCCCACCCTACCGTGGTGGGGATGTCGTCCATCCGCTGCCAATTGCTCGGTCACGTTCAAATTGTTGACCCAACCTTGAGGTGCCAACAGAGTCGACCCTTCAGTTCGATCCCAGTTCAGCAATGTTTCCAAAAATGACTTGTACATGTACGTATCAGTCTGTTCGCTCATCAAGACACCACCCAGTCGTAGGTTGATCTGCTTGAAGAGCCCATGGGTGAGGCTGTTGGTCATGTATATGTTACAGGTCAAATTTGATTTCAAGTTATTTTTGATTTAACCTAGGTCAACTTTTTTAACCTAGGTTATTTATAACGTACTGTTATATAGTCATGCAGTAAGCCATGTTACTGGTACATTGATATGTTTGTACTAAATCCAAGGTAAGGCTAGCCACTCATATAAGCACTGACAATACTGATTACGGTTAAGCACTGACCATACTGATTAGGGTTAAGCACTAACCCTTTACTTGCGATTGCGAGACCCACTGCCAGCTGCTGCGGCATTTCACGGCTTGTCTTGATCACATCGGATTTTTTATTCCCGATTTGGCATTCGGTCAAGCACATTGAAACAGGACTCTAGACTAAGCTCATAACACGTTTGTGGACCTCTTGGCATTTCTCCTCTGCACTGAGTGTTGTCTTTGGACCATTAATTACCCATCTAAAAAGCAATACAACTCTTCTGGAAACTTGTCTTTTGAAAGACTTTCCAAACACCCATCACACATCCACTTTCTGCAGTTATTGATAGCCTTCCTCAAAAGTAGTGCAACATCGTATAAGGTCTTAATATCATCTCCGATATCTCTGGTTTCCTCGGAAAGCTGTACGGCAAAATCTCTTGTTTCTTTAATGGTTACCATCTCTGATTCATTGACTCTCTTTGGCTTGTGAAACTCGATACCAGGAATTTCGTCCTGTAACAGCTGCTTCATTACTTTACGGCTACACGTCTTATCTGCTACCCCGTTTTCTTTTGCAATACTGTTAAATGCGGTGTCCAGTTCTGACATATGAAGAACATTTTCATTCCTTAACATGATTTCCGTTGTTGTTAAAAACTCAATTTTAGCTGCTATCTCACTTGCCAAAACGGAACTCGATGAACGTGATGCCAGAGGCTTGCGGAGTACATTTGAGACATTTTTAGTCCAGCAATTTTTGTGATACTTTATATCAATTGCATGAGCATCGCTTGCATTGATTGCACTTGAGAATTTGACACGGAGCTTGTCATTTCTACTCAGCTCAATAGCTTCACGTAGTGACGCTCCCGCATTCATGGTTCTAACTTCCCTCGGCTTTTCCCGATTACAACCTTCACCATCACAGAAGAAACACACTGCTTTGTTGTAAGGGGTTGTCTTTGATCGAGTGAGTTGGCTGATAGGTTCTGCTTCTTGCAAATTTCTGGTCTTTTGTCTTGACTCATTTGGTCTAGACAGTACTCTCTCATATCTTTCTTTTGCCCTCTTTAGCATTCCAGAGTGTGTAGCATCTTGATAGCACTTTCTGTGCCATGTCCCTTGTTTAACTTCAAGCTCCTTAACAGAAAACACTTTCAGAGAAGACCAAATCTCTGAAAATCTTGACTCACCATAAGACGCTCTTTCTTTAACAGCGGTCACTAATTTGTCATAAGAAGTAGGAGTTTTCCACTAAATCTTCATCCTTAACACATTGACAAGCTAAACAAAGTTTAAAATTGATATCAACGTTGTGTTTAGCCATTACAGACGCTATATTATGATTGAACTACATAGTCTGTAAGTAAAGATGGCAGACCTTTATTTTAGTGAAGTTACTGCTGACCACACGTACTGCATGATTTTCCCAGGCTCTCCCTGGCAATGCTTTCAAGTGATAAATACCAACTATGTAGTTGAGAAACTATTGTTAGCAAACAAAGCAATTTATATATTGGCATTAGGAAATCTTCAGTATCATTCTAGGAAATATTTGCATTCTTAATTATAATAAGGAATACAGAAAGAAACGTTTCCATGGTTACTCGTCACGTGACTCCTCATACCACAAAGAGAACACGAAGAAGTGTCTAATACATCAATAAATATCGTCATAGTGAGTTTGGTATGATTTCATTCACATGGTTGAAAGATATAAGGAATTAACTTATGTAGCCTCGTTTCCGTGGTGACAAAGCTGTTTTTAAAACCCCTTATAATTTACCTCGGTGCAAGTTACAAAAGTGCCACCAAATATTTTTGCATTATTTAGGGTCCAATTAAGATATTTAGACTAGTGGCTTGCTTGCTTCACAAAATTCCCACGGGACTTTTTTTAATGACATATGCTCCCGGACTAATGTGACTTCAATCATTTGCCGTACAACTTGGTCCACACGCTCTCTTTGTTCTGGTCAGTCACATGTTGTGGTTCCATACCGATACTCCAATGAAAACTCCTATTGTATCCGTCGAGTAATTGAGATATGTCCAGGTTTGACCCTAATTAGATGCACGCGGATTTCAATAAGCGTCACGAAGTGTCCCCTTGCTCTTCTAGCCAACTTCAACATCACTTGTGTCTCAGAATACAGACAATTTATGTCACAAAGTGTCCCCCAAATGCTGCTCTTTAAGTGAAGATTAACTGCTGCATTTACCCAAAGCTAAAAATAGCGCTAACCTTTACCCCTACCTTATTGTTGAAAATAGGTAGCAAATGCTTAGACTTAAAGGGACACTTTGTGTTGGATGTCAAAATTGGGCGTGCATCTTATTAGGGTCAAACCTGGACATAAGTGGAGTACTTGGGGCAATACACTGAGATAGGCTGGCATATTACGGGCTGTGAAATAACGATACATGCATTGCTTCAACATATAATTATAAAGTTCAACCACGGATGCCTTGGCATCCCCGTGGGTTGGGAAATGGTGAATGCCTGCTTATTTACAAAAAAATAATCCAAAAAAAATGCATGATTTGCCTAGACGGAGCCACACATGCTGGAAAACCAGGTGTTCACAGCCATGTGCAGTTATCTGGGCAGAAGGGGATATCCAAGGCACCGGTCAGCACCCGTGAAGATCTCCTGTTGCAAACAAATGATGCACTACGGGTGCCTCTACGCTTTCCTGGCGAACCAGTACGGATACCCCCACAGAACACAGAGGGGAGAATGGCGATGTCCTCACTGCTGAACCCGTTTTGTAACAAAGGCTACACAACACTTTCCCAAGACTGTCAGAGAATCTTCACCACCAGATCGGGACAACATCAGGAGGACCAGTCCTCCACATGACTTGCCATCCTCCTGTCATGTTCAATCAGCTGACCACCTTTATGATGCTTATGTTTATGATGCTGCAGCTCAACCCCACACCAAGAAGCATGTCGCCCTATCTTGTTTACTTTTGTGCCTCTTTTTATTTGGGTAGTGGGTTCTGGATCCCACGACCCTATTTTAGGGACAAGGTTTCGCACCGGGCCCCTCGCACATTCCCGCCTGTAAATAGTTTTTGTTTGTATATTAAACTGTTTATGATTTGCAAATAACAAATCCTGTGGCCTCTCTTTTTCACATCCGCCATCTTGAATCCCGTGACGTCATCCCTTCCTCCTATTGACCATTTTCACATTCCCCATAATACACTTTGTTTGTCCCCCAAATTTTGAATAAACTATTGTTTTCAATTGCTCTTGGGAATATGCAGTGTCCCAAGAGCATTTGAAAACAATGGTTTATGCAAAATTTGGGGGGCAAACAAAGTGTATTATGGGGAATGTGAAAATGGTCAATAGGAGGAGGGGACTCGGTTTTGAACTTGGCTTGTGATTGGTCCATTCAAAAAATTAATGAGATGCATCGGCTTCTGATTGGTTAAAAAATTACGTCATCGAGGTGGCCATCTTGTCGACCCTAGCCCAGAACCGGGGGGAGGGGGAAGGGGTTAATCCGGATCTTGGGGTAGGTTGCAAGGCCATCTTGATTTTTTGGACTTCTAAACCAATCAAACCCTCCTTAGAACGTGTGCACGTGATAATGGCCCCTCGGATGACGTCATTATTTTACCAATCAGAAGCCGATGCATCTCATTCATTTTTTGAATGGACCAATCAGAAGCCGAGTTCACAACCAGGTCAGATGGGCCGATAGTACTACTAGCCAAAAATCCTTTGGCGAAGGTACAAGGAAATGTACACTCTAACACCTTATGATGGTTAAGTGTGTGATAAATGCACACCATTTGTGTGCATTATAACACGCCTTATAACAATCAGTTTGCTACACACCATAAATTCATGAGATGCAAATGTTCTTCTACTGGAAAAATCTGAAAAAGCCATCATAACACACCTGCTATATTTTACTTGAGGTGGCTCAAACCAGTTTCAACACTTTCAAGACATTGTGCTATTTGGAAGGAATGGCAAACTATCAAACAGCAGTGCATTGGTGTCATGTGAAACAACAATAAGTCGTCAATATTGTGACATGGTAACAATAGCAGAACCATCTCAAAACACCCCTTAAGTGATAAATAGGTGAAGTTAAAACTCTTCTGAAAAAAATTTAAAAAACCAGAGCCGATTGAGAGCTATTGTGAAATTGTATTTGAAATGGCTGAGAAGTTTTTAACTTTGGAGAGAGTGTCATCTTAGCCCGAGGAGCATTTTCCAGCAATCAAAAATTGGGGTGACCGAATTCGTTTTTTGATATTAAAGCGTTAAGGGAAAAAAATACAAGGACTTTTTAACATGGCTTGCCTATATTAACATTGCAATACCATAGCATCCTGTTAACAAATAATTGATGTTTCATACGTTACTATAACTTTTTCACGTCGTGAAACTGTGTGGTAGTGTCAATGCTTCAAATGCAAGTCTCATGCAAGGACATTTCGTTGGTAACACAGTAATATAATATTCTTAAACTCTCAACAAACAACGCGGAGATTTACGTTTCTCTATTTGTAAGATTGTAACAAGAAATCTCCTTTAGAGCAAAATTCCAAAGCTTAGTAGTGTGCGCTTGTGTCGTTGCATATCATTGTTAGTGAAAAAGGCCAAATATCATTTTACTCTAGTAACCCTGTTGTCTGATTTTGCTTTTCAGTTGTCCCCAGACAAACTTCACCTTTTCAATAAACTCGAAGACTGCGGTGTGATTTCACATGTGCGACTTACCATTTACCCTGACGGAGGTATTAGCCGGCTGAGATGTTGGGGTGTACCTGCTTCCGCTAAATACTGCAAATTATGAGATGGCTTTGATTTGATGATTTAGCCTTCAGTCGGGCCAAGTTTTTGCAGTTGGTCTCATATCTGAGCTATTAATTTTTTGTTCAGTTTAATTTCCTGCTAGCCTTCAGCGTCTCTGTTTCCCTTGATATTTTGAGGTGGGGCGAAATTCATTCTAGTTCAAATTGAGGGACATTACACGACTTTTGCGACACATTCATTCTCTCGGCATAAAATAGTCATTGTTATGGATTCCGAAATCTACACCTCAATCTTAATTATTCCTTCTCTATCTTTCTTTTTAGACTCTCTAAGGTTATTAAAGGAAAAGAAGAAATTTATATTTGCATTAACTTGTCGTATTATGTTTGGAGGTTATCTTGGTGTTGAATGACAAAAGAGGAGGGTAATGAATTTAAACTGGAAAGGTGTAGGAATAGGAATTCGTTGGTTTTCATATGTTTAGTTAACACTATACATAGTGGAATCCACATAGTTTATTGCATGTACACGGTTTATCTGAAGACCCTCTGAAGAGACTGGTGCCTTACGTTTAATTAATTTACTCATGTTCACCCAAGGATGAGCGTAAGTCTGATTCAAAAACGTTCACTGCTTTTCTGTCATTTTCATTTTCCTTTCAACGGTGTTCTCCGCAAGGTAACAAAATCTCTGCTTCCCTGGGCCCACAACTAAACTAATGCGCCGAGGTTTTTCTTCATTTGCTCTCAATATATCAATGCTGGTAGATTAAAGTCCACACTCCAGTTGGACCTAAAAAGCTTCTATAACTTACACGAACTTCGGCCTGTCCCAGTGGACCAAATTAAAATGACTACCCTTGTTCCAGAACACACCAAATCCATGGAACTAATTGGGTTCCAGATCCAACGCACTATTGCGCAAAATTCAAAAAAAAAAAAATTATATCCTTATCTTTCTTCCTGCCCACGTCAGTGTAGCTCTGTTTCCGTTCAGAATTCTAAGACGACACCAGGGTAGTAAAAAACAGTGGTCTTGTTTGCCCCTTAAAAAAAATAGGTCATTACTGTCGTAAAGAATCGACTAATTGACAAAAAATCGTAAGTGAACCATTCTTATGAACAAGGGAACGTCGGTGAAGCCAAAATACCCCGGCACTGACAATGTCGTGTAGGTAAATTCCTTCCCATGGTGGACAGACGTGTATCTTGGAGCTCTGAAGCCGAAAACTCAGAGCAAGATGAAACTTTCCCCGAGCAAGATACTCCTGATCCGGCAACAAATGTCTCTTCTCTCAAGATGGACGAGTTAAAAGCAGAATTGAATAAGCGTGGACTCAAAAGAAGCGGAAATATTAAGTATTAATTGATCGACTTCTAGCCGCCATTCAATCTCAAGACCATGGTGAGGAGCCGATTGAGAGGAGCAATTCGAACGCTCAAGTGGATAAACGGGAAACGGCTTGGTCATGTTCTAACAACAAGCCCGTAGTTGAAGATCTATCTTCTTTTATTGATGCTAAAGTCAATGACGTTTGCCACCTTGAAACTGAGAAACTTATAACCGAAGCAAGCAAGTCTTATGCAAATGAGCTGGTCATATCTCTACAGAATGAGAACAAAGATCTTCAACATAAATTGCAGGAGTTGGCGCCCCGTCTGTTGAACTGTCGCGATCGTGTAGTTATTACCGAAGCCATTTACAGGCCTGGGCATTTGATCAGATTAGCTTATCGCCCAAACATTTGATAAGAAGCAAACAAGACAAAATGGAGCACCCTACCTCACCCGGTATTTATTCGAAACTGGGACCACTACAATTTGGACTGTTCATGCACAAAAAAATAGGGAAATAGGCTCTTTACATTTTATCTTAAATGTACATCAGAGGACGACAAGGCTAGCTGGATATCGGTGACTACATTCCCCAAGTCATCACAGCAGGTGTTGTGTTGGTGCAGGCATGTCCCGCGATGATCACCTTGCCCACTGCTGAGGGCATACACGCTACAGTGGTCGGCACAGGCCACCTCTTGGGAAGTGTGGATCCGACCTGAGATATTGCTTTGCTGTTTTCAGCCAACGTTTGATGCAACTCAAGGCTGTGCTCTAAGGAAAATTTCGGGGAGCCCTTCGGGCTCCCAATCATTTCAGCTGGGGTGCCCAGCTCTCCAAGTTGGTCGCCCGAATTAATTATTTATTTATTTAATTAGTTATCTGAGATCAACAACGCAGCAAGATCTTAGTCCATCTCTCTCTCAAAAAAACATTGCTGCTACTGCTCTGATGCTCGTAGAACTCGCTAGTGCAAGAAAAACCCGCAACGCGTCAAATTTTTCACGCCATACTTGAGAAAGACGAGAAAAGTGGCAATGCCACCGATGTTTTTTTAAGGTTTAAAAGTGAAAAAGTAAAGATTGCGGCAGGTTTATGTAAAAAGGTTTGGGTCTAATAGAGGTAAACCTTTTTACTGGTTAGTTGCGTTGAAACCACCGCGGCCCAAAAGCTATCATTTTTTTATCTTAGCAAGTCATCTAGATCTGGACGAAAATCATCGCTACAGGACAGAACTAAAGTATTTTTTCCTTACATTATCAGTAAAATGTTTATTGGAATGAGCTTTTTGTTCGGTCGAAGCGCCAGTCACAGCGTTATTTGTTTAGGGCACGGAATGATTTGTCACGAACCAAAGACAACGCGGGATTGCTCTTTTTCTAAAACAATAACAAATAATATGATATCTTTCCCTTTTTTTATTTCGTTATTTCATATACAGGGGAAAAACAACCATAACCTAAATATATTTTAGTCAAGCAGGCGCAGCGGCGAAACATCGTAAAAATATTAAATTTGCATAAACTGCGAGTCTCTGGTTCATACAGAAGTAAATTGCACCGCTTCGCCGGCCGCGCTTTACCGCTGTCAGAGCAGAAGTGACAACTCTTTTTTAACCAAGAAATTCCAAACTCCACGTTCCAAATTTAATTAATGCTATTTTTTGAGAAGGAATCGAAATTCGTGCGGCCGCTGGCCGTCACGTGCAAAGTCACGATTATATTAAATGTGAAATCATGTGAAACGGCCTTTGAACCGATTGTTTTGTACGAAGATGAAACATTTTCTGAGAGGTTTCGTAAACTGTAACTACCAGCGTATTAAAATTTTTATCCCCCTTATCTGCAAGAAATACAATAAGCCAGAGTGCCCGGCCGGGCGGACCGCGTAATTTTTTTCACTCGCCCGGAGCCAAATGTTAGTCGCCTCAGGCGACCGGGCGCCGTTAGAGCACAGCCTTGCAACTTGATGTTTCATTGTCCAAACCTAATAAAAATAAAATAGAAAACGTAACGAAATCCCACTCAATAGTTTCTACCCAATGTGAGAAGAAAGGTGAAAAGCTCAGTGAAGACATGAGGAGTGCTTGTTTACATCATATCCCGTCATGATGGCGTTTTTGCTATTTGGATAGCAAATAACCACAAAAAACCCACAAGCTTTAGCGTGTGATTCAAAGAAACCTTAGCCTACCATGCTGGTGCAACTGGTTAATGGTATCTTCAAGAGAGGCGAGGGCGTTCACACCGTCAGTTTACGTACTGTCAAGGCCAGCCGTTAATTTCTTTTGTGACAATGCACATATCTGAAAAAAAGAGAATGTGATAGTGACATCTGTAATAGGCATGACTGACAACGGTCACAGAAATGCAAACCTTTATGATGCTAAATAGTGTAGATCTTCTCAAGGGCTCAAATGCAGACTCAGTACAGTATTTCAAGTACAGCTGCACTAGGCGAGACGAGATGACGGTGCGGCACCACACTAGGAATTTCAATTTTCTCGCCAGTTGATAGTTTGAGATTTCTCTTCCCATATGCCACGCCTTGGAGAAATGAGGGACTAGATATAAAATCCAGAAAGTGATCAACCTTAACAGGATCCAGACGTGTCCTCTGCAGCATTGGTGGCTCGATGGGTTGACCAGGCTTGTTCTTGAAAGCATGCCTCATCGATCCTCCACTTGGTGAGGCCAGGGATCGTCTGGAGCAATTCTGTTTTGGAATAGTCGCCTGCAAAAAGTGACAATATTTGCTGCCTGTTGTACCATGAGCCTGCCTCTTCATAGCAAGTGACCAGTCTAGACACTAACGTGCCTTCTCCTACACACTGGAGACCCCTTAGATGATGTCACGCCTGCTGCGCACCTGTTCGAAAAGCCATGTAGAGTTTTCAGGGGCTATGGCGTCTAACACGACGTCAACTACCTGTTCAGCCTTCCTTCTACAGTATCGCTGTGTGGAGGCAGAGATAGTCAGAACGTCAGACTTGCATTGTGATCGTACAGGACTGACGCTCCTGTCTGATGTTCTCCTAAGGAATTTGTGTAGGCTCTGTAGCTTGTGCTCAACCTGGGGAGTCGGCTGCCATTCCTGCGAGGTCTCGCCTTTTTGCGCTGACCCTTCAGACGACGAGGAAAACACCTCAGAGTTATGATCACTGGACTGTAACTATAAAAATTTGAGTAAATAATGCTCCTACAATAAGTATGGAAAAACAAACAAACAAAGCCATTGCAAGATGGTTTGCAACAACGTCTTGCATAACAAGGGCTTGGAGTTCGTTGGCAATTCCAAAACAAATAGTACAAATATATTTGCACACTTAACAATCATGATATTAGGAAGAGAAACTGTGCGAGGATATCTCAACAGCGAGACTATATCATGGGGGTCACTTTTGTTCTAGCTGTGCCCATATAGTTGTTAGTTTTGTTTGCTTTATTGTGTATTTTTACAGCTGCCCTATAACATATGCTACAAGCAGTGAATAACAACTGATGCAAAGTGACATTCCTACACTGTACATGAAAGGCCTGCGAGTGCCGCTGATCAAAGTAGTCAAAAGCACTAGCTTTAAAGAGGGAGAGGGGGCAGAGGGCTGGGGTTCGGGAGGCAGGAGAGCAGAAGGCGTGAGCATGCCACCAAAAGGGACGGGGAGTGAGCGAAATTGAGAAACAATGCATAGTATATTTCCATACAAGAGGCGGGGATTAGGAACACAGGGTGCCATAAGAGGGGTATTCCGACTCCCTACCCCTCTCCCCACCATCACTGTCCACATTGTCTCTCGTTACGCAAAAACGGGAGATATATGCATCTACTCTGCAGCCAATGAGCTGTGTAACCAAAGGCATGTATTCCTCATCTGCCTCTTCAAAAATCTCCTCTCAAAATCGCATCAAAATTCTCTCGGAACCGTCTTCACATTTAGAATACTCTTTGTTACCATACTCTTTGTTACCGTAACGAACTTTGTTACCATAACGAACTAATCGAACTAATCTGACCATAACTGAGTACACAATACCTGACTTGATGGTTCTTCCGGTGGTAACGAGAATCGCACGTGCGCTTGTGGATCAACAATGGTGCTATGGGTAGGTCTGCTGAACTTTGTTCCTCGCTCTGCTCCGGGGGTGGTGAAACATTTGCTACGAATTTTATGGCAGCTTGATGTTTCCCACGACAAATTCTACAAATACCTGTGTTCATAAAATGTGAGATCAATTATTTGTTAGGCCAGATGTTCTCCGCTTTCTCGAACACTTACTGGTAATCGAGCCTAAAATCCATGAAAACAAATCAAGGTAGGAATTGATACTGAGCTGGATTGGAAGGATAAAGAGTCAAAGCATTTACCTGCTCCAACGGGGACAACAACATTCCATTTACTCTTGATTTCCTTTGACATTCGCAGGTTAACACCTCTCTCTCTCTTACCCTTACAGTTTCCATGGAGTGGATGCTTACATTTTATCGACACCTTGAACTTTACGCCAAACTGATCCCGGTGTTTTGGACAAATTGTGAAGTCATCAAACAACCCCACGCGTGCGAGAATTGGTTCTTTCTCAGAAGAGACACTTGTTTGGGACACAGAGATTTGTCGAAGATGAGCACGTATGTCTCTAGAACAAGAGCTCAGAGGAAGAAACTCGTTTCTTCGGGATGAAACATCGCAGTGAGAGTCACAGTGCGAGGCAAAGGAACAGGAGATATTAGACGTTGTTTTCACAACGTAAAGGTCACTGTTGTGCCAAGGTCCCTGTCACAAACCCTGACAAATTACGCCGGTATTTTTTACAGGTCACAGGTCATTGTTTACCAACACAGAAAGTATCCCAAACA
>OX421445.1:42296553-42301553 GCA_949126865.1 Montipora capitata | reverse complement strand
CAGCCAAAAACTAGAGAAGTTACAAAACGGGGCAGCACGCATAATACCAGGGTCTAATTGGGATGTCAGATCTGCCCAGATTCTTCGTGCCTGCAAATGGAAAAGCTTCGCTGACAGACGTCATAAACAAATGAAATCTTTAATGTTCAAAACAGTAAATAACTTTGTACCCGAATACCTGTCTGATAAATTTGCCAGTGTAAATACCATTCACAGACATAGTCTTCAGGGCACCCAAGACAACCTGTTTATTCCACGGCCGAACACTGAGGCCCTCAAAAAGAGTTTTCGATATAGGGGCACAGTTACTTTAAATAGCTTTTATTCCACTAGTGTATATTAGAAATTACTTAATTTTTTGTAGCGTTTAACCCTTTGACGCCCAGACAAGCCTAACCCGGCCAGACTTGCCAAAAGATTTTACTCGTCAATAGGGAGCCCCTGGGAATCAATGGGTTAATACGAGATTTTTTAACAAAGCCTGTAATTTTTAAGTGTAAGCTTTATTAGTGTTAATGCGCACGGCTCTTTAGAAGACCACTTTTTAGAGATAAGGATTCCGCGGTTAAATAAATTATTATTGTTATTATTATTATCGTTATCATTATCATTGTCATCATCATTAATATACAGATTTAGCCAAGCCTAAAAGCGGAGCTCCCTGATTATTTATTCTTACTGAATGTAGGGTTTGTGAAAATAAAAGGTTTCGAATTGTCCGCGTTTTGATGTTCCCGGTTGCTGCTTTAATAATGAAATCATTTTCTTTGCTTTCTTCTATAGACAAATTCATTGCCTAACTAGTGAATTCCACGGTAAATTTTACGCTAAAAACCGATATCGCATGAATCACGAAGTGATGAGTGCGACATCGGTTTTTCCTGTGAAATTTACTTAGCAATTCACCAGTTTGGCAACAAAGTTTTCTTGAACCGCATGTGTTTTAAAAGAAAACAAGCACACCCTCAGCGAGCGAATGGAAAAGGAAAAAAAGCCAGAGTCAACTATGGGCGCTAAATTGTAGCAAAATTCAACAATGAAAATTCGTGCCAAAACCAACAACTTGATACCTCATTCAACAAATCTTTCTCAATATCAACAATCTTTACCTGTCAGCTTCAACAGCTTTGTTTTAAATTCAACAATTTCTTCTCAACATAAACGTCATTAATTTGTCAATTTCAACACTGAAATTAACTAGTTTTAAAATCAACAGCGAAAATTACCTCAAAAAACAGTTTTTTTGGCCGCAAGATCAGCACTTGCTGCAGTTCCCAATGTTTAGCCACCTAAACGCTGTCAAGATAAACAACTCCAAAATTCATGTCAACAAATTGGGTACAAGCTCATCCATTGCTAACGAGAGAGACTGGAAACAAAATTGTTCCTTGCCAAGATGGCGAACGGCAGTGACACAAGTTGACCAAAATGGTAGAAATAATAGTCAATGGAATTTATTTTTTATAGATTTAGACGAGTTATTGAGTGAATATGAGCAACATCAGTCAACGAATGACATCGCAATAACGGAAACCTTGAATATTCGTTTGGAAAATGCAGTTCAAGCGTTGCAAAATGTATGTCACTTTGTATCAGAGATCAACAGGGAAGCAGTTTTGGAAATGACCAGGATTTTTCAGTTGATGTTTTGGGACTGTCATCGGAGATCTGAATTTCCAAGTCGAACAAGATGCTCGCAAGTGGCCATATTTTCACTAAGTTCACCAAATAGAGTACATACCGGGCAAGTTGGAAGGCCAAAATTTGACATAAAGAGACATTGGTCGAGCTCCTTTCCCTGGGTTTTAGCTGGGAGGATATGGCTCGTATGTTACTCGTCTCGCGCTGGACTATTCACCGCAGAGTTTCAGAGTTTGGCCTTAATTAACCACTTGTCACGTTTTTAGTGACATCACTGATGAACAATTGGATACCAAAATCAGCGCTTTTGTGAGTGAACATGGTTGTTTAGTCGGAACTTCAATGGTTTTGTTTAATAGATCAACATATCAAAGTAGCGGGTTATACCTAATCGCCATGCTTTCTTACGACCTAAGCTGCCGAATGACCCAGAGTTCCTGGCATGAAGACTATGTGGCCCGTATAAGTGGCCTGCGATACTACAATCCCCCTATGCAATAGAAAACTTAAAAAAGGAAAACCCAGACAAACATGGCTAGTTACCAGTGCAAAACGTAAGGCAAGTAACTAATAACTCAGGTCCATCTGACTAACGACTTGTTGTAAGCTGAGCCCAGAATATAAAGTGAGTAACTAACAAAACAGAGTTGTGTCCATCTGAGTCACAGAATGTTTGCTCACTCAATCCTGTCCGGTAAGATATGGTCCGGGTATTTGCTCCTGAGATACTTGTCCACGCTCCGAGGGGGCCTAGAGCTGCTATCACTGGTGTCCGGTGGCAAAAGTGGTCGAGATGCCTCCTCTGTGCACTCTGCGAGTGGCTCTGTGCTGTCCAGAGGGTCTGACAGCTCCCCCTTGGGCTCTGCGCTGTGATTGTGACAAGAAGCTGGCCCTAGCCCCCATCTGCCTGCTTCCTCGGGAGTCTGGTAGGGTACCTTCTTGAAGTGTGCGGTCGACCTTGTAACGGTGCTGCCATCTCTTTGTTTGGCCACAACTTGATTTCCCTTTCTGTAGTGTACCTCCAGGGGCTCACCCTCGTAGGGCGATGAGGCCTTACCGCTGAATTCTTGTTTCACCAGCACTTCATCTCCAACTTGTAATAGGAGCAAGGGTGGCACAGTCGGTTAGTGCGCGGCCTTGGTGCATAAGGTCCCGAGTTCAATTCCCGGATGTCACATCCTTGTTTCGACTTCTTTTTTTTCAGAGTAGCCTAAGTAGCTTTAGATACCTTTAAAACGGAGCACTGATGGAAAGAGGGGGTAAAATGAGCGCACCGTCGGCTTCCTGGGAGAATACTCTCTACAGAGTAAAGGCCTACCCCGATAGAGGTTAATGGACTAGCCCGATGGACCCCCTACACGGACCACCCCAAAACAACACAGAAATGAAAATACATTTAAAAAATATAAATAACAACTAAAAATTTGACTTACCGGATAGATCACTCATGAAATCTTGTTGTGCGCCGCAAATTTAAAGACTAAGGCTCAGGGTCGGGTGCAAGTTGTATTAAACCCTTCACTGTGGACCGGACCGGTTCATGTGCTGTTTGCTTGTTTCGGCAATACGAGAGGCTTGTAACGTTATCGCTAAACTCTGTTCTCTCTCCATCAGCCTTTCCTTTTAATGTGGATCTTTTGAGGCCCAGCACGAACATAGACGTAATCCACAAATCTTCATTATCACCATGGTCGCAGTTTTTAGCTAGAATTTTCAAGTCGCTACAAAACTCACCCTGAAAACGTAGGTTTTTGTGAAAGATGGTTTTTGGCAGTGATTTGAGCAGTTTTGAAGAATAAAACCTAAAAAGATAACTACATAAAGATTATCATTTGGTCAAAAATTATCTAACAGTACAAATTTGTGGAAAACCTTGCTTTCAGCCTGAAAACGTAACTTTTAGTAAAAGATGGTTTTTGACAGTGATTTGTGCTGTTTTGGAGAAAAAACCGTAAAAAGATAATTACATGAAGATTATCATTTGGTAAAAGATTATCTAATAGTTCAAATCTGTGGAAAACTTTGCTTTCAGCCTGAAAACGGAAGTTTTTGTTTAAAAATGGTGTTTGGCAGTGATTTCAGCAGTTTTGGAAAAAAAATCGTCAAAAGATAATTACATCAGGATTATCATTTGGTCAAAAATTATCTAACAGTACAAATTTGTGGAATACGTTAGTTTCAGCCTGAAAACGTACGTTTTTGTGAAAAAGGCTTTTTGGCAGTGCTTTGAGCATCTTTGGAGAAGAAATCGTCAAAAGATAATTACATCGAGATTATCATTTGGTCAAAAATTATGTACCAGTACAAATTTGTGGAATACGTTGGTTTTAGCCTGAAAACGTAAGTTTTTGTGAAAAAGGGTGTTTGGCAGTGATTTGAGTATCTTTGGAGAAGAAATCGTCAAAAGATAATTACATCAAGATTATAATTTGGTAAAAAACTATGTAAGAGTACAAACTTGTGGAAAACGTTGGTTTCGGCCTGAAAACGTACGTTTTTGTGAAAAATGGCTTTTGGTAGTCATTTAAGCAGTTTTGGAGAAAAAATCGTAAAAAGATACTTACACGAAGATTATCATTTGGTCAAGAGTTATCTAACAGTACAAATTTGTGGAAAACGTTGCTTTTAGTCTGAAAACGTAGGTTTTGCTGAAAAAAGGGTTTTTGGCAGTGATTTGAGTGGTTTTTGAGGAAAACCCATAAAAAAATAATTACATCAAGATTATCATTTGGTCAAAAATTATGTAACGGTACAAATTTGTGGAATACGTTGCTTTCATCCTGAAAACATAAGTTTTTGTGAAAATGGGTTTTTGGCAGTGATTTGAGAACTTTTGTTGAAGAAATCATCAAAAGATAATTGCATCAAGATTATCATTTGGTAAAAACTTATCTAGTAGTTCAAATCTGTGAAAAACTTTGCTTTCAGCCTGAAAAGGTTTTTTTTGGTGAAAAAGGGTTTTTGGCACTGATTTGAGCAGTTTTGGAAAAAAAATCGTCAAATTACATCAAGACTATCATTTGGTAAAATACTATCTAAGAGTACCAATTTTGTGGAAAACGTTTGTTTCAGCCTGAAAACGTAATTTTTGTAAAAAATGGTTTTTTGCAGAGATTTGGAGCAGATAATTACATCAAGATTACAATTTGGTAAAAAAATATCTTATAGTTTAAATCTGTGGAAAACTTTGCTTTCAGCCTAAAAACGGACGTTCTTGGTAAAAATGGTGTTTCGCAGTGATTTCAGCACTTTTGGAAGAAAAAGGGTAAAAAGATAATTACATCAAGATTATCATTTCTTAAAAAATTATCTAACAGTTCAAATTTGTGGAAAACGTTGGTTTAAGCCTGAAAACGTAC
>OX421445.1:42281553-42291553 GCA_949126865.1 Montipora capitata | reverse complement strand
CGATGTTTTCTCCAAAAACTCCTCAAATCACTGCCAAAAACCATTTTTCACAAAATGTACGTTTTCAGGCTAAAACGAACGTTTTACACTCTTAGATAATTTTTGACGAAATGATAATCTGGTTGTAATTACCTTTTTACTATGTTTTCTCAAAAACTGCTCAAATCACTGCCAAAAACCATTTTGCACAAAAACGTACGTTCTCAGGCTGAAACAAACGTTTTCCACAAATGTGCATTGTTAGATAATTTTTGACCAAATGATAATCTTGATGGAATTACCTTTTTATGATTTTCTCTCCAAAAATGCAAAAATCAGTGCTAAAATCCATTTTTCATAAAAACGTGCGTTCTCAGGCTAAAACGAACGTTTTCCGCAAATTTGCAGTGTTAGATAATTTTTGACCAAATGATAATCTTGATGTAATTACCTTTTTACGATGTTTTCTCCAAAACTGCTCAAATCACTGCTAAAAACCATTTTTTACAAAAACGTACGTTTTCAGGCTGAAACCAACGTTTTTCAGTGCTGGATAATTTTTGACCTAAACATAATCTTGATGTAGTGACCTTTTTACGGTTTTTTCCCAAAAAGGCTCAAATCACTGCTAAAAACCATTTTTCACAAAAACGTATGTTTTCAGGCTGAAACGAACATTTTCCAGAAATGTGCACTGTTAGAAAAATTTTGACCAAATAATAATCTTGATATATTTTGCTTTTTGCGATGTTTTCTCCAAAACTGCTCGAATTACTGCCAAAAACCATATTTCACAAAAACGTACGTATTTAGGCTGAAACGAACGTTTTCCACAAATTTGCACTGTTAGATAATTTTGGACCAAATGATAATCTTGATGTAATTACCTTTTTACGATTTTTTCTCCAAAACTGCTCAAATCACTGCCAAAAACCATTTTACACAAAAACGCACGTTTTGAGGCTGAAACGAACGTTTTTCACTGTTAGATAAATTTTCACCAAATGATAATCTTGATGTAATTACCTTTTTACGATTTTTTCTCCAAAACTGCTTAAATCACTGCCAAAGACCATTTTTCACAAAAACTTACCTTTTCAGGCTGAAACGAACGTTTTTCCCTGTTAGATAATTTTTGACCAAATGATAATCTTGATATAATTAGCTTTTTACGATGTTTTCTCCAAAATTACAAAAATCACTGGCAAAAACTATTTTTCACAAAAACGTACGTTTTCAGACTGAAACAAACGTTTTCCACAAATTTGCACTGCTAGATAATTTTGGACCAAATAATAATCTTGATGTAATTGTCTTTTTATGATGTTTTCTCAAAAACTGCTCAAATGACTGCCAAAACCATTTTTAACAAAAACGAACGTTTTCAGGCTGAAACGAACGTTATCCACAAATGTGCACTCTTAGATAATTTTTGACCAAATGATAATGTTGATGTAATTACCTTTTCACGATTTTTTCTTTAAAACTGCTCAAATCACTGCCAAAAACCATTTTACACGAAACGCACGTTTTGAGGCTGAAACGAACGTTTTTCGCTGTTAGATAAATTTCGACCAAATGATAATCTGGATGTAATTACCTGTTTACGATTTTTTCTCCAAAACTCCTTAAATCACTGCCAAAAACCATATTTCACAAAAACTTACTTTTTTTCAGGCTGAAACGAACGTTTTTCACTGTTAGATAATTTTTGAGCAAATGATAATCATGATATAATAAGCTTTTTACGATGTTTTCTCCAAAATTGCAAAAATCACTGCCAAAAACCATTTTTTACAAAAACTACGTTTTCAGGCTGAAACGAACGTTTTTCACTGTTAGATAATTTTTGACCAAATGATAATCTTGATGTTATAACCTTTTTACGATGTTTTCTCCAAAACTGCTCAAATCACTGCCAAAAACCATTTTTCACAAAAACGTACGTTTTCAGGCTGAAACGAGCGTTTTCCACAAATTTGCACTGTTAGATAATTTTTGACCAAATGATAATCTTGATGTAATAACCTTTTCACGATGTTTTCTCCAAAACTCCTCAAATCACTGCCAAAAACCATTTTTAGGTTAAAACGAACGTTTTCCACAAATTTGCACGGTTTGATAATTTTTGATCAAATGATAATCTTGATATGATTAGCTTTTTACGATGTTTTCTCCAATATTCCAAAAATCACTGCCAAAAACCATTTTTCACAAAAACTTGCGTTTTCAGGCTTAAACGAACGTTTTTCACTGTTGGATAATTTTTGACCAATAATAATCTTGATACAATTAGCTTTTTACGATGTTTTGTCGAAAACTGCTCAAAACACTGCCAAAAACCATTTTTCACAAAAACGTACGTTTTTAGGCTGGAAAGAATGTTTTCCACAAATTTGCACTGTTAGATAATTTTTGACCAAATGGTAATCTTGATGTAATTACCTGTTTACGATTTTTCTCCAAAACTGCTCAAATCACTGCCAAAAACCATTTTTCACAAAAAGCTACGTTTTCTACAAATTTGCGCTGTTAGATAAATTTTGACCAAATGATAATCTTGATGTAATTACCTTTTTATGATGTTTCCTCCAAAACTGCTCCGATCGCTGCCAAAAACCATTTTTCACAAGAACGTACGTTTTTCACTGTTAGATAATTTTTGACCAAATGATAATCTGGATGTAATTACCTTTTTATGAATTTTTTTTAAAAACGCTCAAATCGCTGCCAAAACCCATTTTTCATTTTTTTTCAGGCTGAAACGAACGTTTTCCACAAATGTGCACTGTTACATAATTTGTGACCAAATGATAATCTTGGTATAATTAGCTTTTTATGATGTTTTCTCAAAAATTCCTCAAATCACTGCCAAAAACAATTTTTTACAAAAACGTACGTTTTAAGGCTGAAGGGAACGTTTTCCAGAAATTTGCACTGTTAGATAATTTTTGACCAAATGATAATCTTGATGTAATCACGTTTTTACGATGTTTTCTCCAAAACTGCTTAAATCACTGCCAAAAACCATTTTTTACAAAAACCTACGTTTTCAGGCTGAAACCAACGTTTTTCAGTGCTGGATAATCTTGATGTAATGACCTTTTTACGATTTTTTCTCAAAAAGGCTCAAATTGCTGCTAAAAACAATTTTTCACAAAAACGTATGTTTTCAGGCTGAAACGAACGTTTTCCAGAAATGTGCACCGTTAGAAAATTTTTGACCAAATAATAATCTTGATATAATTTGCTGTTTGCGATGTTTTCTCCAAAACTGCTCGAATTACTGCCAAAAACCATATTTCACAAAAACGTACGTATTTAGGCTGAAACGAACGTTTTCCACAAATTTGCACTGTTAGATAATTTTGGACCAAATGATAATCTTGATGTAATTACCTTTTTACGATTTTTTCTCCAAAACTGCTCAAATGACTGCCAAAAATCATTTTACACAAAAACGCACGTTTTGAGGCTGAAACGAACGTTTTCACTGTTAGATAAATTTTGACCAAATGATAATCTTGATGTAATTACCTTTTTACGATTTTTTCTCGAAAACTGCTCAAATCACTTCCTAATACCATTTTTCACAAAAGCTTACGTTTTCAGGCTGAAACGAACCTTTTCCACCAATTTGCACTGTTAGATAATTTTTGACCAAATGATAATCTTAATGTAATTACCTTTTTGCGATTTTTTCTCAAAAAGGCTCAAATCACTGGGAAAAACCATTTTTCACAGAAATGTATGTTTTCAGGTTAAAACGAAGGTATTCCACAAATGTGCACTATTAGATAATTTTTGACCAAATGATAATCTTGATGTAATTAGCTTTTTACGATTTTTTCTCCGAAGCTGCTCAAATCATTGCCAAAAACCACTTTTCACAAAAACGTACGTTTTCAGGCTGAAACGAATGTTATCCAAAAATGTGCACTGTTAGATAACTTTTGACCATATGATAATCTTGATGTAATTACCTTTCTACGATTTTTTCTCCAAAACTGCTTAAATCACTGCCAAAAAGCATTTTTCACAAAAACTTACGTTTTCAGGCTCAAACGAACGTTTTTCACTGTTAGATAAATTTTGACCAAATGATAATGTTGATGTAATTACCTTTTTACGATTTTTTTCTCCAAAACTGCTTAAAGCACTTCCAAATACCATTTTTCACAAAAACTTACGTTTTCAGGCTGAAACGAACCTTTTCCACAAATTTGCACCGTTAGATAATTTTTGACCAAATGATAATCTTAATGTAATTACCTTTTTGCGATTTTTTCTCAAAAAGGCTCAAATCACTGGGAAAAACCATTTTTCACAGAAATGTATGTTTTCAGGTTAAAACGAAGGTATTCCACAAATGTGCACTATTAGATAATTTTTGACCAAATGATAATCTCGATATAATTAGTTTTTTACGATGTTTTCTCCAAAATTGCAAAAATCACTGCCAAAAACCATTTTTCACAAAAACTTACGTTTTCAGGCCGAAACGAACGTTTTTCACTGTTAGATAGTTTTTGACCAAATGATAATCTCGATATAATTAGCTTTTTACGATGTTTTCTCCAAAATTACAAAAATCACTGGCAAAAACCATTTTTCACAAAAACGTACGTTTTCAGGCTGAAACGAACGTCTTCCACAAATTTGCACTGTTAGATAACTTTTGACCAAATGATAATCTTGATGTAATTACCTTTTCACGATGTTTTGTCGAAAACTGCTCAAAACACTGCCAAAAACAATTTTTCAAAAAAACCTACGTTTTCTACAAATTTGCGCTCTTAGATAAATTTTGACCAAATGATAATCTTGATGTAATTACCTTTTTATGATGTTTTCTCCAAAACTGCTCAGATCGCTGCCAAAAACCATTTTTCACAAAAACTTACGTTTTTCACTGTTAGATAATTTTTGACCAAATGATAATCTTGATGTAATTACCTTTTTATGATGTTTTCTCCAAAACTGCTCAGATCGCTGCCAAAAACCATTTTTCACAAAAACTTACGTTTTTCACTGTTAGATAATTTTTGACCAAATGATAATCTTGATGTAATTACCTTTTTATGATGTTTTCTCCAAAACTGCTCAGATCGCTGCCAAAAACCATTTTTCACAAAAACTTACGTTTTTCACTGTTAGATAATTTTTGACCAAATTATAATCTTGATGTAATTACCTTTTTACGATTTTTTCTCCAAAACTGCTCAAATCACTGCCAAAGACCATTTTACACAAAAACGCACGTTTCGAGGCTGAAACGAACGTTTTTCACTGTTAGATAGTTTGACCAAATGATAATCTGGATGTAATTACCTTTTTACGATTTTTTCTCCAAAACTGCTTAAATCACTGCCAAAAACCATTTTTCACAAAAACGTACGTTTACAGGCTGAAAGGAACGTTTTCCACAAATTTGCACTCTTAGATAATTTTTGATCAAATGATAATCTTGATGTAATTACCTTTTTACGATGTTTTCTCCAAAACTGCCTAAATCACTGCCAAAAACCATTTTACACAAAAACGCACGTTTTGAGGCTGAAACGAACGTTTTTCACTGTTAGATAAATTTTGACCAAATGATAATCTGGATGTAATTACCTTTTTACGATTTTTTCTCCAAAACTGCTTAAATCACTGCCAAAAACCATTTTTCACAAAAACTTACGTTTTCAGGGTGAAACGAACGTTTTTCACTGTTAGATAATTTTTGAATAAATGATAATCATGATATAATTAGCTTTTTACGATTTTTTCTCCAAAATTGAAAAAAATCACTGCCAAAAACCATTTTGCACAAAAACTTACGTTTTCAGGCTGAAACGAACGTTTTTCACTGTTAGATAATTTTTGACCAAATGATAATCTTGATATAATTAGCTTTTTACGATGTTTTCTCCAAAATTACAAAAATCACTGGCAAAAACCATTTTTCACAAAAACGTAAGTTTTCAGGCTGAAACGAACGTTCTGCACAAATTTGCACTGTTAGATAATTTTTGACCAAATGATAATCTTAATGTAATTACCTTTTTGCGATTTTTTCTCAAAAAGGCTCAAATCACTGGCAAAAACCATTTTTCAAAGAAATGTATGTTTTCAGGTTAAGACGAAGGTTTTCCACAAATGTCCACTATTAGATAATTTTTGAGCAAATGGTAATCTTGATGTAATTACCTTTTTACGATTTTTTCTCCGAAGCTGCTCAAATCAATGCCAAAAACCATTTTTCACAAAAACGTACGTTTTCAGGCTGAAACGAACGCTATCCACAAATATGCACTGTTAGATAATTTTTGACCAAATGATAATCTTGATGTAATTACCTTTTTACGATTTTTTCTCCAAAACTGCTCAAATCACTGCCAAAGACCATTTTACACAAAAACGCACGTTTTGAGGCTGAAACGAATGTTTTTTACTGTTAGATAAAGATTGACCAAATGATAATCTGGATGTAATTACCTTTTTACGATTTTTTCTCCAAAACTGCTTAAATCACTGCCAAAGACCATTTTTCACAAAAACTTACGTTTTCAGGCTGAAACGAACGTTTTTCACTGTTAGATAATTTTTGACCAAATGATAATCTTGATATAATTAGCTTTTTACGATGTTTTCTCCAAAATTACAAAAATCACTGGCAAAAACCATTTTTCACACAATTGTATGTTTTCAGGTTAAAACGAAGGTATTCCACAAATGTGCACTATTAGAAAAATTTGGACCAAATGATAATCTTGATGTAATTGCCTTTTTACGATTCTTTCTCTGAAGCTGCTCAAATCATTGCCAAAAACCATTTTTCACAAAAACGTAAGTTTTCAGGCTGAACAAGCGTTTTCCACAAATTTGCACTGTGAGATAATTTTTGACCAAATGATAATCTTGATGTAATTATCTTTCTACGATTTTTTCTGCAAAAAACGCTCAAATCACTGCAAAAAACCATTTTTTACAAAAACGTAAATTTTTAGGTTGAAAAGAACGTTTTCCACAGATGTGCACTGTTAAATAATTTTTGACCAAATGATAATCTTCATGTAATCACCTTTTTACGATTTTTTCTCCAAAACTGCTCAAATCACGGCCAAAAACCATTTTTCACAAAAACGTACTTTTTCAGGCTTAAAGGAGCGTTTTCCACAAATTTGCACTGTTAGATAACTTTTGACCAAATGATAATCTTGATGTAACTACCTTTCTACGATTTTTTCTCCAAAACTGCTTAAATCACTGCCAAAAACCATTTTTTACAAAAACGTAAATTTTTAGGTTGAAAAGAACGTTTTCCACAGATGTGCACTGTTAAATAATTTTTAACCAAATGATAATCTTGATGTAATTAGCTTTTTACGATTTTTTCTCCGAAGCTGCTCAAATCATTGCCAAAAACCACTTTTCACAAAAACGTACGTTTTCAGGCTGAAACGAACGTTATCCAAAAATGTGCACTGTTAGATAACTTTTGACCAAATGATAATCTTGATGTAACTACCTTTCTACGATTTTTTCTCCAAAACTGCTTAAATCACTGCCAAAAAGCATTTTTCACAAAAACTTACGTTTTCAGGCTCAAACGAACGTTTCTCACTGTTAGATAAATTTTGACCAAATGATAATGTTGATGTAATTACCTTTTTACGATTTTTTTCTCCAAAACTGCTTAAAGCACTTCCAAATAATATTTTTCGCAAAAACTTACGTTTTCAGGCTGAAACGAACCTTTTCCACAAATTTGCACCGTTAGATAATTTTTGACCAAATGATAATCTTAATGTAATTACATTTTTGCGATTTTTTCTCAAAAAGGCACAAATCACTGGGAAAAACCATTTTTCACAGAAATGTATGTTTTCAGGTTAAAACGAAGGTATTCCACAAATGTGCACTATAAGATAATTTTTGACCAAATGATAATCTCGATATAATTAGCTTTTTACGATGTTTTCTCCAAAATTACAAAAATCACTGGCAAAAACCATTTTTCACAAAAACGTACGTTTTCAGGCTGAAAAGAACGTCTTCCACAAATTTGCACTGTTAGATAACTTTTGACCAAATGATAATCTTGATGTAATTACCTTTTTACGATGTTTTCTCCAAAACTGCTCAAAACACTGCCAAAAACCATTTTTCACAAAAACGTACGTTTTTAGGCTGGAAAGAATGTTTTCCACAAATTTGCACTGTTAGATAATTTTTGACCAAATGGTAATCTTGATGTAATTACCTTTTTACGATTTTTTCTCCAAAACTGCTCAAATCACTGCCAAAAACCATTTTTCACAAAAACCTACGTTTTCTACAAATTTGCGCTGTTAGATAAATTTTGACCAAATGATAATCTTGATGTAATTACCTTTTTATGATGTTTTATCCAAAACTGCTCCGATCGCTGCCAAAAACCATTTCTCACAAGAACGTACGTTTTTCACTGTTAGATAATTTTTGACCAAATGATAATCTCTATATAATTAGCTTTTTACGATGTTTTCTCCAAAATTACAAAAATCACTGCCAAAAACCATTTTTCACAAAAACGTACGTTTTCAGGCTGAAACGAACGTTTTCCACAAATTTGCACTGTTAGATAACTTTTGACCAAATGATAATCTTGATGTAATTCCCTTTCTACGATTTTTTCTCCAAAACTGCTTAAATCACTGCCAAAAAGCATTTTTCACAAAAACTTACGTTTTCAGGCTCAAACGAACGTTTTTCACTGTTAGATAAATTTTGACCAAATGATAATGTTGATGTAATTACCTTTTTACGATTTTTTTCTCCAAAACTGCTTAAAGCACTTCCAAATACCATTTTTCACAAAAACTTACGTTTTCAGGCTGAAACGAACCTTTTCCACAAATTTGCACCGTTAGATAACTTTTGACCAAATGATAATCTTAATGTAATTACCTTTTTGCGATTTTTTCTCAAAAAGGCTCAAATCACTGGGAAAAACCATTTTTCACAGAAATGTATGTTTTCAGGTTAAAACGAAGGTATTCCACAAATGTGCACTATTAGATAATTTTTGACCAAATGATAATCTCGATATAATTAGTTTTTTACGATGTTTTCTCCAAAATTGCAAAAATCACTGCCAAAAACCATTTTTCACAAAAACTTACGTTTTCAGGCCGAAACGAACGTTTTTCACTGTTAGATAGTTTTTGACCAAATGATAATCTCGATATAATTAGCTTTTTACGATGTTTTCTCCAAAATTACAAAAATCACTGGCAAAAACCATTTTTCACAAAAACGTACGTTTTCAGGCTGAAACGAACGTCTTCCACAAATTTGCACTGTTAGATAACTTTTGACCAAATGATAATCTTGATGTAATTACCTTTTCACGATGTTTTGTCGAAAACTGCTCAAAACACTGCCAAAAACAATTTTTCAAAAAAACCTACGTTTTCTACAAATTTGCGCTCTTAGATAAATTTTGACCAAATGATAATCTTGATGTAATTACCTTTTTATGATGTTTTCTCCAAAACTGCTCAGATCGCTGCCAAAAACCATTTTTCACAAAAACTTACGTTTTTCACTGTTAGATAATTTTTGACCAAATGATAATCTTGATGTAATTACCTTTTTATGATGTTTTCTCCAAAACTGCTCAGATCGCTGCCAAAAACCATTTTTCACAAAAACTTACGTTTTTCACTGTTAGATAATTTTTGACCAAATGATAATCTTGATGTAATTACCTTTTTATGATGTTTTCTCCAAAACTGCTCAGATCGCTGCCAAAAACCATTTTTCACAAAAACTTACGTTTTTCACTGTTAGATAATTTTTGACCAAATTATAATCTTGATGTAATTACCTTTTTACGATTTTTTCTCCAAAACTGCTCAAATCACTGCCAAAGACCATTTTACACAAAAACGCACGTTTCGAGGCTGAAACGAACGTTTTTCACTGTTAGATAGTTTGACCAAATGATAATCTGGATGTAATTACCTTTTTACGATTTTTTCTCCAAAAC
>OX421445.1:42234399-42281353 GCA_949126865.1 Montipora capitata | reverse complement strand
CTGGCACTGTAATTTTCACTTTTTTAAAATTGGTCATGATAAACGTTTTTGCTGTTTTTACTGGAAAACTGCTGCAAACACTGCAAAATAGTAGTTTTCATAAAACGTGTTATTTAGAGGCTAAAACGAACGTTTTGCACAATTTTGCACTGGCACTGTAATTTTCACTTTTTAAAAATTGGTCATGATAAACGTTTTTGCTGTTTTTACTGGAAAACTGCTGCAAACACTGCAAAATAGTAGTTTCAGAAAACGTGTATTTAGAGGCTAAAACGAACCGTTTTGCACAATTTTGCACTGGCACTGTAATTTTAACTTTTTGAAAAATTGGTCATGATAAATGTTTTTGCCGTTTTTACTGGAAAACTGCTGCAAACACTGCAAAATAGTAGTTTTCATAAAACGTGTTATTTAGACGCTAAAACGAACGTTTTGCACAATTTTGCACTGGCACTGTAATTTTAACTTTTTAAAAATTGGTCATGATAAACGTTTTTGCTGTTTTTACTGGAAAACTGCTGCAAACACTGCAAAATAGTAGTTTTCATAAAACGTGTTATTTAGAGGCTAAAACGAACGTTTTGCACAATTTTGCACTGGCACTGTAATTTTCACTTTTTTAAAAATTGGTCATGATAAACGTTTTTGCTGTTTTTACTGGAAAACTGCTGCAAACACTGCAAAATAGTAGTTTTCATAAAACGTGTTATTTAGAGGCTAAAACGAACGTTTTGCACAATTTTGCACTGGCACTGTAATTTTAACTTTTTTAAAAATTGGTCATGATAAACGTTTTTGCTGTTTTTACTGGAAAACTGCTGCAAACACTGCAAAATAGTAGTTTTCATAAACGTGTTTATTTAGAGGCTAAAACGAACGTTTTGCACAATTTTGCACTGGCACTGTAATTTTCACTTTTTTAAAATTGGTCATAATAAACGTTTTTGCTGTTTTTACTGGAAAACTGCGGCAAACACTGCAAAATAGTAGTTTTCATAAAACGTGTTATTTAGACGCTAAAACGAACGTTTTGCGCAATTTTGCACTGGCACTGTAATTTTAACTTTTTTAAAAATTGGTCATGATAAACGTTTTTGCCGTTTTTACTAAAAAACTGCTGCAAACACTGCAAAATAGTAGTTTTCATAAAACGTGTTATTTAGAGGCTAAAACGAACGTTTTGCACAATTTGCACTGGCACTGTAATTTTCACTTTTTTAAAAATTGGTCATGATAAACGTTTTTGCTGTTTTTACTGGAAAACTGCTGCAAACACTGCAAAATAGTAGTTTTCATAAAACGTGTTATTTAGAGGCTAAAACGAACGTTTTGCACATTTTGCACTGGCACTGTAATTTTAACTTTTTTAAAAATGGTCATGATAAACGTTTTTGCTGTTTTACTGGAAAACTGCTGCAAACACTGCAAAATAGTAGTTTTCATAAAACGTGTTATTTAGACGCTAAAACGAACGTTTTGCACAATTTTGCACTGGCACTGTAATTTTCACTTTTTTAAAAATTGGTCATGATAAACGTTTTTGCTGTTTTTACTGGAAAACTGCTGCAAACACTGCAAAATAGTAGTTTTCAGAAAACGTGTTATTTAGACGCTAAAACGAACGTTTTGCACAATTTTGCACTGGCACTGTAATTTTAACTTTTTTAAAAATTGGTCATGATAAACGTTTTTGCTGTTTTTACTGGAAAACTGCTGCAAACACTGCAAAATAGTAGTTTTCATAAAACGTGTTATTTAGAGGCTAAAACGAACGTTTTGCGCAATTTGCACTGGCACTGTAATTTTCACTTTTTTAAAAATTGGTCATGATAAACGTTTTTGCTGTTTTTACTGGAAAACTGCTGCAAACACTGCAAAATAGTAGTTTTCATAAAACGTGTTATTTAGAGCTAACGAACGTTTTGCACAATTTTGCACTGGCACTGTAATTTTCACTTTTTTAAAAATTGGTCATAATAAACGTTTTTGCTGTTTTTACTGGAAAACTGCTGCAAACACTGCAAAATAGTAGTTTTCATAAAACGTGTTATTTAGACGCTAAAACGAACGTTTTGCGCAATTTTGCACTGGCACTGTAATTTTAACTTTTTTAAAAATTGGTCATGATAAACGTTTTTGCCGTTTTTACTAAAAAACTGCTGCAAACACTGCAAAATAGTAGTTTTCATAAAACGTGTTATTTAGACGCTAAAACGAACGTTTTGCACAATTTTGCACTGGCACTGTAATTTTCACTTTTTTAAAAATTGGTCATGATAAACGTTTTTGCTGTTTTTACTGGAAAACTGCTGCAAACACTGCAAAATAGTAGTTTTCATAAAACGTGTTATTTAGAGGCTAAAACGAACGTTTTGCACAATTTTGCACTGGCACTGTAATTTTCACTTTTTTAAAAATTGGTCATGATAAACGTTTTTGCTGTTTTTACTGGAAAACTGCTGCAAACACTGCAAAATAGTAGTTTTCAGAAAACGTGTTATTTAGAGGCTAAAACGAACGTTTTGCACAATTTTGCACTGGCACTGTAATTTTAACTTTTTGAAAAATTGGTCATGATAAATGTTTTTGCCGTTTTTACTGGAAAACTGCTGCAAACACTGCAAAATAGTAGTTTTCATAAAACGTGTTATTTAGACGCTAAAACGAACGTTTTGCACAATTTTGCACTGGCACTGTAATTTTAACTTTTTTAAAAATTGGTCATGATAAACGTTTTTGCTGTTTTTACTGGAAAACTGCTGCAAACACTGCAAAATAGTAGTTTTCATAAAACGTGTTATTTAGACGCTAAAACGAACGTTTTGCACAATTTTGCACTGGCACTGTAATTTTAACTTTTTTAAAAATTGGTCATGATAAACGTTTTTGCTGTTTTTACTGGAAAACTGCTGCAAACACTGCAAAATAGTAGTTTTCATAAAACGTGTTATTTAGAGGCTAAAACGAACGTTTTGCACAATTTTGCACTGGCACTGTAATTTTCACTTTTTTAAAAATTGGTCATGATAAACGTTTTTGCTGTTTTTACTGGAAAACTGCTGCAAACACTGCAAAATAGTAGTTTTCATAAAACGTGTTATTTAGAGGCTAAAACGAACGTTTTGCACAATTTTGCACTGGCACTGTAATTTTAACTTTTTTAAAAATTGGTCATGATAAACGTTTTTGCTGTTTTTACTGGAAAACTGCTGCAAACACTGCAAAATAGTAGTTTTCATAAAACGTGTTATTTAGAGGCTAAAACGAACGTTTTGCACAATTTTGCACTGGCACTGTAATTTTCACTTTTTTAAAAATTGGTCATAATAAACGTTTTTGCTGTTTTTACTGGAAAACTGCGGCAAACACTGCAAAATAGTAGTTTTCATAAAACGTGTTATTTAGACGCTAAAACGAACGTTTTGCGCAATTTTGCACTGGCACTGTAATTTTAACTTTTTTAAAAATTGGTCATGATAAACGTTTTTGCCGTTTTTACTAAAAAACTGCTGCAAACACTGCAAAATAGTAGTTTTCATAAAACGTGTTATTTAGAGGCTAAAACGAACGTTTTGCACAATTTTGCACTGGCACTGTAATTTTCACTTTTTTAAAAATTGGTCATGATAAACGTTTTTGCTGTTTTTACTGGAAAACTGCTGCAAACACTGCAAAATAGTAGTTTTCATAAAACGTGTTATTTAGAGGCTAAAACGAACGTTTTGCACAATTTTGCACTGGCACTGTAATTTTAACTTTTTTAAAAATTGGTCATGATAAACGTTTTTGCTGTTTTTACTGGAAAACTGCTGCAAACACTGCAAAATAGTAGTTTTCATAAAACGTGTTATTTAGACGCTAAAACGAACGTTTTGCACAATTTTGCACTGGCACTGTAATTTTCACTTTTTTAAAAATTGGTCATGATAAACGTTTTTGCTGTTTTTACTGGAAAACTGCTGCAAACACTGCAAAATAGTAGTTTTCAGAAAACGTGTTATTTAGACGCTAAAACGAACGTTTTGCACAATTTTGCACTGGCACTGTAATTTTAACTTTTTTAAAAATTGGTCATGATAAACGTTTTTGCTGTTTTTACTGGAAAACTGCTGCAAACACTGCAAAATAGTAGTTTTCATAAAACGTGTTATTTAGAGGCTAAAACGAACGTTTTGCGCAATTTTGCACTGGCACTGTAATTTTCACTTTTTTAAAAATTGGTCATGATAAACGTTTTTGCTGTTTTTACTGGAAAACTGCTGCAAACACTGCAAAATAGTAGTTTTCATAAAACGTGTTATTTAGAGGCTAAAACGAACGTTTTGCACAATTTTGCACTGGCACTGTAATTTTCACTTTTTTAAAAATTGGTCATGATAAACGTTTTTGCTGTTTTTACTGGAAAACTGCTGCAAACACTGCAAAATAGTAGTTTTCATAAAACGTGTTATTTAGAGGCTAAAACGAACGTTTTGCACAATTTTGCACTGGCACTGTAATTTTAACTTTTTTAAAAATTGGTCATGATAAACGTTTTTGCTGTTTTTACTGGAAAACTGCTGCAAACACTGCAAAATAGTAGTTTTCAGAAAACGTGTTATTTAGAGGCTAAAACGAACGTTTTGCACAATTTTGCACTGGCACTGTAATTTTCACTTTTTTAAAAATTGGTCATAATAAACGTTTTTGCTGTTTTTACTGGAAAACTGCGGCAAACACTGCAAAATAGTAGTTTTCATAAAACGTGTTATTTAGACGCTAAAACGAACGTTTTGCGCAATTTTGCACTGGCACTGTAATTTTAACTTTTTTAAAAATTGGTCATGATAAACGTTTTTGCCGTTTTTACTAAAAAACAGCTGCAAACACTGCAAAATAGTAGTTTTCATAAAACGTGTTATTTAGAGGCTAAAACGAACGTTTTGCACAATTTTGCACTGGCACTGTAATTTTCACTTTTTTAAAAATTGTTCATGATAAACGTTTTTGCTGTTTTTACTGGAAAACTGCTGCAAACACTGCAAAATAGTAGTTTTCATAAAACGTGTTATTTAGAGGCTAAAACGAACGTTTTGCACAATTTTGCACTGGCACTGTAATTTTAACTTTTTTAAAAATTGGTCATGATAAACGTTTTTGCTGTTTTTACTGGAAAACTGCTGCAAACACTGCAAAATAGTAGTTTTCAGAAAACGTGTTATTTAGAGGCTAAAACGAACGTTTTGCACAATTTTGCACTGGCACTGTAATTTTCACTTTTTTAAAAATTGGTCATAATAAACGTTTTTGCTGTTTTTACTGGAAAACTGCGGCAAACACTGCAAAATAGTAGTTTTCATAAAACGTGTTATTTAGACGCTGAAACGAACGTTTTGCGCAATTTTGCACTGGCACTGTAATTTTAACTTTTTTAAAAATTGGTCATGATAAACGTTTTTGCCGTTTTTACTAAAAAACTGCTGCAAACACTGCAAAATAGTAGTTTTCATAAAACGTGTTATTTAGAGGCTAAAACGAACGTTTTGCACAATTTTGCACTGGCACTGTAATTTTCACTTTTTTAAAAATTGGTCATGATAAACGTTTTTGCTGTTTTTACTGGAAAACTGCTGCAAACACTGCAAAATAGTAGTTTTCATAAAACGTGTTATTTAGAGGCTAAAACGAACGTTTTGCACAATTTTGCACTGGCACTGTAATTTTAACTTTTTTAAAAATTGGTCATGATAAACGTTTTTGCTGTTTTTACTGGAAAACTGCTGCAAACACTGCAAAATAGTAGTTTTCATAAAACGTGTTATTTAGAGGCTAAAACGAACGTTTTGCACAATTTTGCACTGGCACTGTAATTTTCACTTTTTTAAAAATTGGTCATGATAAACGTTTTTGCTGTTTTTACTGGAAAACTGCTGCAAACACTGCAAAATAGTAGTTTTCATAAAACGTGTTATTTAGAGGCTAAAACGAACGTTTTGCACAATTTTGCACTGGCACTGTAATTTTAACTTTTTTAAAAATTGGTCATGATAAACGTTTTTGCTGTTTTTACTGGAAAACTGCTGCAAACACTGCAAAATAGTAGTTTTCATAAAACGTGTTATTTAGAGGCTGAAACGAACGTTTTGCGCAATTTTGCACTGGCACTGTAATTTTCACTTTTTTAAAAATTGGTCATGATAAACGTTTTTGCTGTTTTTACTGGAAAACTGCTGCAAACACTGCAAAATAGTAGTTTTCATAAAACGTGTTATTTAGAGGCTAAAACGAACGTTTTGCACAATTTTGCACTGGCACTGTAATTTTCACTTTTTTAAAAATTGGTCATGATAAACGTTTTTGCTGTTTTTACTGGAAAACTGCTGCAAACACTGCAAAATAGTAGTTTTCATAAAACGTGTTATTTAGACGCTAAAACGAACGTTTTGCACAATTTTGCACTGGCACTGTAATTTTAACTTTTTTAAAAATTGGTCATGATAAACGTTTTTGCTGTTTTTACTGGAAAACTGCTGCAAACACTGCAAAATAGTAGTTTTCAGAAAACGTGTTATTTAGAGGCTAAAACGAACGTTTTGCACAATTTTGCACTGGCACTGTAATTTTCACTTTTTTAAAAATTGGTCATGATAAACGTTTTTGCCGTTTTTACTGGAAACTGCTGCAAACACTGCAAAATAGTAGTTTTCATAAAACGTGTTATTAAGAGGCTAAAACGAACGTTTTGCACAATTTTGCACTCGCACTGTAATTTTAACTTTTTTAAAAATTGGTCATGATAAACGTTTTTGCCGTTTTTACTGGAAACTGCTGCAAACACTGCAAAATAGTAGTTTTCATAAAACGTGTTATTAAGAGGCTAAAACGAACGTTTTGCACAATTTTGCACTCGCACTGTAATTTTAACTTTTTTAAAAATTGGTCATGATAAACGTTTTTGCTGTTTTTACTGGAAAACTGCTGCAAACACTGCAAAATAGTAGTTTTCATAAAACGTGTTATTTAGACGCTAAAACGAACGTTTTGCACAATTTTGCACTGGCACTGTAATTTTAACTTTTTTAAAAATTGGTCATGATAAACGTTTTTGCCGTTTTTACTAAAAAACGGCTGCAAACACTGCAAAATAGTAGTTTTCATAAAACGTGTTATTTAGACGCTAAAACGAACGTTTTGCACAATTTTGCACTGGCACTGTAATTTTCACTTTTTTAAAAATTGGTCATGATAAACGTTTTTGCTGTTTTTACTGGAAAACTGCTGCAAACACTGCAAAATAGTAGTTTTCATAAAACGTGTTATTTAGAGGCTAAAACGAACGTTTTGCACAATTTTGCACTGGCACTGTAATTTTAACTTTTTTAAAAATTGGTCATGATAAACGTTTTTGCTGTTTTTACTGGAAAACTGCTGCAAACACTGCAAAATAGTAGTTTTCATAAAACTTGTTATTTAGACGCTAAAACGAACGTTTTGCGCAATTTTGCACTGGCACTGTAATTTTCACTTTTTTAAAAATTGGTCATGATAAAGGTTTTTGCCGTTTTTACTAAAAAACAGCTGCAAACACTGCAAAATAGTAGTTTTCATAAAACGTGTTATTTAGAGGCTAAAACGAACGTTTTGCACAATTTTGCACTGGCACTGTAATTTTCACTTTTTTAAAAATTGGTCATGATAAACGTTTTTGCTGCTTTTACTGGAAAACTGCTGCAAACACTGCAAAATAGTAGTTTTCATAAAACGTGTTATTTAGAGGCTAAAACGAACGTTTTGCACAATTTTGCACTGGCACTGTAATTTTAACTTTTTTAAAAATTGGTCATGATAAACGTTTTTGCTGTTTTTACTAAAAAACAGCTGCAAACACTGCAAAATAGTAGTTTTCATAAAACGTGTTATTTAGAGGCTAAAACGAACGTTTTGCACAATTTTGCACTGGCACTGTAATTTTCACTTTTTTAAAAATTGGTCATGATAAACGTTTTTGCTGCTTTTACTGGAAAACTGCTGCAAACACTGCAAAATAGTAGTTTTCATAAAACGTGTTATTTAGAGGCTAAAACGAACGTTTTGCACAATTTTGCACTGGCACTGTAATTTTAACTTTTTAAAAAATTGGTCATGATAAACGTTTTTGCTGTTTTTACTGGAGAACTGCTGCAAACACTGCAAAATAGTAGTTTTCATAAAACGTGTTATTTAGAGGCTAAAACGAACGTTTTGCACAATTTTGCACTGGCACTGTAATTTTAACTTTTTTAAAAATTGGTCATGATAAACGTTTTTGCTGTTTTTACTGGAAAACTGCTGCAAACACTGCAAAATAGTATTCATAAAACGTGTTATTTAGACGCTAAAACGAACGTTTTGCACAATTTTGCACTGGCACTGTAATTTTCACTTTTTTAAAAATTGGTCATGATAAACGTTTTTGCTGTTTTTACTGGAAAACTGCTGCAAACACTGCAAAATAGTAGTTTTCATAAAACGTGTTATTTAGACGCTAAAACGAACGTTTTGCACAATTTTGCACTGGCACTGTAATTTTAACTTTTTTAAAAATTGGTCATGATAAACGTTTTTGCCGTTTTTACTGGAAAACTGCTGCAAACACTGCAAAATAGTAGTTTTCATAAAACGTGTTATTTAGACGCTAAAACGAACGTTTTGCACAATTTTGCACTGGCACAGTAATTTTCACTTTTTTAAAAATTGGTCATGATAAACGTTTTTGCTGTTTTTACTGGAAAACTGCTGCAAACACTGCAAAATAGTAGTTTTTATAAAACGTGTTATTTAGAGGCTAAAACGAACGTTTTGCACAATTTTGCACGGGCACTGTAATTTTAACTTTTTTAAAAATTGGTCATGATAAACGTTTTTGCTGTTTTTACTGGAAAACTGCTGCAAACACTGCAAAATAGTAGTTTTCATAAAACGTGTTATTTAGACGCTAAAACGAACGTTTTGCACAATTTTGCACTGGCACTGTAATTTTCACTTTTTTAAAAATTGGTCATGATAAACGTTTTTGCTGTTTTTACTGGAAAACTGCTGCAAACACTGCAAAATAGTAGTTTTCATAAAACGTGTTATTTAGACGCTAAAACGAACGTTTTGCACAATTTTGCACTGGCACTGTAATTTTAACTTTTTTAAAAATTGGTCATGATAAACGTTTTTGCTGTTTTTACTGGAAAACTGCGGCAAACACTGCAAAATAGTAGTTTTCATAAAACGTGTTATTTAGACGCTAAAACGAACGTTTTGCGCAATTTTGCACTGGCACTGTAATTTTAACTTTTTTAAAAATTGGTCATGATAAAGGTTTTTGCCGTTTTTACTAAAAAACAGCTGCAAACACTGCAAAATAGTAGTTTTCATAAAACGTGTTATTTAGAGGCTAAAACGAACGTTTTGCACAATTTTGCACTGGCACTGTAATTTTAACTTTTTAAAAAATTGGTCATGATAAACGTTTTTGCTGTTTTTACTGGAGAACTAATGCAAACACTGCAAAATAGTAGTTTTCATAAAACGTGTTATTTAGAGGCTAAAACGAACGTTTTGCACAATTTTGCACTGGCACTGTAATTTTAACTTTTTTAAAAATTGGTCATGATAAACGTTTTTGCTGTTTTTACTGGAAAACTGCTGCAAACACTGCAAAATAGTAGTTTTCATAAAACGTGTTATTTAGACGCTAAAACGAACGTTTTGCACAATTTTGCACTGGCACTGTAATTTTCACTTTTTTAAAAATTGGTCATGATAAACGTTTTTGCCGTTTTTACTGGAAAACTGCTGCAAACACTGCAAAATAGTAGTTTTCATAAAACGTGTTATTTAGACGCTAAAACGAACGTTTTGCACAATTTTGCACTGGCACTGTAATTTTCACTTTTTTAAAAATTGGTCATGATAAACGCTTTTGCTGTTTTTACTGGAAAACTGCTGCAAACACTGCAAAATAGTAGTTTTCATAAAACGTGTTATTTAGAGGCTAAAACGAACGTTTTGCACAATTTTGCACTGGCACTGTAATTTTAACTTTTTAAAAAATTGGTCATGATAAACGTTTTTGCTGTTTTTACTGGAAAACTGCTGAAAACACTGCAAAATAGTAGTTTTCATAAAACGTGTTATTTAGACGCTAAAACGAACGTTTTGCACAATTTTTGCAGTGGCACTGTAGTTTTAACTTTTTTAAAAATTGGTCATGATAAACGTTTTTGCCGTTTTTACTGCAAAACTGCTGCAAACACTGCAAAATAGTAGTTTTCATAAAATGTGTTATTTAGGCGCTAAAACGAACGTTTTGCACAATTTTGCACTGGCACTGTAATTTTAACTTTTTTAAAAATTGGTCATGATAAACGTTTTTGCTGTTTTTACTGGAAAACTGCTGCAAACACTGCAAAATAGTAGTTTTCATAAAACGTGTTATTTAGAGGCTAAAACGAACGTTTTGCACAATTTTGCACTGGCACTGTAATTTTAACTTTTTTAAAAATTGGTCATGATAAACGTTTTTGCTGTTTTTACTGGAAAACTGCTGCAAACACTGCAAAATAGTAGTTTTCATAAAACGTGTTATTTAGACGCTAAAACGAACGTTTTGCACAATTTTGCACTGGCACTGTAATTTTAACTTTTTTAAAAATTGGTCATGATAAATGTTTTTGCCGTTTTTACTGGAAAACTGCTGCAAACACTGCAAAATAGTAGTTTTCATAAAACGTGTTATTTAGAGGCTAAAACGAACGTTTTGCACAATTTTGCACTGGCACTGTAATTTTAACTTTTTTAAAAATTGGTCATGATAAACGTTTTTGCTGTTTTTACTGGAAAACTGCTGCAAACACTGCAAAATAGTAGTTTTCATAAAACGTGTTATTTAGAGGCTAAAACGAACGTTTTGCACAATTTTGCACTGGCACTGTGATTTTCACTTTTTTAAAAATTGGTCATGATAAACGTTTTTGCTGTTTTTACTGGAAAACTGCTGCAAACACTGCAAAATAGTAGTTTTCAGAAAACGTGTTATTTAGAGGCTAAAACGAACGTTTTGCACAATTTTGCACTGGCACTGTAATTTTAACTTTTTTAAAAATTGGTCATGATAAATGTTTTTGCCGTTTTTACTGGAAAACTGCTGCAAACACTGCAAAATAGTAGTTTTCATAAAACGTGTTATTTAGACGCTAAAACGAACGTTTTGCACAATTTTGCACTGGCACTGTAATTTTAACTTTTTTAAAAATTGGTCATGATAAACGTTTTTGCTGTTTTTACTGGAAAATTGCTGCAAACACTGCAAAATAGTAGTTTTCATAAAACGTGTTATTTAGACGCTAAAACGAACGTTTTGCACAATTTTGCACTGGCACTGTAATTTTAACTTTTTTAAAAATTGGTCATGATAAACGTTTTTGCTGTTTTTACTAGAAAACTGCTGCAAACACTGCAAAATAGTAGTTTTCATAAAACGTGTTATTTAGAGGCTAAAACGAACGTTTTGCACAATTTTGCACTGGCACTGTAATTTTCACTTTTTTAAAAATTGGTCATGATAAACGTTTTTGCTGTTTTTACTGGAAAACTGCTGCAAACACTGCAAAATAGTAGTTTTCAGAAAACGTGTTATTTAGAGGCTAAAACGAACGTTTTGCACAATTTTGCACTGGCACTGTAATTTTCACTTTTTTAAAAATTGGTCATAATAAACGTTTTTGCTGTTTTTACTGGAAAACTGCGGCAAACACTGCAAAATAGTAGTTTTCATAAAACGTGTTATTTAGACGCTAAAACGAACGTTTTGCGCAATTTTGCAGTGGCACTGTAATTTTAACTTTTTTAAAAATTGGTCATGATAAACGTTTTTGCCGTTTTTACTAAAAAACTGCTGCAAACACTGCAAAATAGTAGTTTTCATAAAACGTGTTATTTAGAGGCTAAAACGAACGTTTTGCACAATTTTGCACTGGCACTGTAATTTTCACTTTTTTAAAAATTGGTCATGATAAACGCTTTTGCTGTTTTTACTGGAAAACTGCTGCAAACACTGCAAAATAGTAGTTTTCATAAAACGTGTTATTTAGACGCTAAAACGAACGTTTTGCACAATTTTGCACTGGCACTGTAATTTTAACTTTTTAAAAAATTGGTCATGATAAACGTTTTTGCTGTTTTTACTGGAGAACTGCTGCAAACACTGCAAAATAGTAGTTTTCATAAAACGTGTTATTTAGAGGCTAAAACGAACGTTTTGCAGAATTTTGCACTGGCACTGTAATTTTAACTTTTTTAAAAATTGGTCATGATAAACGTTTTTGCTGTTTTTACTGGAAAACTGCTGCAAACACTGCAAAATAGTAGTTTTCATAAAACGTGTTATTTAGACGCTAAAACGAACGTTTTGCACAATTTTGCACTGGCACTGTAATTTTCACTTTTTTAAAAATTGGTCATGATAAACGTTTTTGCTGTTTTTACTGGAAAACTGCTGCAAACACTGCAAAATAGTAGTTTTCATAAAACGTGTTATTTAGAGGCTAAAACGAACGTTTTCCACAATTTTGCACTGGCACTGTAATTTTAACTTTTTTAAAAATTGGTCATGATAAACGTTTTTGCCGTTTTTAATGGAAAACTGCTGCAAACACTGCAAAATAGTAGTTTTTATAAAACGTGTTATTTAGACGCTAAAACGAACGTTTTGCACAATTTTGCACTGGCACTGTAATTTTCACTTTTTTAAAAATTGGTCATGATAAACGTTTTTGCTGTTTTTACTGGAAAACTGCTGCAAACACTGCAAAATAGTAGTTTTCATAAAACGTGTTATTTAGAGGCTAAAACGAACGTTTTGCACAATTTTGCACTGGCACTGTAATTTTAACTTTTTTAAAAATTGGTCATGATAAACGTTTTTGCTGTTTTTACTGGAAAACTGCTGCAAACACTGCAAAATAGTAGTTTTCATAAAACGTGTTATTTAGAGGCTAAAACGAACGTTTTGCACAATTTTGCACTGGCACTGTAATTTTAACTTTTTTAAAAATTGGTCATGATAAACGTTTTTGCTGTTTTTACTGGAAAACTGCTGCAAACACTGCAAAATAGTAGTTTTCATAAAACGTGTTATTTAGAGGCTAAAACGAACGTTTTGCGCAATTTTGCACTGGCACTGTAATTTTAACTTTTTTAAAAATTGGTCATGATAAACGTTTTTGCTGTTTTTACTGGAAAACTGCTGCAAACACTGCAAAATAGTAGTTTTCATAAAACGTGTTATTTAGAGGCTAAAACGAACGTTTTGCACAATTTTGCACTGGCACTGTAATTTTAACTTTTTTAAAAATTGGTCATGATAAACGTTTTTGCCGTTTTTACTGGAAAACTGCTGCAAACACTGCAAAATAGTAGTTTTCATAAAACGTGTTATTTAGACGCTAAAACGAACGTTTTGCACAATTTTGCACTGGCACTGTAATTTTCACTTTTTTAAAAATTGGTCATGATAAACGCTTTTGCTGTTTTTACTGGAAAACTGCTGCAAACACTGCAAAATAGTAGTTTTCATAAAACGTGTTATTTAGAGGCTAAAACGAACGTTTTGCACAATTTTGCACTGGCACTGTAATTTTAACTTTTTAAAAAATTGGTCATGATAAACGTTTTTGCTGTTTTTACTGGAAAACTGCTGCAAACACTGCAAAATAGTAGTTTTCATCAAACGTGTTATTTAGAGGCTAAAACGAACGTTTTGCACAATTTTGCACTGGCACTGTAATTTTCACTTTTTTAAAAATTGGTCATGATAAACGTTTTTGCTCTTTTTACTGGAAAACTGCTGCAAACACTGCAAAATAGTAGTTTTCATAAAACGTGTTATTTAGAGGCTAAAACGAACGTTTTGCACAATTTTGCACTGGCACAGTAATTTTCACTTTTTTAAAAATTGGTCATGATAAACGTTTTTGCCGTTTTTACTGGAAAACTGCTGCAAACACTGCAAAATAGTAGTTTTCATAAAATGTGTTATTTAGGCGCTAAAACGAACGTTTTGCACAATTTTGCACTGGCACTGTAATTTTCACTTTTTTAAAAATTGGTCATGATAAACGTTTTTGCTGTTTTTACTGGAAAACTGCTGCAAACACTGCAAAATAGTAGTTTTCATAAAACGTGTTATTTAGAGGCTAAAACGAACGTTTTGCACAATTTTGCACTGGCACTGTAATTTTAACTTTTTTAAAAATTGGTCATGATAAACGTTTTTGCTGTTTTTACTGGAAAACTGCTGCAAACACTGCAAAATAGTAGTTTTCATAAAACGTGTTATTTAGACGCTAAAACGAACGTTTTGCACAATTTTGCACTGGCACTGTAATTTTAACTTTTTTAAAAATTGGTCATGATAAATGTTTTTGCCGTTTTTACTGGAAAACTGCTGCAAACACTGCAAAATAGTAGTTTTCATAAAACGTGTTATTTAGAGGCTAAAAGGAACGTTTTGCACAATTTTGCACTGGCACTGTAATTTTAACTTTTTTAAAAATTGGTCATGATAAATGTTTTTGCCGTTTTTACTGGAAAACTGCTGCAAACACTGCAACATAGTAGTTTTCATAAAACGTGTTATTTAGAGGCTAAAACGAACGTTTTGCACAATTTTGCACTGGCACTGTAATTTTAACTTTTTTAAAAATTGGTCATGATAAACGTTTTTGCTGTTTTTACTGGAAAACTGCTGCAAACACTGCAAAATAGTAGTTTTCAGAAAACGTGTTATTTAGAGGCTAAAACGAACGTTTTGCACAATTTTGCACTGGCACTGTAATTTTAACTTTTTTAAAAATTGGTCATGATAAATGTTTTTGCCGTTTTTACTGGAAAACTGCTGCAAACACTGCAAAATAGTAGTTTTCATAAAACGTGTTATTTAGACGCTAAAACGAACGTTTTGCACAATTTTGCACTGGCACTGTAATTTTAACTTTTTTAAAAATTGGTCATGATAAACGTTTTTGCTGTTTTTACTGGAAAATTCCTGCAAACACTGCAAAATAGTAGTTTTCATAAAACGTGTTATTTAGACGCTAAAACGAACGTTTTGCACAATTTTGCACTGGCACTGTAATTTTAACTTTTTAAAAAATTGGTCATGATAAACGTTTTTGCGGTTTTTACTGGAGAACTGCTGCAAACACTGCAAAATAGTAGTTTTCATAAAACGTGTTATTTAGAGGCTAAAACGAACGTTTTGCACAATTTTGCACTGGCACTGTAATTTTAACTTTTTTAAAAATTGGTCATGATAAACGTTTTTGCTGTTTTTACTGGAAAACTGCTGCAAACACTGCAAAATAGTAGTTTTCATAAAACGTGTTATTTAGACGCTAAAACGAACGTTTTGCACAATTTTGCACTGGCACTGTAATTTTCACTTTTTTAAAAATTGGTCATGATAAACGTTTTTGCTGTTTTTACTGGAAAACTGCTGCAAACATTGCAAAATAGTAGTTTTCATAAAACGTGTTATTTAGAGGCTAAAACGAACGTTTTGCACAATTTTGCACTGGCACTGTAATTTTAACTTTTTTAAAAATTGGTCATGATAAACGTTTTTGCCGTTTTTAATGGAAAACTGCTGCAAACACTGCAAAATAGTAGTTTTTATAAAACGTGTTATTTAGACGCTAAAACGAACGTTTTGCACAATTTTGCACTGGCACTGTAATTTTCACTTTTTTAAAAATTGGTCATGATAAACGTTTTTGCTGTTTTTACTGGAAAACTGCTGCAAACACTGCAAAATAGTAGTTTTCATAAAACGTGTTATTTAGAGGCTAAAACGAACGTTTTGCACAATTTTGCACTGGCACTGTAATTTTAACTTTTTTAAAAATTGGTCATGATAAACGTTTTTGCTGTTTTTACTGGAAAACTGCTGCAAACACTGCAAAATAGTAGTTTTCATAAAACGTGTTATTTAGAGGCTAAAACGAACGTTTTGCGCAATTTTGCACTGGCACTGTAATTTTAACTTTTTTAAAAATTGGTCATGATAAACGTTTTTGCTGTTTTTACTGGAAAACTGCTGCAAACACTGCAAAATAGTAGTTTTCATAAAACGTGTTATTTAGAGGCTAAAACGAACGTTTTGCACAATTTTGCACTGGCACTGTAATTTTAACTTTTTTAAAAATTGGTCATGATAAACGTTTTTGCTGTTTTTACTGGAAAACTGCTGCAAACACTGCAAAATAGTAGTTTTCATAAAACGTGTTATTTAGACGCTAAAACGAACGTTTTGCACAATTTTGCACTGGCACTGTAATTTTAACTTTTTTAAAAATTGGTCATGATAAACGTTTTTGCCGTTTTTACTGGAAAACTGCTGCAAACACTGCAAAATAGTAGTTTTTATAAAACGTGTTATTTAGACGCTAAAACGAACGTTTTGCACAATTTTGCACTGGCACTGTAATTTTCACTTTTTTAAAAATTGGTCATGATAAACGTTTTTGCTGTTTTTACTGGAAAACTGCTGCAAACACTGCAAAATAGTAGTTTTCATAAAACGTGTTATTTAGAGGCTAAAACGAACGTTTTGCACAATTTTGCACTGGCACTGTAATTTTCACTTTTTTAAAAATTGGTCATGATAAACGTTTTTGCTGTTTTTACTGGAAAACTGCTGCAAACACTGCAAAATAGTAGTTTTCATAAAACGTGTTATTTAGAGGCTAAAACGAACGTTTTGCACAATTTTGCACTGGCACTGTAATTTTCACTTTTTTAAAAATTGGTCATGATAAACGTTTTTGCTGTTTTTACTGGAAAACTGCTGCAAACACTGCAAAATAGTAGTTTTCATAAAACGTGTTATTTAGACGCTAAAACGAACGTTTTGCACAATTTTGCACTGGCACTGTAATTTTCACTTTTTTAAAAATTGGTCATGATAAACGTTTTTGCTGTTTTTACTGGAAAACTGCTGCAAACACTGCAAAATAGTAGTTTTCATAAAACGTGTTATTTAGAGGCTAAAACGAACGTTTTGCACAATTTTGCACTGGCACTGTAATTTTAACTTTTTTAAAAATTGGTCATGATAAACGTTTTTGCCGTTTTTACTGGAAAACTGCTGCAAACACTGCAAAATAGTAGTTTTCATAAAACGTGTTATTTAGACGCTAAAACGAACGTTTTGCACAATTTTGCACTGGCACTGTAATTTTAACTTTTTTAAAAATTGGTCATGATAAACGTTTTTGCTGTTTTTACTGGAAAACTGCTGCAAACACTGCAAAATAGTAGTTTTCATAAAACGTGTTATTTAGACGCTAAAGCGAAAGTTTTGCACAATTTTGCACTGGCACTGTAATTTTAACTTTTTTAAAAATTGGTCATGATAAACGTTTTTGCTGTTTTTACTGGAAAACTGCTGCAAACACTGCAAAATAGTAGTTTTCATAAAACGTGTTATTTAGAGGCTAAAACGAACGTTTTGCACAATTTTGCACTGGCACTGTAATTTTAACTTTTTTAAAAATTGGTCATGATAAATGTTTTTGCCGTTTTTACTGGAAAACTGCTGCAAACACTGCAAAATAGTAGTTTTCATAAAACGTGTTATTTAGACGCTAAAACGAACGTTTTCCACAATTTTGCACTGGCACTGTAATTTTAACTTTTTTAAAAATTGGTCATGATAAACGTTTTTGCTGTTTTTACTGGAAAACTGCTGCAAACACTGCAAAATAGTAGTTTTCATAAAACGTGTTATTTAGAGGCTAAAACAAACGTTTTGCACAATTTTGCACTGGCACTGTAATTTTCACTTTTTTAAAAATTGGTCATGATAAACGTTTTTGCTGTTTTTACTGGAAAACTGCTGCAAACACTGCAAAATAGTAGTTTTCATAAAACGTGTTATTTAGACGCTAAAACGAACGTTTTGCACAATTTTGCACTGCCACTGTAATTTTCACTTTTTTAAAAATTGGTCATGATAAACGTTTTTGCTGTTTTTACTGGAAAACTGCTGCAAACACTGCAAAATAGTAGTTTTCATAAAACGTGTTATTTAGAGGCTAAAACGAACGTTTTGCACAATTTTGCACTGGCACTGTAATTTTCACTTTTTTAAAAATTGGTCATGATAAACGTTTTTGCTGTTTTTACTGGAAAACTGCTGCAAACACTGCAAAATAGTAGTTTTCATAAAACGTGTTATTTAGACGCTAAAACGAACGTTTTGCACAATTTTGCACTGGCACTGTAATTTTAACTTTTTTAAAAATTGGTCATGATAAACGTTTTTGCTGTTTTTACTGGAAAACTGCTGCAAACACTGCAAAATAGTAGTTTTCATAAAACGTGTTATTTAGACGCTAAAACGAACGTTTTCCACAATTTTGCACTGGCACTGTAATTTTAACTTTTTTAAAAATTGGTCATGATAAACGTTTTTGCTGTTTTTACTGGAAAACTGCTGCAAACACTGCAAAATAGTAGTTTTCATAAAACGTGTTATTTAGACGCTAAAACGAACGTTTTGCACAATTTTGCACTGCCACTGTAATTTTAACTTTTTTAAAAATTGGTCATGATAAACGTTTTTGCCGTTTTTACTGGAAAACTGCTGCAAACACTGCAAAATAGTAGTTTTCATAAAACGTGTTATTTAGACGCTAAAACGAACGTTTTGCACAATTTTGCACTGGCACTGTAATTTTAACTTTTTTAAAAATTGGTCATGATAAACGTTTTTGCTGTTTTTACTGGAAAACTGCTGCAAACACTGCAAAATAGTAGTTTTCATAAAACGTGTTATTTAGACGCTAAAACGAACGTTTTGCACAATTTTGCACTGGCACTGTAATTTTAACTTTTTTAAAAATTGGTCATGATAAACGTTTTTGCTGTTTTTACTGGAAAACTGCTGCAAACACTGCAAAATAGTAGTTTTCATAAAACGTGTTATTTAGAGGCTAAAACGAACGTTTTGCACAATTTTGCACTGGCACTGTAATTTTAACTTTTTTAAAAATTGGTCATGATAAACGTTTTTGCCGTTTTTACTGGAAAACTGCTGCAAACACTGCAAAATAGTAGTTTTCATAAAACGTGTTATTTAGACGCTAAAACGAACGTTTTGCACAATTTTGCACTGGCACTGTAATTTTAACTTTTTTAAAAATTGGTCATGATAAACGTTTTTGCCGTTTTTACTGGAAAACTGCTGCAAACACTGCAAAATAGTAGTTTTCATAAAACGTGTTATTTAGACGCTAAAACGAACGTTTTGCACAATTTTGCACTGGCACTGTAATTTTAACTTTTTTAAAAATTGGTCATGATAAACGTTTTTGCCGTTTTTACTGGAAAACTGCTGCAAACACTGCAAAATAGTAGTTTTCATAAAACGTGTTATTTAGACGCTAAAACGAAAGTTTTGCACTATTTTGCATTGGCACTGTAATTTTAACTTTTTTAAAAATTGGTCATGATAAACGTTTTTGCTGTTTTTACTGGAAAACTGCTGCAAACACTGCAAAATAGTAGTTTTCATAAAACGTGTTATTTAGAGGCTAAAACGAACGTTTTGCACAATTTTGCACTGGCACTGTAATTTTCACTTTTTTAAAAATTGGTCATAATAAACGTTTTTGCTGTTTTTACTGGAAAACTGCGGCAAACACTGCAAAATAGTAGTTTTCATAAAACGTGTTATTTAGACGCTAAAACGAACGTTTTGCGCAATTTTGCAGTGGCACTGTAATTTTAACTTTTTTAAAATTTGGTCATGATAAACGTTTTTGCCCTTTTTACTAAAAAACTGCTCCAAACACTGCAAAATAGTAGTTTTCATAAAACGTGTTATTTAGAGGCTAAAACGAACGTTTTGCACAATTTTGCACTGGCACTGTAATTTTCACTTTTTTAAAAATTGGTCATGATAAACGTTTTTGCTGTTTTTACTGGAAAACTGCTGCAAACACTGCAAAATAGTAGTTTTCATAAAACGTGTTATTTAGACGCTAAAACGAACGTTTTGCACAATTTTGCACTGGCACTGTAATTTTCACTTTTTTAAAAATTGGTCATGATAAACGTTTTTGCTGTTTTTACTGGAAAACTGCTGCAAACACTGCAAAATAGTAGTTTTCATAAAACGTGTTATTTAGACGCTAAAACGAACGTTTTGCACAATTTTGCACTGGCACTGTAATTTTAACTTTTTTAAAAATTGGTCATGATAAACGTTTTTGCCGTTTTTACTAAAAAACTGCTGCAAACACTGCAAAATAGTAGTTTTCATAAAACGTGTTATTTAGAGGCTAAAACGAACGTTTTGCACAATTTTGCACTGGCACTGTAATTTTCACTTTTTTAAAAATTGGTCATGATAAACGTTTTTGCTGTTTTTACTGGAAAACTGCTGCAAACACTGCAAAATAGTAGTTTTCATAAAACGTGTTATTTAGAGGCTAAAACGAACGTTTTGCACAATTTTGCACTGGCACTGTAATTTTAACTTTTTAAAAAATTGGTCATGATAAACGTTTTTGCTGTTTTTACTGGAGAACTGCTGCAAACACTGCAAAATAATAGTTTTCATAAAACGTGTTATTTAGAGGCTAAAACGAACGTTTTGCACAATTTTGCACTGGCACTGTAATTTTAACTTTTTTAAAAATTGGTCATGATAAACGTTTTTGCTGTTTTTACTGGAAAACTGCGGCAAACACTGCAAAATAGTAGTTTTCATAAAACGTGTTATTTAGAGGCTAAAACGAACGTTTTGCACAATTTTGCACTGGCACTGTAATTTTAACTTTTTTAAAAATTGGTCATGATAAACGTTTTTGCCGTTTTTACTGGAAAACTGCTGCAAACACTGCAAAATAGTAGTTTTCATAAAACGTGTTATTTAGAGGCTAAAACGAACGTTTTGCACAATTTTGCACTGGCACTGTAATTTTCACTTTTTTAAAAATTGGTCAGGATAAACGTTTTTGCTGTTTTTACTGGAAAACTGCTGCAAACACTGCAAAATAGTAGTTTTCATAAAACGTGTTATTTAGAGGCTAAAACGAACGTTTTGCACAATTTTGCACTGGCACTGTAATTTTCACTTTTTTAAAAATTGATCATGATAAACGTTTTTGCCGTTTTTACTGGAAAACTGCTGCAAACACTGCAAAATAGTAGTTTTCATAAAACGTGTTATTTAGCCGCTAAAACGAACGTTTTGCACAATTTTGCACTGGCACTGTAATTTTAACTTTTTTAAAAATTGGTCAGGATAAACGTTTTTGCTCTTTTTACTGGAAAACTGCTGCAAACACTGCAAAATAGTAGTTTTCATAAAACGTGTTATTTAGAGGCTAAAACGAACGTTTTGCACAATTTTGCACTGGCACTGTAATTTTCACTTTTTTAAAAATTGGTCATGATAAACGTTTTTGCTGTTTTTACTGGAAAACTGCTGCAAACACTGCAAAATAGTAGTTTTCATAAAACGTGTTATTTAGACGCTAAAACCAACGTTTTGCACAATTTTGCACTGGCACTGTAATTTTCACTTTTTTAAAAATTGGTCATGATAAACGTTTTGCTGTTTTTACTGGAAAACTGCTGCAAACACTGCAAAATAGTAGTTTTCATAAAACGTGTTATTTAGAGGCTAAAACGAACGTTTTGCACAATTTTGCACTGGCACTGTAATTTTAACTTTTTTAAAAATTGGTCATAATAAACGTTTTTGCTGTTTTTACTGGAAAACTGCTGCAAACACTGCAAAATAGTAGTTTTCATAAAACGTGTTATTTAGACGCTAAAACGAACGTTTTGCGCAATTTTGCACTGGCACTGTAATTTTAACTTTTTTAAAAATTGCTCATGATAAACGTTTTTGCCGTTTTTACTAAAAAACTGCTGCAAACACTGCAAAATAGTAGTTTTCATAAAACGTGTTATTTAGAGGCTAAAACGAACGTTTTGCACAATTTTGCAATGGCACTGTAATTTTAACTTTTTTAAAAATTGGTCATGATAAACGTTTTTGCTGTTTTTACTGGAAAACTGCTGCAAACACTGCAAAATAGTAGTTTTCATAAAACGTGTTATTTAGAGGCTAAAACGAACGTTTTGCACAATTTTGCACTGGCACTGTAATTTTAACTTTTTTAAAAATTGGTCATGATAAACGTTTTTGCTGTTTTTACTGGAAAACTGCTGCAAACACTGCAAAATAGTAGTTTTCATAAAACGTGTTATTTAGAGGCTAAAACGAACGTTTTGCACAATTTTGCACTGGCACTGTAATTTTAACTTTTTTAAAAATTGGTCAGGATGAACGTTTTTGCTGTTTTTACTGGAAAACTGCTGCAAACACTGCAAAATAGTAGTTTTCATAAAACGTGTTATTTAGAGGCTAAAACGAACGTTTTGCACAATTTTGCACTGGCACTGTAATTTTAACTTTTTTAAAAATTGATCATGATAAACGTTTTTGCTGTTTTTACTGGAAAACTGCTGCAAACACTGCAAAATAGTAGTTTTCATAAAACGTGTTATTTAGCCGCTAAAACGAACGTTTTGCACAATTTTGCACTGGCACTGTAATTTTAACTTTTTTAAAAATTGGTCAGGATAAACGTTTTTGCTGTTTTTACTGGAAAACTGCTGCAAACACTGCAAAATAGTAGTTTTCATAAAACGTGTTATTTAGAGGCTAAAAGGAACGTTTTGCACAATTTTGCACTGGCACTGTAATTTTAACTTTTCTAAAAATTGGTCATGATAAACGTTTTTGCTGTTTTTACTGGAAAACTGCTGCAAACACTGCAAAATAGTAGTTTTCATAAAACGTGTTATTTAGACGCTAAAACGAACGTTTTGCACAATTTTGCACTCGCACTGTAATTTTCACTTTTTTAAAAATTGGTCATGATAAACGTTTTTGCTGTTTTTACTGGAAAACTGCTGCAAACACTGCAAAATAGTAGTTTTCATAAAACGTGTTATTTAGAGGCTAAAACGAACGTTTTGCACAATTTTGCACTGGCACTGTAATTTTAACTTTTTTAAAAATTGGTCATGATAAACGTTTTTGCCGTTTTTACTGGAAAACTGCTGCAAACACTGCAAAATAGTAGTTTTCATAAAACGTGTTATTTAGACGCTAAAACGAACGTTTTGCACAATTTTGCACTGGCACTGTAATTTTAACTTTTTAAAACATTGGTCATGATAAACGTTTTTGCTGTTTTTACTGGAGAACTGCTGCAAACACTGCAAAATAATAGTTTTCATAAAACGTGTTATTTAGAGGCTAAAACGAACGTTTTGCACAATTTTGCACTGGCACTGTAATTTTAACTTTTTTAAAAATTGGTCATGATAAACGTTTTTGCTGTTTTTACTGGAAAACTGCGGCAAACACTGCAAAATAGTAGTTTTCATAAAACGTGTTATTTAGAGGCTAAAACGAACGTTTTGCACAATTTTGCACTGGCACTGTAATTTTAACTTTTTTAAAAATTGGTCATGATAAACGTTTTTGCCGTTTTTACTGGAAAACTGCTGCAAACACTGCAAAATAGTAGTTTTCATAAAACGTGTTATTTAGCCGCTAAAACGAACGTTTTGCACAATTTTGCACTGGCACTGTAATTTTAACTTTTTTAAAAATTGGTCAGGATAAACGTTTTTGCTCTTTTTACTGGAAAACTGCTGCAAACACTGCAAAATAGTAGTTTTCATAAAACGTGTTATTTAGAGGCTAAAACGAACGTTTTGCACAATTTTGCACTGGCACTGTACTTTAACTTTTCTAAAAATTGGTCATGATAAACGTTTTTGCTGTTTTTACTGGAAAACTGCTGCAAACACTGCAAAATAGTAGTTTTCATAAAACGTGTTATTTAGACGCTAAAACGAACGTTTTGCACAATTTTGCACTGGCACTGTAATTTTCACTTTTTTAAAAATTGGTCATGATAAACGTTTTTGCTGTTTTTACTGGAAAACTGCTGCAAACACTGCAAAATAGTAGTTTTCATAAAACGTGTTATTTAGAGGCTAAAACGAACGTTTTGCACAATTTTGCACTGGCACTGTAATTTTAACTTTTTTAAAAATTGGTCATGATAAACGTTTTTGCCGTTTTTACTGGAAAACTGCTGCAAACACTGCAAAATAGTAGTTTTCATAAAACGTGTTATTTAGACGCTAAAACGAACGTTTTGCACAATTTTGCACTGGCACTGTAATTTTCACTTTTTTAAAAATTGGTCATGATAAACGTTTTTGCTGTTTTTACTGGAAAACTGCTGCAAACACTGCAAAATAGTAGTTTTCATAAAACGTGTTATTTACAGGCTAAAACGAACGTTTTGCACAATTTTGCACTGGCACTGTAATTTTCACTTTTTAAAAAATTGGTCATGATAAACGTTTTTGCTGTTTTTACTGGAAAACTGCTGCAAACACTGCAAAATAGTAGTTTTCATAAAACGTGTTATTTAGAGGCTAAAACAATAGTTTTGCACAATTTTGCACTGGCACTGTAATTTTAACTTTTTTAAAAATTGGTCACTATAAACGTTTTTGCTGTTTTTACTGGAAAACTGCTGCAAACACTGCAAAATAAAAGTTTTAATAAAACGTGTTATTTAGAGGCTAAAACGAACGTTTTGCACAATTTTGCAATGGCACTGTAATTTTAACTTTTTTAAAAATTGGTCATGATAAACGTTTTTGCTGTTTTTACTGGAAAACTGCTGCAAACACTGCAAAATAGTAGTTTTCATAAAACGTGTTATTTAGAGGCTAAAACGAACGTTTTGCACAATTTTGCACTGGCACTGTAATTTTCACTTTTTTAAAAATTGGTCATGATAAACGTTTTTGCTGTTTTTACTGGAAAACTGCTGCAAACACTGCAAAATAGTAGTTTTCATAAAACGTGTTATTTAGAGGCTAAAACGAACGTTTTGCACAATTTTGCACTGGCACTGTAATTTTAACTTTTTTAAAAATTGGTCATGATAAACGTTTTTGCCGTTTTTACTGGAAAACTGCTGCAAACACTGCAAAATAGTAGTTTTCATAAAACGTGTTATTTAGCCGCTAAAACGAACGTTTTGCACAATTTTGCACTGGCACTGTAATTTTAACTTTTTTAAAAATTGGTCATGATAAACGTTTTTGCTGTTTTTACTGGAAAACTGCTGCAAACACTGCAAAATAGTAGTTTTCATAAAACGTGTTATTTAGAGGCTAAAAGGAACGTTTTGCACAATTTTGCACTGGCACTGTAATTTTAACTTTTTTAAAAATTGATCATGATAAACGTTTTTGCCGTTTTTACTGGAAAACTGCTGCAAACACTGCAAAATAGTAGTTTTCATAAAACGTGTTATTTAGAGGCTAAAACGAACGTTTTGCACAATTTTGCACTGGCACTGTAATTTTCACTTTTTTAAAAATTGGTCATGATAAACGTTTTTGCTGTTTTTACTGGAAAACTGCTGCAAACACTGCAAAATAGTAGTTTTCATAAAACGTGTTATTTAGAGGCTAAAACGAACGTTTTGCACAATTTTGCACTGGCACTGTAATTTTAACTTTTTTAAAAATTGGTCATGATAAACGTTTTTGCCGTTTTTACTGGAAAACTGCTGCAAACACTGCAAAATAGTAGTTTTCATAAAACGTGTTATTTAGACGCTAAAACGAACGTTTTGCACAATTTTGCACTGGCACTGTAATTTTCACTTTTTTAAAAATTGGTCACGATAAACGTTTTTGCTGTTTTTACTGGAAAACTGCTGCAAACACTGCAAAATAGTAGTTTTCATAAAACGTGTTATTTAGAGGCTAAAACGAACGTTTTGCACAATTTTGCACTGGCACTGTAATTTTAACTTTTTTAAAAATTGGTCATGATAAACGTTTTTGCTGTTTTTACTGGAAAACTGCTGCAAACACTGCAAAATAGTAGTTTTCATAAAACGTGTTATTTAGAGGCTAAAACGAACGTTTTGCACAATTTTGCACTGGCACTGTAATTTTCACTTTTTTAAAAATTGGTCATGATAAACGTTTTTGCCGTTTTTACTGGAAAACTGCTGCAAACACTGCAAAATAAAAGTTTTAATAAAACGTGTTATTTAGCCGCTAAAACGAACGTTTTGCACAATTTTGCACTGGCACTGTAATTTTAACTTTTTTAAAAATTGGTCAGGATAAACGTTTTTGCTGTTTTTACTGGAAAACTGCTGCAAACACTGCAAAATAGTAGTTTTCATAAAACGTGTTATTTAGAGGCTAAAACGAACGTTTTGCACAATTTTGCACTGGCACTGTAATTTTCACTTTTTTAAAAATTGGTCATGATAAACGTTTTTGCTGTTTTTACTGGAAAACTGCTGCAAACACTGCAAAATAGTAGTTTTCATAAAACGTGTTATTTAGAGGCTAAAACGAACGTTTTGCACAATTTTGCACTGGCACTGTAATTTTCACTTTTTTAAAAATTGGTCATGATAAACGTTTTTGCTGTTTTTACTGGAAAACTGCTGCAAACACTGCAAAATAGTAGTTTTCATAAAACGTGTTATTTAGACGCTAAAACGAACGTTTTGCACAATTTTGCACTGGCACTGTAATTTTCACTTTTTTAAAAATTGGTCATGATAAACGTTTTTGCTGTTTTTACTGGAGAACTGCTGCAAACACTGCAAAATAGTAGTTTTCATAAAACGTGTTATTTAGAGGCTAAAACGAACGTTTTGCACAATTTTGCACTGGCACTGTAATTTTCACTTTTTTAAAAATTGGGCATGATAAACGTTTTTGCTGTTTTTACTGGAAAACTGCTGCAAACACTGCAAAATAGTAGTTTTCATAAAACGTGTTATTTAGACGCTAAAACGAACGTTTTGCACAATTTTGCACTGGCACTGTAATTTTCACTTTTTTAAAAATTGGTCATGATAAACGTTTTTGCTGCTTTTACTGGAAAACTGCTGCAAACACTGCAAAATAGTAGTTTTCATAAAACGTGTTATTTAGAGGCTAAAACGAACGTTTTGCACAATTTTGCACTGGCACTGTAATTTTCACTTTTTTAAAAATTGGTCATGATAAACGTTTTTGCTGTTTTTACTGGAAAACTGCTGCAAACACTGCAAAATAGTAGTTTTCATAAAACGTGTTATTTAGAGGCTAAAACGAACGTTTTGCACAATTTTGCACTGGCACTGTAATTTTAACTTTTTTAAAAATTGGTCATGATAAACGTTTTTGCTGTTTTTACTGGAAAACTGCTGCAAACACTGCAAAATAGTAGTTTTCATAAAACGTGTTATTTAGAGGCTAAAACGAACGTTTTGCACAATTTTGCACTGGCACTGTAATTTTCACTTTTTTAAAAATTGGTCATGATAAACGTTTTTGCTGTTTTTACTGGAAAACTGCTGCAAACACTGCAAAATAGTAGTTTTCATAAAACGTGTTATTTGGAGGCTAAAACGAACGTTTTGCACAATTTTGCACTGGCACTGTAATTTTCACTTTTTTAAAAATTGGTCATGATAAACGTTTTTGCTGTTTATACTGGAAAACTGCTGCAAACACTGCAAAATAGTAGTTTTCATAAAACGTGTTATTTAGAGGCTAAAACGAACGTTTTGCACAATTTTGCACTGGCACTGTAATTTTAACTTTTTTAAAAATTGGTCATGATAAACGTTTTTGCCGTTTTTACTGGAAAACTGCTGCAAACACTGCAAAATAGTAGTTTTCATAAAACGTGTTATTTAGACGCTAAAACGAACGTTTTGCACAATTTTGCACTGGCACTGTAATTTTAACTTTTTTAAAAATTGGTCATGATAAACGTTTTTGCTGTTTTTACTGGAGAACTGCTGCAAACACTGCAAAATAGTAGTTTTCATAAAACGTGTTATTTAGACGCTAAAACGAAAGTTTTCCACAATTTTGCACTGGCACTGTAATTTTAACTTTTTTAAAAATTGGTCATGATAAACGTTTTTGCCGTTTTTACTAAAAAACTGCTGCAAAGACTGCAAAATAGTAGTTTTCATAAAACGTGTTATTTAGAGGCTAAAACGAACGTTTTGCACAATTTTGCACTGGCACTGTAATTTTCACTTTTTTAAAAATTGGTCATGATAAACGTTTTTTCTGTTTATACTGGAAAACTGCTGCAAACACTGCAAAATAGTAGTTTTCATAAAACGTGTTATTTAGAGGCTAAAACGAACGTTTTGCACAATTTTGCACTGGCACTGTAATTTTAACTTTTTTAAAAATTGGTCATGATAAACGTTTTTGCCGTTTTTACTGGAAAACTGCTGCAAACACTGCAAAATAGTAGTTTTCATAAAACGTGTTATTTAGACGCTAAAACGAACGTTTTGCACAATTTTGCACTGGCACTGTAATTTTAACTTTTTTAAAAATTGGTCATGATAAACGTTTTTGCTGTTTTTACTGGAGAACTGCTGCAAACACTGCAAAATAGTAGTTTTCATAAAACGTGTTATTTAGACGCTAAAACGAAAGTTTTGCACAATTTTGCACTGGCACTGTAATTTTCACTTTTTTAAAAATTGGTCATGATAAACGTTTTTGCTGTTTTTACTGGAAAACTGCTGCAAACACTGCAAAATAGTAGTTTTCATAAAACGTGTTATTTAGACGCTAAAACGAACGTTTTGCACAATTTTGCACTGGCACTGTAATTTTCACTTTTTTAAAAATTGGTCATAATAAACGTTTTTGCTGTTTTTACTGGAAAACTGCGGCAAACACTGCAAAATAGTAGTTTTCATAAAACGTGTTATTTAGACGCTAAAACGAACGTTTTGCGCAATTTTGCAGTGGCACTGTAATTTTAACTTTTTTAAAAATTGGTCATGATAAACGTTTTTGCCGTTTTTACTAAAAAACTGCTGCAAACACTGCAAAATAGTAGTTTTCATAAAACGTGTTATTTAGAGGCTAAAACGAACGTTTTGCACAATTTTGCACTGGCACTGTAATTTTCACTTTTTTAAAAATTGGTCATGATAAACGTTTTTGCTGTTTTTACTGGAAAACTGCTGCAAACACTGCAAAATAGTAGTTTTCATAAAACGTGTTATTTAGACGCTAAAACGAACGTTTTGCACAATTTTGCACTGGCACTGTAATTTTAACTTTTTTAAAAATTGGTCATGATAAACGTTTTTGCTGTTTTTACTGGAAAACTGCTGCAAACACTGCAAAATAGTAGTTTTCATAAAACGTGTTATTTAGACGCTAAAACGAACGTTTTGCACAATTTTGCACTGGCACTGTAATTTTCACTTTTTTAAAAATTGGTCATGATAAACGTTTTTGCCGTTTTTACTAAAAAACTGCTGCAAACACTGCAAAATAGTAGTTTTCATAAAACGTGTTATTTAGAGGCTAAAACGAACGTTTTGCACAATTTTGCACTGGCACTGTAATTTTCACTTTTTTAAAAATTGGTCATGATAAACGTTTTTGCTGTTTTTACTGGAAAACTGCTGCAAACACTGCAAAATAGTAGTTTTCATAAAACGTGTTATTTAGACGCTAAAACGAACGTTTTGCACAATTTTGCACTGGCACTGTAATTTTAACTTTTTAAAAAATTGGTCAGGATAAACGTTTTTGCTGTTTTTACTGGAGAACTGCTGCAAACACTGCAAAATAGTAGTTTTCATAAAACGTGTTATTTAGAGGCTAAAACGAACGTTTTGCACAATTTTGCACTGGCACTGTAATTTTAACTTTTTTAAAAATTGGTCATGATAAACGTTTTTGCTGTTTTTACTGGAAAACTGCTGCAAACACTGCAAAATAGTAGTTTTCATAAAACGTGTTATTTAGACGCTAAAACGAACGTTTTGCACAATTTTGCACTGGCACTGTAATTTTCACTTTTTTAAAAATTGGTCATGATAAACGTTTTTGCTGTTTTTACTGGAAAACTGCTGCAAACACTGCAAAATAGTAGTTTTCATAAAACGTGTATAAAAACTGTTTTTGAAGGATATTTTCTGCTACTGCATATGAAAAACAACCGACTTTTCTGACCGGTCTTCGTCTGATGATGTTCGCGGAAATTACATTCTGTCCCTCAATAAACCTAGAACAACCAGTTAATATGGTCTTAAATCTATTTCTTACTTCATCATCAGCTAAATTATGGAATGCGCTACCTGATTTTATCCGTTCTGACGGAGTTAACTAACAGGCCTTAAAATAAGAATCCAGGACGCATTTTGTATTGCAGCTTTTTTTAAAATTTCTGTTTCTTTAAATATTTCATATTTAGTTATTTATCTCCATGCCTGGGTTGATATTACGTCTTGTAATTAGACTGAAATTCGAGATGAAATAAAGTTTGCACTTGTTTGTGGGTGTGTTTATGTGTTACCTTTAGCAGGACGCGTGCGCACACTTTGTATTGCGCGACTCTAGTGCTTACCATATGAAAGAGGAAATGAGTTTTGCCTTGAATATATAAGCGATCGAAATCTTACGTTAAATTGTAATGACAAGGGCGGTTTGGAGCTGTGAGTAGGCGTGGGATTTGTCTCATATGGTTTAGGGGCCGACATATCCCTCCCTCAATGCCGTACCGGGAGGCGAGGTCGGTAGCAGAGAGCAGCGAAGGGCCAACTGAGTCCAAAAGCGATCGCACGGGCCGAAATCCCGGGATGACTCGTTTGGTACGACGCTCCAGCGCCACGTCTGGAGGTACTGCAATTTTCTCTCTTGTTCAAACATTCCGTCAGCGCATGCGTAAATCTTCAAGTTCTCCGATACCTAGCCCACCAAAAAAATGAAGATGCATGCTGCTTCACTTTTTACAAGCATACTAAGATTTACATTTGCAGATTGCGATAGGCAAACTCATTATGATCTCTATGCAATAAGCAAATCCAAAATTTCTTCATATTAATAGTATAAAACTCTGTTTTTGAAGGATTTTCCTGCTACTCAGTCATATGAAAAACAAGCGAGTTTTCTCTCCGCTCTTCTTCTCATGATCGATGTTTGCGAAAATTACATTCTGTCCCTCAATAAATCCAGAACTATCAGTTATGGTCTAAATTTTCTTTCTTACTTCAGTATCAGCTGATAATCTTGATGTAATTACCTTTTTACGATGTTTTCTCCAAAACGGCTCAAATCACTGCCAAAAACCATTTTTCACAAAAACGTACGTTTTCCACAAATTTGCACTGTTAGATAAATTTTCACCAAATGATAATCTTGATGTAATCACCTTTTTACGATGTTTTCTCCAAAACGGCTCAAATCACTCCCAAAAACAATTTTTCACAAAAACGTACGTTTTCAGGCTGAAACGATGCTGCAAACACTGTAAAATAGCAGTTTTCATAAAACATGTTATTGAGAGGGTAAAACGAACGTTTTGCACAATTTTGCAATGGCACTGTAATTTTAAAGTTTTTATGAATTTGTCATCATAAACGTTTTTCCCGTTTTTACTGGGAAACTGCTGCAAACACTGCAAAATAGTAGTTTTCATAAAACGTGTTATTTAGAGCCTAAAACGGACGTGTTGCACAATTTTGCAATGGCACTATAATTTTAACTTTTTTAAAATTTTGTCATAATAAACGTTTCTACTTTTTTTACTGGAAAACTGCTGCAAACGCTGCAAAATGGCAGTTTTCATAAAACTTGTTACTTAGAGGCTAAAACGAACGTTTTCCACAATTTTGCAATGGCACTGTAATTTTAACTATTTTAAAATTTGGTCATGATAAACATTTCTTGCTGTTTTTACTAGAAGACTGCTGCAAACACTGCAAATAACAGTTTTCATAAAACGTGTTATTTAGAAGCTGAAACGAACGTTTTGCACAATTTTGCAATAGCACTGTAATGTTAACATTTTTAAACATTTCTCATCATACACGTTTTTGGTTTTTTTACTGGAAAACTGCTGCAAACGCTGCAAAAAAGCAGTTTTCATAAAACGAGTTATTTAGAGGGTAAAACAAACGTTTTGCACAATTTTGCAATGGCACTGTGATTTTACTTTTTTAATCATTTTGTCATCGTAAACGTTTTTTTCGTTTTTACTGGGAAACTGCAGCAAAAACTGCAAAATAGCAGTTTTCATAAAACGTGTTATTTACAGGGTAAAACGAACGTTTTGCACAATTTTGCAATTGCACTGTTATTTTAACTTTTTTAAAATTTTGTCATGGTAAACGCTATTGCTGTTTTTACTTAAAAACTGCTGCAAACGCTGCAAAATAGCAGTTTTTATAAAACGAGTTATTTAGAGGCTAAAACGAACGTTTTGCACAAATGGGTAATGCCACTGTTATTTTAATTTTTTTTTTCAATTTGTCATGATAAACGTTTTTGCTCTTTTTACTGGAAAACTGCTGCAAACACTGCAAAATAGCAGTTTTCATAAAACGTGTTATTTAGAGGCTAAGACAAACGTTTTACACAATTTTGCAATGGCACTGTTATTTTAACTTTTTTAAAATTTTGTCATGCTAAACGTTTTCGCTGTTTTTACTGGAAAACTGCTGGAAACACTGCAAAATAGCAGGTTTCATAAAACGTCTTATTTACAGGCTAAAACGAACGTGTTGCACAATTTTGAAATGGCACTGTAATTTTAATATTTTTAAAATTTGGTCATGATAAACGTTTTTGCTGTTTTTACTGTAAAACTGCTGCAAACACTGTAAAATAGCAGTTTTCATAAAACGTGTTATTTACAGGCTAAAAGAAACCTTTTCCACCTTTTTTCAATGGCACTGTAATTTTAACATTTTTAAAATTTTGTCATCATAAACGTTTTTTTCTAATTTTACTAGAAAAGTACTGCAAACGCTGCAAAATAGCACTTTTCTTAAAACGAGTTATTTAGAGGCTGAAACGAACGTTTTGCACAATTTTGCAATGCCACTGTGATTTTAATTTTTTTATTGTTTTGTCATGGTAAATGTTTTTTTCGTTTTTACTGGCAAACTGCTGTAAACACTGTAAAATAGGAGTTTTCATAAAGCGTGTTATTTAGAGGCTAAAACGAACGTTTTACACAATTTTGGAATGCCACTGTTATTTTAACTTTTTTAAAATTTTGTCACGCGAAACGTTTTCGCTGTTTTTACTGGAAAACTGCTGGAAACACTGCAAAATAGCAGTGTCCATAAAACGTGGTATTTAGAGGCACAATTTTGCAATGGCAGTGTAATTTTAACTTTTTTCAAATTTTGTCATGATAAAAGTTTTTTCTTTTTTTACTGCAAAACTGCTGCAAACGCTGCAAAATAGCAGTTTTTATAAAGCGTGTTATTTAGAAGCTAAAACAAACGTTTTGCACAATTTTGCAATGGCACTGTGATTTTTGTCATGGTAAATGTTTTTTTTCGTTTTTACTGGCAAACTGCTGCAAACACTGCAAAATAGCAGTTTTCATAAAACGAGTTATGTAGAGGCTAAAACGAAAGTTTTGCACAATTTTGCCATGGCACTGTAATTTTAATTTTTTTATCATTTTCTCATCCTAAACGTTTTTTTCGTTTTACTGGAAAACTGCTGCAAACACTGCAAAATAGCACTTTTCATAAAACGTGTTATTTAGAGGGTAAAACAAACGTTTTGCACAATTTTGCAATGGCACTGTAATGCTAACATTTTCAAAATTTTCTCATCATACACGTTTTTGGTTTTTTTACTGGAAAACTGCTGCAAACGCTGCAAAAAAGCAGTTTTCATAAAACGAGTTATTTAGAGGGTAAAACAAACGTTTTGCACAATTTTGTAATGGCACTGTGATTTTTGTCATGGCAAATGTTTTTTTCGTTTTTACTGGCAAACTGCTGCAAACACTGCAAAATAGCAGTTTTCATAAAACGTGTTATTTAGACGCTAAAACGAATGTTTTGCACAATTTTGCAATGGCACTATATTTTTAATATTTTTAAGATTTTGTCATTATAAAGGTTTTTCCTTTTTTTAATGGAAAACTGCTCAAAACTCTCCAAAATAGCACTTTTCATAAAACGAGTTATTTAGAGGCTAAAACGAAGGTTTTGCACAATTTTGCAATGCCACTGTATTTTTAACTTTTTAAAAATTTGGTCATGATAAACGCTTTTGCTGTTTTTACTGGAAAACTGCTGCAAACGCTGCAAAATAGTAGTTTTCATAAAACGTGTATAAAAACTGTTTTTGAAGGATATTTTCTGCTACTGCATATGAAAAACAACCGACTTTTCTGACCGGTCTTCGTCTGATGATGTTCGCGGAAATTACATTCTGTCCCTCAATAAACCTAGAACAACCAGTTAATATGGTCTTAAATCTATTTCTTACTTCATCATCAGCTAAATTATGGAATGCGCTACCTGATTTTATCCGTTCTGACGGAGTTAACTAACAGGCCTTAAAATAAGAATCCAGGACGCATTTTGTATTGCAGCTTTTTTTAAAATTTCTGTTTCTTTAAATATTTCATATTTAGTTATTTATCTCCATGCCTGGGTTGATATTACGTCTTGTAATTAGACTGAAATTCGAGATGAAATAAAGTTTGCACTTGTTTGTGGGTGTGTTTATGTGTTACCTTTAGCAGGACGCGTGCGCACACTTTGTATTGCGCGACTCTAGTGCTTACCATATGAAAGAGGAAATGAGTTTTGCCTTGAATATATAAGCGATCGAAATCTTACGTTAAATTGTAATGACAAGGGCGGTTTGGAGCTGTGAGTAGGCGTGGGATTTGTCTCATATGGTTTAGGGGCCGACATATCCCTCCCTCAATGCCGTACCGGGAGGCGAGGTCGGTAGCAGAGAGCAGCGAAGGGCCAACTGAGTCCAAAAGCGATCGCACGGGCCGAAATCCCGGGATGACTCGTTTGGTACGACGCTCCAGCGCCACGTCTGGAGGTACTGCAATTTTCTCTCTTGTTCAAACATTCCGTCAGCGCATGCGTAAATCTTCAAGTTCTCCGATACCTAGCCCACCAAAAAAATGAAGATGCATGCTGCTTCACTTTTTACAAGCATACTAAGATTTACATTTGCAGATTGCGATAGGCAAACTCATTATGATCTCTATGCAATAAGCAAATCCAAAATTTCTTCATATTAATAGTATAAAACTCTGTTTTTGAAGGATTTTCCTGCTACTCAGTCATATGAAAAACAAGCGAGTTTTCTCTCCGCTCTTCTTCTCATGATCGATGTTTGCGAAAATTACATTCTGTCCCTCAATAAATCCAGAACTATCAGTTATGGTCTAAATTTTCTTTCTTACTTCAGTATCAGCTGATAATCTTGATGTAATTACCTTTTTACGATGTTTTCTCCAAAACGGCTCAAATCACTGCCAAAAACCATTTTTCACAAAAACGTACGTTTTCAGGTTGAAACGAACGTTTTCCACAAATTTGCACTGTTAGATAAATTTTCACCAAATGATAATCTTGATGTAATTACCTTTTTACGATGTTTTCTCGTAAACGGCTCAAATCACTCCCAAAAACAATTTTTCACAAAAACGTACGTTTTCAGGCTGAAACGATGCTGCAAACACTGTAAAATAGCAGTTTTCATAAAACATGTTATTGAGAGGGTAAAACGAACGTTTTGCACAATTTTGCAATGGCACTGTAATTTTAAAGTTTTTATGAATTTGTCATCATAAACGTTTTTCCCGTTTTTACTGGGAAACTGCTGCAAACACTGCAAAATAGTAGTTTTCATAAAACGTGTTATTTAGAGCCTAAAACGGACGTGTTGCACAATTTTGCAATGGCACTATAATTTTAACTTTTTTAAAATTTTGTCATAATAAACGTTTCTACTTTTTTTACTGGAAAACTGCTGCAAACGCTGCAAAATGGCAGTTTTCATAAAACTTGTTACTTAGAGGCTAAAACGAACGTTTTCCACAATTTTGCAATGGCACTGTAATTTTAACTATTTTAAAATTTGGTCATGATAAACATTTCTTGCTGTTTTTACTAGAAGACTGCTGCAAACACTGCAAATAACAGTTTTCATAAAACGTGTTATTTAGAAGCTGAAACGAACGTTTTGCACAATTTTGCAATAGCACTGTAATGTTAACATTTTTAAACATTTCTCATCATACACGTTTTTGGTTTTTTTACTGGAAAACTGCTGCAAACGCTGCAAAAAAGCAGTTTTCATAAAACGAGTTATTTAGAGGGTAAAACAAACGTTTTGCACAATTTTGCAATGGCACTGTGATTTTACTTTTTTAATCATTTTGTCATCGTAAACGTTTTTTTCGTTTTTACTGGGAAACTGCAGCAAAAACTGCAAAATAGCAGTTTTCATAAAACGTGTTATTTACAGGGTAAAACGAACGTTTTGCACAATTTTGCAATTGCACTGTTATTTTAACTTTTTTAAAATTTTGTCATGGTAAACGCTATTGCTGTTTTTACTTAAAAACTGCTGCAAACGCTGCAAAATAGCAGTTTTTATAAAACGAGTTATTTAGAGGCTAAAACGAACGTTTTGCACAAATGGGTAATGCCACTGTTATTTTAATTTTTTTTTTCAATTTGTCATGATAAACGTTTTTGCTCTTTTTACTGGAAAACTGCTGCAAACACTGCAAAATAGCAGTTTTCATAAAACGTGTTATTTAGAGGCTAAGACAAACGTTTTACACAATTTTGCAATGGCACTGTTATTTTAACTTTTTTAAAATTTTGTCATGCTAAACGTTTTCGCTGTTTTTACTGGAAAACTGCTGGAAACACTGCAAAATAGCAGGTTTCATAAAACGTCTTATTTACAGGCTAAAACGAACGTGTTGCACAATTTTGAAATGGCACTGTAATTTTAATATTTTTAAAATTTGGTCATGATAAACGTTTTTGCTGTTTTTACTGTAAAACTGCTGCAAACACTGTAAAATAGCAGTTTTCATAAAACGTGTTATTTACAGGCTAAAAGAAACCTTTTCCACCTTTTTTCAATGGCACTGTAATTTTAACATTTTTAAAATTTTGTCATCATAAACGTTTTTTTCTAATTTTACTAGAAAAGTACTGCAAACGCTGCAAAATAGCACTTTTCTTAAAACGAGTTATTTAGAGGCTGAAACGAACGTTTTGCACAATTTTGCAATGCCACTGTGATTTTAATTTTTTTATTGTTTTGTCATGGTAAATGTTTTTTTCGTTTTTACTGGCAAACTGCTGTAAACACTGTAAAATAGGAGTTTTCATAAAGCGTGTTATTTAGAGGCTAAAACGAACGTTTTACACAATTTTGGAATGCCACTGTTATTTTAACTTTTTTAAAATTTTGTCACGCGAAACGTTTTCGCTGTTTTTACTGGAAAACTGCTGGAAACACTGCAAAATAGCAGTGTCCATAAAACGTGGTATTTAGAGGCACAATTTTGCAATGGCAGTGTAATTTTAACTTTTTTCAAATTTTGTCATGATAAAAGTTTTTTCTTTTTTTACTGCAAAACTGCTGCAAACGCTGCAAAATAGCAGTTTTTATAAAGCGTGTTATTTAGAAGCTAAAACAAACGTTTTGCACAATTTTGCAATGGCACTGTGATTTTTGTCATGGTAAATGTTTTTTTTCGTTTTTACTGGCAAACTGCTGCAAACACTGCAAAATAGCAGTTTTCATAAAACGAGTTATGTAGAGGCTAAAACGAAAGTTTTGCACAATTTTGCCATGGCACTGTAATTTTAATTTTTTTATCATTTTCTCATCCTAAACGTTTTTTTCGTTTTACTGGAAAACTGCTGCAAACACTGCAAAATAGCACTTTTCATAAAACGTGTTATTTAGAGGGTAAAACAAACGTTTTGCACAATTTTGCAATGGCACTGTAATGCTAACATTTTCAAAATTTTCTCATCATACACGTTTTTGGTTTTTTTACTGGAAAACTGCTGCAAACGCTGCAAAAAAGAAGTTTTCATAAAACGAGTTATTTAGAGGGTAAAACAAACGTTTTGCACAATTTTGTAATGGCACTGTGATTTTTGTCATGGCAAATGTTTTTTTCGTTTTTACTGGCAAACTGCTGCAAACACTGCAAAATAGCAGTTTTCATAAAACGTGTTATTTAGACGCTAAAACGAACGTTTTGCACAATTTTGCAATGGCACTATATTTTTAATATTTTTAAGATTTTGTCATTATAAAGGTTTTTCCTTTTTTTAATGGAAAACTGCTCAAAACTCTCCAAAATAGCACTTTTCATAAAACGAGTTATTTAGAGGCTAAAACGAAGGTTTTGCACAATTTTGCAATGCCACTGTATTTTTAACTTTTTAAAAATTTGGTCATGATAAACGCTTTTGCTGTTTTTACTGGAAAACTGCTGCAAACGCTGCAAAATAGCAGATTTTATAAAGCGTGTTATTTAGAGGCTAAAACGAACGTTTTACACAATTTTGGAATGCCACTGTTATTTTAACTTTTTTAAAATTTTGTCATGCTAAACGTTTTCGCTGTTTTTACTGGAAAACTGCTGGAAACACTGCAAAATAGCAGTGTCCATAAAACGTGGTATTTAGGGGCTAAAACGAACGTGTTGCACAATTTTGCAATGGCACTGTAATTTTAACTTTTTTAAAATCTTGTCATGGTAAACGCTTTTGCTGTTTTTACTTAAAAACTGCTGGAAACACTACAAAATTGCAGTTTTCATAAAACGTGTTATTTAGAGGCTAAAAGGAACGTTTTACACAATTTTGCAATGGCACTGTAATTTTAACTTTTCAAAATTTGGTCATGATAAACGCTGTTGCTGTTTTTACTGGAAAACTGCTGCAAACACTGCAAAATAGCAGTTTTCATAAAACGTGTTATTTAGAAGCTGAAACGAACGTTTTCCACAATTTTGCACTGGCACTGTAATGTTAACATTTTCAAAATTTTCTCATCATACACGTTTTTGGTTTTTTTACTGGAAAACTGGTGCAAACGCTGCAAAAAAGCAGTTTTTATAAAACGAGTTATTTAGAGGGTAAAACAAACGTTTTGCACAATTTTGCAATGGCACTGTGATTTTTGTCATGGCAAATATTTTTTTCGTTTTTACTGGCAAACTGCTGCAAACACTGCAAAATAGCAGTTTTCATAAAACGTGTTATTTACAGGCTAAAACGAACGTGTTGCACAATTTTGAAATGGCACTGTAATTTTAATACTTTTAAAATTTGGTCATGATAAACGTTTTTGCTGTTTTTACTGTAAAACTGCTGCAAACACTGTAAAATATCAGTTTTCATAAAACGTGTTATTTACAGGCTAAAAGAAACCTTTTCCACCTTTTTTCAATGGCACTGTAATTTTAACATTTTTAAAATTTTGTCATCATAAACGTTTTTTCTAATTTTACTAGAAAAGTACTGCAAACGCTGCAAAATAGCACTTTTCTTAAAACGAGTTATTTAGAGGCTGAAACGAACGTTTTGCACAATTTTGCAATGCCACTGTGATTTTAATTTTTTTATTGTTTTGTCATGGTAAATGTTTTTTTCGTTTTTACTGGCAAACTGCTGCAAACACTGTAAAATAGGAGTTTTCATAAAGCGTGTTATTTAGAGGCTAAAACGAACGTTTTGCACAATTTTGCAATGGCAGTGTAATTTTAACTTTTTTCAAATTTTGTCGTGATAACAGTTTTTTCTTTTTTTACTGCAAAACTGCTGCAAACCCTGCAAAATAGCAGTTTTTATAAAGCGTGTTATTTAGAAGCTAAAACAAACGTTTTGCACAATTTTGCAATGGCACTGTGATTTTTGTCATGGTAAATGTTTTTTTCGTTTTTACTGGCAAACTGCTGCAAACACTGTAAAATAGGAGTTTTCATAAAACGAGTTATGTAGAGGCTAAAACGAACGTTTTGCACAATTTTGCCATGGCACTGTAATTTTAATTTTTTTATCATTTTCTCATCGTAAACGTTTTTTTCGTTTTACTGGAAAACTGCTGCAAACACTGCAAAATAGCAGTTTTCATAAAACGTGTTATTTAGAGGGTAAAACGAACGTTTTACACAATTTTGCAATGGCACTGTAATTTTAACTTTTTAAAATTTGGTCATGATAAACGCTGTTGCTGTTTTTACTGGAAAACTGCTGCAAAAACTGCAAAATAGCAGTTTTCATAAAACGTGTTATTTAGAAGCTGAAACGAACGTTTTCCACAATTTTGCAATGGCACTGTAATGTTAACATTTTTAAAATTTTCTCATCATACACGTTTTTGGTTTTTTTACTGGAAAACTGGTGCAAACGCTGCAAAAAAGCAGTTTTTATAAAACGAGTTATTTAGAGGGTAAAACAAACGTTTTGCACAATTTTGCAATGGCACTGTAATTTTAACTTTTTTAAAAATTGGTCATGATAAACGTTTTTGCTGTTTTTACTGGCAAACTGCTGCAAACACTGCAAAATAGCAGTTTTCATAAAACGTGTTATTTAGACGCTAAAACGAACGTTTTGCACAATTTTGCAATGGCACTATATTTTTAATATTTTTAAGATTTTGTAATTATAAACGTTTTTCCTTTTTTTAATGGAAAACTGCTCCAAACTCTCCAAAATAGCACTTTTCATAAAACGAGTTATTTAGAGGCTAAAACGAAGGTTTTGCACAATTTTGCAATGCCACTGTATTTTTAACTTTTTAAAAATTTGGTCATGATAAACGCTTTTGCTGTTTTTACTGGAAAACTGCTGCGAAAACTGCAAAATAGCAGTTTTTATAAAGCGTGTTATTTAGAGGCTAAAACGAACGTTTTACACAATTTTGCAATGGCACTGTAATTTTAACTTTTTAAAATTTGGTTATGATAAACGCTGTTGCTGTTTTTACTTGAAAACTGCTGCAACCACTGCAAAATAGCAGTTTTCATAAAACGTGTTCTTTAGAAGCTGAAACGAACGTTTTCCACAATTTTGCAATGGCACTGTAATGTTAACATTTTTAAAATTTTCTCATTATACACGTTTTTGGTTTTTTTACTGGAAAACTGATGCAAACGCTGCAAAAAAGCAGTTTTTATAAAACGAGTTATTTAGAGGGTAAAACAAACGTTTTGCACAATTTTGCAATGCTACTGTGATTTTAATTTTTTAATCATTTCGTCATCGTAAACGTTTTTTTCGTTTTTACTGGGAAACTGCAGCAAACACTGCAAAATAGCAGTTTTCATAAAACGTGTTATTTACAGGGTAAAACGAACGTTTTGCACAATTTTGCAATAGCACTGTTATTTTAACTTTTTTAAAATTTTGTCATGGTAAACGCTTTTGCTGTTTTTACTTGAAAACTGCTGCAAACACTACAAAATTGCAGTTTTCATAAAAGGTGTTATTTAGAGGCTAAAACGGACGTTTTGCACAATCTTGCAATGGCACTGTAATTTTAATTTTTTTATGAATGTGTCATAATAAACCTTTTTGCGTTTTTACTGGAAAACTGCTGCAAACACTGCAAAATAGTAGTTTTCATAAAACGTGTTATTTAGAGGCTAAAACGAACGTTTTACACAATTTTGCAATGGCACTGTTATTTTAACTTTTTTAAAATTTTGTCATGCTAAACGTTTTCGCTGTTTTTACTGGAAAACTGCTGGAAACACTGCAAAGTAGCAGTATCCATACAACGTGGTATTTAGAGGCTAAAACGAACGTGTTGCACAATTTTGCAATGACACTGTAATTTTAACTTTTTTAAAATTTTGTCATGATAAAAGTTTTTTCTTTTTTTACTAGAAAACTCCTGCAAACGCTGCAAAATAGCAGTTTTCATAAAACGAGTTATTTTGAGGCTAAAACGAACGTTTTGCACAATTATGCAATGCCACTGTGATTTTAATTTTTTTATCATTTTCTCATCTTAAAGGTTTTTTTCGTTTTCCTGGAAAACTGCTGCAAACACTGCAAAATAGCAGTTTTCATAAAACGTGTTATTTAGAGGGTAAAACGAACGTTTTGCACAATTTTGCAATAGCACTGTTCTCTTTACTTTTTTAAAATTTTGTCATGGTAAACGCTTTTGCTGTTTTTACTGGAAAACTGCTGCAAACACTGCAAAATAGCATTTTTCATAAAACGTGTTATTTACAGGCTAAAACGAACGTTTTGCACAACTTTGAAATGGCACTGTAATTTTAATTTTTTCTTATGAATGTGTGGTGATAAACATTTTTGCTGTTTTTACTGGAAAACTGCTGCAAACACTGCAAAATAGCAGTTTTCATAAAACGTGTAATATAGAGGCTAAAACAAACGTTTTGCATGATTTTGCAATGCCACTGTTATTTTAACTTTTTTAAAATTTTGTCATGGTAAACGTTTTCGCTGTTTTTACTGGAAAACTGCTGCAAACACTGCAAAATAGCAGTTTTCATAAAACGTGTTATTTAGGGGCTAAAACGAACGTTTTCCACAATTAATTTTGCAATGGCACGGCAATTTTAAGTTTTTTCAAATTTTGTCATGGTAAACGTTTTCGCTGTTTTTACTGGAAAACTGCTGCAAACACTGCAAAATAGCAGTTTTCAGAAAACGTGTTATATAGAGGCTAAAACGAACGTTTTAAACACTTTTTCAATGGTACCCTAATTTTAATTTTTTTAATCAATTTGTCAACATAAACGTCTTTGCTGTTTTTACTGGAAAACTGCTGTAAACACTGCAAAATAGCAGTTTTCATAAAACGTGTAATATAGAGGCTCAAACCAACGTTTTGCACAATTTTGCAATAATGGTGTAATTTTCTTTTTTTTATGAATTTGTCATGATAAACCTTTTTGCTGTTTTTAATGGAAAACTTCTGCAAACACTGCAAAATACCAGTTTTCATGAAACGTGTTATTTAGAAGCCAAAACGAACGTTTTGCACAATTTTGCAGTGGCACAGTAATTTTCATTTTTTTATGAATTTGTCATCTTAAACGTTTTTGCTGTTTCTACTGGAAAACTGCTGTAAACACTGCAAAATAGGAGTTTTCATAAAACGTGTTATAAAGAGGCTAAAACGAAGGTTTTGAACACTTTTGCAATTGCACCGTAATTGTAATTTTTTTATCATTTTGTTATCATAAAGGTTTTTTTCCTTTTTACTGGGAAACTGCTGCAAACACTGCAAAATAGCAGTTTTCATAAAACGTCTTAATTAAAGGCTAAAACAAATGTTTTGAAGAATTTTGCAATGGCACCATAATTTCCATATTTTTATAATGTTATAATAATCGTTTTTCCTGTTTTTACTGGAAAACTGCTGCAAACAGTGCAAAATAGCAGTTTTCATAAAACTTGTTATTTAGAAGCTAAAACGAACGTTTTGCACTATTTTGCAATGGCACTGTAATTTTCTTTTTTTTTTGGCATTTGTCATGATAAACGTTTTTGCTGTTTTTACTGGAAAACTAATGCAAACACTGCAAATAGCAGTTTTCATAAAACGTGTTATATAGAGGAGAAAACCAACGTTTTAAACAATTTTGCAATGGCACCCTAATTTAAGTTTTTTGTTATGAATTTGTCACGATAAACGTTTTTGCTGTTCTTACTCGAAAACTGCTGCAAACACTGCAAAATAGCAGTATCCATAAAACATGTTATTTAGAGGCTAAAACGAACGTTTTGCACTATTTTGCAATGGCACTGTAATTTTAACTTTTTAAAAATATTTCATGATAAACGTTTTTGCTGTTTTTGCTGGAAAACTGCGGCAAACACTGCAAAATAGCAGTTTTCATAAAACGTGTTATTTAGAGGCTAAAACGAGCGTTTTGCACAATTTTGCACTGGCACTGTAATTTTAACTTTTTTAAAAATTGGTCATGATAAACGTTTTTGCTGTTTTTACTGGAATACTGCTGTAAACACTGCAAAATAGGAGTTTTCATAAAACGTGTTATATAGAGGCTAAAACGAAGGTTTTGAACACTTTTGCAATTGCACCGTAATTTTAATTTTTTTATCATTTTGTCATCATAAACGTTTTTTTCCTTTTTACTGGGAAACTGCTGCAAACACTGCAAAATAGCAGTTTTCATAAAACGTCTTAATTAGAGGCTAAAACAAACGTTTTGAAGAATTTTGCAATGGCACCATAATTTCCATATTTTTATAATTTTGTTATGATAATCGTTTTTCCTGTTTTTACTGGAAAACTGCTGCAAACATTGCAAAATAGGAGTTCTCATAAAACATGTTGATTAGAGGCTAAAACGAACGTTTTAAACATTTTTGCAATGGCACCGTAATTTTAATTTTTTTATCATTTTGTCATCATAAAAACAAATATTATGCCGTTTACCGAAAGCATAATGTCATTTTATCGCGAGGCATTTCCGTTGTCTTATCAGTTTGCGGGTTGTGCTCTAATCTGGCAATTATGGAAGTCTCCTGTCCAATGAAAAATGGGTGCGTGTCAATGGCACTGTAAGTTTCATTTTTTTATGAATTTTTTATGATAAACGTTTTCCCTGTTTTTAATGGAAAACTGCTGCAAACACTGCAAAATAGCAGTTTTCATAAAGCGTGTTATATAAAGGCTAAAACGAAGGTTTTGAACACTTTTGCAATTGCACCGTAATTTTAATTTTTTTATCATTTTGTCATCATAAAAACAAATATTACGCCGTTTACCGAAAGCATAATGTTATTTTATAGCGAGGCATTTCCGTTGTCTTATCAGTTTGCGGGTTGTGCTCTAATCTGGCAATTATGGAAGTCTCCTGTCCAATGAAAAATGGGTGCGTGTCAAAGTTAAGTACAAAAGGTCGGTTATCTCGTACACTCGGCCCCTTTCTACTATTGCCATCATCGCAAGAAGAACTTCTCTGCCTTTTAGCGTTCAGTCGTATTGTTCTTTCTGGCAAAATCCCTCTAGTTCCTTTGTTATTTTGTCTTGCATTATTTCTAGAGTTCATTTACTTTGATTTCTTCTCCCTTAATTCCGGAGCTCTTCCGACGGGTCGTCTAATATGGGTACACCTCGCGTTTTAATTCTAGGCCATTCGTTTATTCGTCGCTTACATGATTTCATTGAAAGTGACTCCGGGCATTTGGATTTAACGTTCCATTTGTCGGCGTCCGCCCTTATTAGCTGGCATGGAATTGGGGGGCACAGAATCGCTAAAACGGTCAAGTTCGATCTACATATCCTTCACTCGTTTCGCCCCGATATAGTTATTGTGCAACTTGGCACTAATTATTTAACATCTTGTCCTCCTTTGCAAGTGGGCTCTGCCTTGGAGGATTTTGTGCACTTGCTGCATAATTCGTACAGCGTAAGGGGTGAATGCGTATGCCAGACTATCCGTCGACGCCCAGCTGTGGCTTTCAACCAAAGAGTCGATATTTTAACACGATATCTCCGGGTGGTCTTGGAGCCTATCCCTTACGCCATATATTGGGGCCATAGGGGTTTTTGGAGGGCCTGCAATTGTTTCTTTTCTGCGGATGGCATTCACTTAAATAGTAGGGGGCAATTTAAGTTATACCGCAGTCTTCGGGGAGCGGTACTCAAATCTCTTCGAGTTTTTACTAGCGATGGCAACCAGTATTTTTTTGTTGCTACTATTCCTTTCGCTCAAATGTTATGCAGTGCTGTTAATTTGTGGACCAAGCCCAATTCTGTTTGTGTCAGCCTTATTCTAGTCGTTGCGGTTTATTTGCGCACGGCACTGGCTGCGTGTCAGCCTTTGATTTTACTGTTTAGCGTTGCATCTTATCTGCTCATGACACTGGCTGTACACTGTTTTAGTTGTTTGGTTCTGGTAGGACCCAGAATATTATGATTTTGTTTTTATGTGGTTGAAGCACTCTTTTTTGCAATTTTTTGTCGCCAGTTGCCGTACGAGTGTACAATCCTTATCCGGCCGCCCTAACTTCTTATAGGGTGTGCCCTATTCACTCGGTAGCCTGTGCGTGCACTATATTTATAATCTTCCCTGGAATTTGGCTTTTCGCACCCTTTATCTTGGCTACATAGTTTTTCTACATTGCCATCGCGTTTTTATGGTACCGCCCCTCGGAGCAATCTTAACTTAGACCTTGATAGTCTCAGGAAGTTAGCTGACATGTTCTTATCGCTAAGTTATGCCGCCCAAGAAGCGTTCCGCACCCACCACCCGATCGAAATCCAAAAGGCCAAGGGCTTCAGAGCTCACCGAGGAAACAGCTGAATCAGTTACTACAACGCCTCCCCCGAACCTAATGACGGTGGACGTGCAAGCTCTGTCCGCAACTATATCTCTCGCTGTCACCCAAGCTGTCCAGCAGTCACTGGGGCAGGCCAAAGCACCAACTCCGATCACTACAGAGGTTGTAGAGGCGTCGGTACAGGATGAAGTTTCCGTGCTCACCGAAGGTACGGCCACCAATTCCAAGTTCACGGCACAGCCGCTTTCGTTGCCAGCTAATAGAGAACCCTTCGCAAGTATCGCGGTGGCTCTAGGGAGTAGTGTGAGCCCTAAGCTTAAAGCTAAAATTTGGGCTAACGAATTCATCGAGTTTGGGTCCCTTCTCACATCTTCCCCTAATCAGGATAGATATTCTGTCTGTTTAACGCCCTCGTCTAACTCGTCAAGTCAACCTCGTCTGACCCTTGAGCCATGTCAGCCGTCCAAGAAAATTCACAACTTTTTGCAATGGCTGTCAGCCTTTAATATTTTCGTCGCGATTTTTTCTGAGAAATTCCCGAACGAGACACCTAGGCTAATGAAATATAGTGAGATTATTCGCGACATTTCTACTAAACCCGGCGACTGGTATTTCTACGACGAACAGTTTCGTTACATACGACAGGCAGCCCCTGACCAGTACCCTTGGGATACCATTCATTGGGAACT
>OX421445.1:42224399-42231899 GCA_949126865.1 Montipora capitata | reverse complement strand
CATGAGCCCAATCACAGTTAGTCAGTTCAATACAGAATTACATCGCTGCTTGACATTTTGCGGTCTAGATACAAGCAGATATAAGGGTCATAGCTTTCGAATTGGCGCCACTTGTCACGCGGCTGACAAAGGTTTTTCTGACGCCCAGATTCGGGCGCTTGGCCGTTGGAAATCCGATGCGTTTAAAGTTTATATCAGGTCCGACACCTTTCATGCAAATTGACTACCTTTTTGCGTGGACTTGTCCCTTCGGGTCTAACCCCCGGTTTTGTAGTTAGTTTTGGTTAACAGTAGTCTGTTCAATGTGGAGAGTCAGGTAAAGGACTGCCTCTTCATTGACTGACTTCCTTCTAGTGTAACTGTTCAGCACAGTGCTAATTCGATTCTTTGGGTTATAAGTTACTTTTTAGCCTATCGCGGGTCTAAGCCCTATTAGCTCCTATTGTCTTTACAGTGTTAGTCGGGTCAATGTAGAAGGTCAGGTATTTGGACTGCCTCTTCATTGCCATTCATTTACTCACTATCTTAATTGATGCATTGCCAGGGTTTGCATTTACCAGTTCTCCTTAGTATGAGACATGCGTCATCGTGTATTCGCAGTAAGATTCATGGTTGATTATTCCACATTGTTGTTCGGTTGTGTCAGACAAGGGCTGTTTCCGGGCTAGTTACAATACCCAAGTTTTCGTAACTTTAACTTTTTTACGACCTTCTACGCACTTCGGTCGTCCATTAATCACGAGCAGAATCTGTTTCTCGCCTTTAAGAGTCATAACTTGTAATTTTCTTTCGGTGACCCTGGTCATTCAGGGGCTGTGGCACCACTGCACGGTGTGACATAACCTGTAATTTTCGCTCTACTCAGTGACGCTGGTCCGTCAGGGGCTGTGGCGCCACTGTTCGGTGTGCCTTTCCTTTCGAGAGTTCCGCCAGCGCCTTGGTGGGCTTGCCACATTGTTGTGGCTTGTGGCGAAATTTTTAACCCCACCTTTCCTGAAGAGATTTTAATCTTTGTTTGTAACCTTAGTTTCAATTAAACTCGTCACATTTGTGGCCATTTATCCCAAACGATTTGTTTCTATTCTCGTCTACCAATCTCTTCAGCAAACTAGTGCGGCGCCTCGCGGAGCTCTCGATGTTTTAATGTTTGCAAATGACTCAAGATAAAAAACAAACATTATGCCGTTGACCGAAAGCATAATGTTATTTTATCGCTAGGCATTTCCGTTGTCTTATCAGTTTGCGGGTTGTGCTCTAATCTGGCAATTATGGAAGTCTCCTGTCCAATGAAAAATGGGCGCGTGTCAAAGTTAAGTACAAAAGGTCGGTTATCTCGTACACGCGGCCCCTTTCTACTATTGCCATCATCGCAAGAAGAACTTCTCTGCCTTTTAGCGTTCAGTCGTATTGTTCTTTTTCCCTCCACCTCCCCGGTCTCCGACCCGCAGACTGACAATATTTCGTATGTAGTTTTTTACTGGTGGCGAAATTTTTAACCCCACCTTTCCTGAAGAGATTTTAATCTTTGTTTGTAACCTTAGTTTCAATTAAACTCGTCACATTTGTGGCCATTTATCCCAAACGATTTGTTTCTATTCTCGTCTACCAATCTCTTCAGCAAACTAGTGCGGCGCCTTCCGGAGCTCTCGATGTTTTAATGTTTGCAAATGACTCAAGATAAAACGTTTTTTTCCTTTTTACTGGGAAACTGCTGCAAACACTGCAAAATAGCAGGTTTCATAAAACGTGTTATTTAGTGTTTAAAACAAACGTTTTGCACAATTTTGCAATGGCACCGTAATTTTGATTTTTTTATGAATTTTTCATGGCAACTGTTTTTGCTGTTTTTAATGGAAAACTGCTGCAAACACTGCAAAATAGCAGTTTTCATAAAACGTGTTAATTAGAGGCTAAAACGAACGTTTTGAACAATTTTGCAATGGCACCGTAATTTCCATATTTTTATAATTTCGTTATGATAAACGTTTTTGCTGTTTTTACTGGAAAATTGCTGCAAACATTGCAAAATAGCAGTTTTCATAAAACGTGTTATTTGGAAGCTAAAACTAACGTTTTGCAAAATTTTGCAATGGCACCGTAACTTTAATTTTGTTTTATCAATATGTCAAGATAAACGTTTTGGCTCTTTTTACTGGAAAACTGCTGCAAACACTGCAAAATAGCAGTTTTCATAAAACGTGTTATTTGGAAGCTAAAACTAACGTTTTGCAAAATTTTGCAATGGCACTGTAATTTAAACTTTTTTAAAATTATGTCATGATAAACGTTTTTGCAGCTTTTACTGGAAAACTGCTTCAAACATTGCAAATAGCAGTTTTCATAAAACGTGTTATATAGAGGCTAAAACGATCGTTTTAAACAATTTTGCAAGGGCACCGTAATTTTAATATTTTTTATTAACTTGTCAAGATGATCGTTTTTGCTGTTTTAAGAGGAAAATTGCTGCAAACACTGCAAAACAGCATTTTCCATAAAACTTGTTATTTAGAGGCTAAAAGTAACGTTTTGCACAATTTTGCAATGGCACTGTAATTTTCACTTTTTTAAAATTTTGTCATGGTAAAGGTTTTCGCTGTTTTTACTGGAAAACTGCTGCAAACACTGCAAAATAGCAGTTTTTATAAAACATGTTAATTAGAGGCTACAACGGACGTTTTGCACAATTTTGCTATGGAACCGTAATTGTCATTTTTTTATGAATTTTTCATGATAAACGTTTTTGCTGTTTTTAATGGAAAACTGCAGGAAACACTGCTAAATAGCAGTTTTCATAAAGCGTGTTATATACAGGCTAAAACGAACGTTTTAAACAATTTGGCAATGGCACTGTAATTTTCATTTTTTTATGAATTTGTCATCATAAGCGTTTTTGCTGTTTTTAATGGAAAACTGCTGCAAACACTGCAAAATAGCACTTTTCATAAAGCATGTTTTATCGAGGCTAGAACAATGGTTTTGAACAATTTGGCAATGGCACTGTAATTTTCATTTTTTTATGAATTTGTCATCATAAACGTTTTTGCTGTTTTTAATGGAAAACTGCTGCAAACACTGCAAAATCGCACTTTTCATAAAGCGTGTTATATCGAGGCTAGAACGAAGGTTTTGAACACTTTTGCAATTGCACCGTAGTTTTATTTTTTTTATCATTTTGTCATCATAAACGTTTTTTTCGTTTTTACTGGGAAACTGCTGCAAACACTGCAAAATAGCAGTTTTCAAAAAACGTGTAATATAGAGGCTGAAACGAACGTTTTGAACAATTTTGCAATGGCACTGTCATTTCAATATTTTTTTAATTTTGTTATGATAAACGTTTTTGCTGTTTTTACTGGGACACTGCTGTAAACACTGCAAAATAGGAGTTTTCATAAAACGTGTTATATAGAGGCTAAAACGAAGGCTTTGAACTCTTTTGCAATTGCACCGTAGTTTTAATTTTTTTATCATTTTGTGATCATAAAGGTTTTTTTCGTTTTTACTGGGAAACTGCTGCAAACACTGCAAAATAGCAGTTTTCATAAACCGTGTTACTTAGCGTTTAAAACGAACGTTTTGCACAATTTTGCAATGGCACCGTAATTTCCATATTTTTATAATTTTGTTATGATAAACGTTTTTGCTGTTTTTACTGGAAAACTGCTGCAAACATTGCAAAATAGCCGTTTTCATAAAACATGTTATTTAGAGGATAAAACGAACGCTTTAAACAATTTTCAATTGGACTGTAATTTTCATTTTTTTATGAATTTTTCATGATAAACGTTTTTGCTGTTTTTACTGGAAAACTCCAGCAAACACTGCAAAAAAGCAGTTTTCATAAAACGTGTTATTTAGAGGCTAAAACGAACGTTTTGCACAATTTTGCAATGGCACTGTATTTTTAACTTTTTAAAATTTTGTCATGATAAACGTTTTTGTTTTTTTGGCTTCAAAACTGCTGCAAACACTGCAAAATAGCAATTTTCATAAAATGTGTTATTTAGAGGCTAAAACGAACGTTTTGCACAATTTTGCAATAGCACTGTAATTTATACTTTTTTTTGAATTTTTCATGATAAACGTTTTTGCTGTTTTTACTGGGAAACTGCTGTAACCACTGCAAAATGGGAGTTATTATAAAACGTGTTATATAGAGGCTAAAACGAAGGTTTTGAACACTTTTTCAATTGCACCGTAGTTTTAATTTTTTTATCATTTTGTCATCATAAACGTTTTTTTTCGCTTTTACTGGGAAACTGCTGCAAACACTGCAAAATTGCAGTTTTCACAAAACGTGTTATTTAGCGCTTAAAACGAACGTTTTGCACAATTTTGCAATGGCACCGTAATTTTCATTTTTTTATGAATTTTTCATGACATTCGTTTTTGCTGTTTTTACTGGAAAACTGCTGCAAACACTGCAAAATAGCAGTTTTCATAAAGCGTGTTATATCCAGGCTAAAACAAACGTTTTGAACAATTTTGCAATTGCACCGCTATTTTAATTTTTTTATTAATTTGTCATGATAAACGTTTGTGCTGTTTTTACTGGGAAACTGCTTCAAACACTGCAAAATAGCAGTTTTCATAACACGTGTAATATAGAGGCTAACCCAAACGTTTTGAACAATTTTGCAAGGACACCCTAATTTTAATTTTTTTTATGAATTTGTCAAGATAAACATTTTTGCTGTTTTTACTGGAAAACAGCGGTAAACACTGCAAAATAGGAGTTTTCATAAAGCGTGTTATATAGAGGCTAAAAAGAAGGTTTTGAACACTTTTGCAATTGCACCGTAATCTTAATTTTTTTATCATTTTGTCATCATAAACTTTTTTTTTTGTTTTTATTGGGAACCTGCTGCAAACACTGCAAAATAGCAGTTTTCATAAACCGTGTTATTTAGATTTTAAAACGAACGTTTTCCACAATTTTGCAATGCCACCGTAATTTTCACTTTGTTATAAATTTTTCATGGCAAATGTTTTTGCTGTTTTTAATGGAAAACTGCTGCAAACACTGCAAAAGAGCAGTTTTCATAAAACGTGTTAATTACAGGCTAAAACGAACGTTTTGAACAACTTTGCAATGCCACCGTAATTTCCATATTTTTATAATTTTGTTATAATAAACGTTTTTGCTGCTTTTACTGGAAAACTGCTCCAAACACTGCAAAATAGCAGTTTTCATAAAACGTGGTATGTAGAGGCTGAAACGAACGTTTTCCACTATTTTGCAATGGGACTGTAATTTCCATTTTTCTATGAATTTTTCATGATAAACGTTTTTGCTCTTTTTAATGGCAAACTGCTGCAAACACTGCAAAATAGCAGGTTTCATAAAACGTGTTATTTAGAGGCTAAAACGAACGTTTTGAACACTTTCGCAATTCCACCGTAATCTTAATTTTTTTTATCATTTTGTCATCATAAACTTTTTTTTTTGTTTTTACTGGGAAACTGCTGCAAACACTGCAAAATAGTAGTTTTCATAAAACGTGTTATTTAGAGATTAAAACGAACGTTTTGCACAATTTTGCACTGGCACCGTAATTTTCACTTTTTTATCAATTTTTCATGTCAAATGTTTTTGCTGTTTTTACTGGAAAACTGCTGCAAACATTGCAAAATAGCGGTTTTCATAAAACATGTTATTTAGAGGCTAAAACGGACGTTTTGCACAATTTTGCAATGGAACTGTAATTTTCATTTTTTTATGAATTTTTCATGATAAACGTTTTTGCTGTTTTTAATGGAAAACTGCTGCAAACACTGCAATAAAGCAGTTTTCATAAAACGTGCTATTTAGAGGCTAAAACGAACGTTTTGAACAATTTTGCAATGGCACCGTAATTTCCATATTTTTATAATTTTCTTATGATCAACGTTTTTGCTGTTTTTACTAGAAAACTGCTGCAAACATTGCAAAATAGCAGTTTTCATAAAACATGTTATTTAGAGGCTAAAACGGACGTTTTTCACAATTTTGCAATGGCACTGTAATTTTCACTTTTTTATGAATTTTTTATGATAAACGTTTTTGCTGTTTTTATTGAAAAACTGCTGCAAACACTGGAAATAGCAGTTTTCATAAACCGTGTTATAAAGAGGCTAAAACGACCGTTTTAAAAAATTTTGCAATGGCACCGTAATTTTAATTGTTTTTATCAATTTGTCAAGATAAACGTTTTTGCTGTTTTTACTGGAAAACTGCTGCAAACATTGCAAAATAGCAGTATTCATAAAGCGTGTTATATCGAGGCTAAAACGAACGTTTCCAACAATTTTGCAATTTTACCGTTATTTTAATTTTTTTAAAAATTTGTCATGATAAACGTTTTTGCTGTTTTTACTGGGATACTGCTGCAAACACTGCAAAATAGCAGTTTTCATAAAACGTGTAATATACAGGCTGAAACGAACGTTTTGAACAATTTTGCAATGGCACTGTCATTTCCATATTTTTAGAATTTTGCTATGATAAACGTTTTTGCTACTTTTACTAGAAAACTGCTTCAAACATTGCAAAGTATCAGTTTTTATAAAACATGGTATTTAGAGGCTAAAACGAACGTTTTTCACAATTTTGCAATGACACTGTCTTTTTGAATTTGTCATGATAAACGTTTTTGCTCTTTTACTGGAAAACTGCTGCAAACACTGCAAATAGCAGTTTTCATAAAACGTGTTATATAGAGGCTAAAACGAACGTTTTGCACAATTTTGCAAGGGCACTGTAATTTTAATTTTTTTATGAATTTGTCAAGATATACTTTTTTGCTGTTTTTACTGGAAAACTGCTGCAGACACAGCAAAATAGCAGTTTTCATAAAACTTGTTATTTAGAGGCTAAAAGTAACGTTTTGCACAATATCGCAATGGCACTGTAATTTTAACTTTTTTAAAATTTTGTCATGGTAAACGTTTTCGATGTTTTTACTGGAAAACCGCTGAAAACACTGCAAAAAAACAGTTTTCATAAAACGTGTTATTTAGAGGCTAAAACGAACTTTTTCCCCAATTTTGCAATGGGACTGTAATTTTCATTTTTTTATGAATTTTTCATGATAAACGTTTTTGCTGTTTTTATTGGAAAACTGCTGCAAACACTGCAAAATAGCACTTTTCATAAAAGGTGTTATTTAGAGGGTAAAACGAAGGTTTTGAACAGTTTTGCAATTGCACCGTAATTTTAATATTTCTATCATTTTGTCATAATAAACGTTTTTTTCGTTTTTACTGGGGAACTGGTGCAAACACTGCAAAATAGCAGTTTTCATAAAACGTGTCATTTAGAGTTTAAAACGAACGTTTTGCACAAATTTGCAATGGCACTGTAATTTTAATTTTTTTGTGAATTTTTCATGACAAACGTTTTTGCTGTTTTTAATGGAAAACTGCTGCAAACACTGCAAAATAGCAGTTTTCATAAAACGTGTCATTTAGAGTTTAAAACGAACGTTTTGCACAATTTTGCAATGGCACTGTAAATTTTAA
>OX421445.1:42214399-42219399 GCA_949126865.1 Montipora capitata | reverse complement strand
TCTCCCTTTCTAAACACCTTGAGATTTCTTTGGAGATGTCGAGGACTCCTCTATTATGCGTTCCCGGTCTTCTTCATTTAAGTTCTGGGAATACCGGGAGAGAAACTTGTCGGGATGCGAAAAAAGAGCTAGCTCTTTAATTCGCTTTATTTTGGAGGAGGTGGTTTCTTCCCCTGTCAGCATAACGGCCAGCATGTCGTCCGCATCGCCATCACAAGGCCAAGGAACGTCACCAAACGAAATGACCTCTGGTGATCGGTTTAGAAATCCTCGGACCCTGACGTCGTACGTCTTTCTTGCCCCTACGTCTGTCATTGCTGGACGCGCTTTTTTTTATTGAGAAGCTCTTGCCACCCATCGTGGTACAGAGTATCTATGGGTGTTCGAGTTCCTAGGGCGAGGCCTGTAGCTGTCCTGTAGTCACACCCCTCCAGCTCCATAATAAGGAATGTTACCGCCTCCTCCGCGAGAACATTGTTTATATAACTGCATAAAAGAGAAAGATCTATCAAGTCAAAAGTAATATGTAATATGTTGACACACTTTGGTTTATTCTTCTTGAAATTTATTATTGTTGTTTTGCTTTTCTTTGTCTTCTGCTGATTTGCTTTGAAGTATCTTCCGTGGAACCAATCTTTGGGTCTACCGGTTGTTGTAATCTACATAAATCATTACACTGAATACTTACTAGTATCCTTCCAAGCCGAAAGGGTCCATGCACGGGGGCAAATCAATAAACATCCTAGGAGGCAACCACAGTGACCTGCAATAACCCATGGAAATTAAACGACATTTACTTGACTGCTGTTGAAATTCAAACTTTAGCGCACATACCAAAATTTTGAACTTGTCAGCCGGAGCCTGACCGGGTAGTTGGAAAATGCAACAGGCTTCTTTCGCGAGTTGTCCCTAAAAACCCATTTTTGCCATGCATACTATGTGGAAAGACACATATTTAGCTGGACGGTTCTGATTGATAGAGGAATTCTCTTTACAAATTATATGGTATGGTATGGTGTGACCTGCTATAATTCTGACTATCGGTAAACGCCATTATTTTTCACGATATAACCGCTAATATATTTTAGCAAAGGAATAAAAGTATACCCAGGCTTTCGTGTTGTTGGCTTCGTGAACATCTTGGTCAGTTCTTCTCCGACACTTCCTCTGAGCTGTAATTTAAAGTAAATGAAGACAAAAGCTCCGTTTTATTATCCGCGGGTAAAACTCGGAGTACTCTATATTTTCAAAGGTTATTTTTAATTAATATAAAAGTAATTAAAGTAATTATTTAACTTCCTGTAAATGGCTGAAATCTTTAGTAATGATACAGTCACTTCTGCACATCATTTGTTTGAAGGAGCAACTTTCCTAGAGGTGTGCATGTATAGTGTAAGTTGGTGGCAAAGCTATACCTTCCAATATAGATTTGTGCCGAAGTACTTAGTTCCAAATTCTATTATTTGATACTTTCGGAACACCTTCAGAGACAAATTCAGGAAAGCCTGATGCCTTTGATACTGCGCCTTTGGTCTTGCAATTGATCTAAAAAGGAACAAACCAGTTTAAGAAATGTACGTCCTAGCTGATTTTATGAACTTTTGTTGTGTAGGTCTACATTTCTCTACTTTTTCTATGATTCCATTTACTTTGAATTGCGTTACATGATTGCCAGTCTCGTACCTTTTTCGGCACCCTTAAAAAAACGCTCTCATGTCTCTACTTTTTCTATTATTCCATTTACTTTGAATTGCGTTACATGATTGCCAGTCTCGTACCTTGTTCGGCACCCTTCAAAAAACGCTCTCATTTCTCTAATTTTTCTATTATTCCATTTACTTTGAATTGCGTTACATGATTGCCAGTCTCGTACCTTGTTCGGCACCCTTCAAAAAACGCTCTCATGTCTCTACTTTTTCTATTATTCCATTTACTTTCAATTGCGTAACATGATTGCCAGTCTCGTACCTTTTTCGGCACCCTTCAAAAAACGCTCTTATTTCTCTTCTTTTTCTATTATTCCATTTACTTTCAATTGCGTTACATGATTGCCAGTCTCGTACCTTGTTCGGCACCCTTCAAAAAAGGCTCTCATTTCTCTACTTTTTCTATTATTCCATTTACTTTCAATTACGTAACATGATTGCCAGTCTCGTACCTTTTTCGGCACCCTTCAAAAAACGCTCTTATTTCTCTTCTTTTTCTATTATTCCATTTACTTTCAATTGCGTTACATGATTGCCAGTCTCGTACCTTTTTCGGCACCCTTCAAAAAACGCTCTCATTTCTCTACTTTTTCTATTATTCCATTTACTTTCAATTGCGTAACATGATTGCCAGTCTCGTACCTTTTTCGGCACCCTTCAAAAACCGCTCTCATTTGTCTAATTTTTCTATTATTCTATTTACTTTGAATTGTGTTACATCAGTGCTAGTCTCGCACCCTTTTCGGCACGCCTTAACATACGCTCTCATTTGTGCAATTTGTCTATAATTCCATTTACTTTGAGTTGTGTTACATGATTGCCAGTCTCGTACCTTGCTCAAAACGCTCTCATTTCTCGAATTTTTCTATTGTTCCATTTACTTTGAATTGTGTTACATCAGTTCTAGTCTTGCACCCTTTTCGGCACGCCTTAACATACGCTCTCATTTGTCCAATTTTTCTATAATTCTATTTACTTTGAATTGTGTTACATAATTGCCAGTCTCGTACCTTTTTCGGCACCCTTCAAAAAACGCTCTCATTTCTCTAATTTTTCTATTATTCTATTTACTTTGAATTGAGTTACATCAGTGCTAGTCTTGCACCCTTTTCGGCACGCCTTAACAGACGCTCTCATTTCTCTAATTTTTCTATAATTCCATTGACTTTGAGTGTGTTACATGATTGCCAGTCTCGTACCTTTTTCGGCACGTCTCAAAAAACGCTCTCATTTTTCTTAATTTTTTTATGTGTTACATCAGTGCTAGTCTCGCACCCTTTTCGGCACGCCTTAACTTACGCTCTCATTTGTGCAATTTGTCTATAATTCCATTTACTTTGAGTTGTGTTACATGATGTAACACATGTTGTGTTACATCATATGTGTGTACATGATGTGTGTTACATGATGTGTGTTACATGATTGCCAGTCTCGCACCCTTTTCGGCACGCCTTAACATACGCTCTCATTTGTCCAAATTTTCTATAATTCCATTTACTTTGAATTGTGTTACATGATTGCCAGTCTCGTACCTTTTTCGGCACGCCTTAAAAAACGCTCTCATTTCTCTAATTTTTTTTATTATTCCATTTACTTTGAATTGTTCTACATCAGTGCTAGTCTCGCACCCTTTTCGGCACGCATTAACGTACGCTATTTTTTCTCTAATATGTCTGTAATTTTATTTCTTTTGATTTGTGTTACATGATTGCCAGTCTCGTACCCCGGTCTCGTACCTTTTTCGGCACGCGTCGAAAAACGCTTTCATTTCTTTAATTTTTCTGTTAGTCCATTTACTTTGAATTGTGTTACATCAGTGCTAGTCTCGCACCCTTTTCGGCATGCATTAACATACGCCCTCATTTCTCTAATTTTTCTATTATTCCATTTACTTTGAATTGTGTTACATCAGTGCTTGTCTCACGCGTTTTTCAGCGCGCATTAAAGTACGCTCTCATTTCTCCAATTTATTAGTATTTCATTTAGTTTTTGTTGTGTTATATCAGTAGTACTGATAGTAGTAGTAGTAGTAGTAGTAGTAGTAGTAGTAGTAGTAGTAGTAGTAGTAGTAGTAGTAGTAGTAGTAGTAGTAGTAGTAGTAGTAGTAGTAGTAGTAGTAGTAGTAGTAGTAGTAGTAGTAGAAGAAGTATTCCGTTGGGTTTCCGTTGTGTAACACTATTACTTGTGTCACCCAGATTTCGAAACGCTGTTAAAGGCTAGTCATTTGAAGGTCATAGGTTTAATTAACTCTGACTTTTTCGGAATTTCCCTATGTGGTTGCTGACTAGTTCTTCGTTCGTAAGATGTTACAACTTACCTGTAGCTACGGTGTGTGATGTTGTTGCTGTTGTGTTGTTCATCACGCTCTTATGAAATTTCTACATCTGATAATACTGCTGAGAGTCTGTTTGCGTAGCTATGCCGAAGAACTCAGCTGAATTGTGAATATTGCATAAGACATTTGGTCGTCCTTTAAATAGAGTTTTTTAAGGGGTTGCGTAATTTTTTCAAAAATAACGAGACAAATGATGTTTCGCAAAGTTGCAGTTTATCATATATTTTAAAACTGCCATTCCGTAATGCGGTTAAACATGTTCGCAATTGCCTCATTGCCAATGCTCGGCAAAAAAAAAAACAGTTTCGAGATGACATAATTGAAGTTTCTTTATGTACGTTTGTGATTGAAATGCATTATTTTCCCTTTGTAAACCCTGTACTGTTTTTTCTTTCATCCTTTTCGCATTAAGGTGTGAGGCGAAATCTTATACCATGTCACATTTAGACAAGCTGCTTGTTATCCGATGACATGCGTGTTGCATAATGGCATAATTTATGCGTCTGTACCCTTTTCGGCATGATACCCTTTTCGGCATTTTACAGGGCCCACACAATCGGATGTGTAGCCGATTGTTATTTTATAGTAAATGTACTGGATTTACTGTTTGCTTCACCTATAGCGATATATCGTTAACTATGTATGTAAATCAATGATAAATAAACGTTGAATTACCTTACCTGTGGTTTATAGTCGTCCTTTTACCTCAAAAGCGGTTTTTTGAGCGATCTTGAAGGAATTTGAGTTCGCCGTTGACTGTTCCATATATATGTGCTATAGGTGAAGCAAACGGTAAATCCAGTACATTTACTATAAAATAACAATCGGCTACACACCGATTGTGTGGGCCCCCTGTGATGGAAGCGCCGGACGATAAGCTTCAAAAATGTAATGCTCAGTTATTAGACATGCACAAACGCCGTAAAACTACCCTGAAAGAACTTCAATCTTTGATTGGA
>OX421445.1:42196899-42199399 GCA_949126865.1 Montipora capitata | reverse complement strand
AAGACAAACTGCTCAAAAATGCACGACTCCCTTTGAAACAGCAAAACGGGCCGGGGATCCTGAAGTCACTAAAAAGTGCTGCATGCTACGTGGATGTTTGCAGAACGATCGCAAGAACGTAATCACTGAAAGAAAACTTTACTCCAGATCTGATAGATGATGGTCGTGCAAGACTCGCCAAGCACGTGGAACACCCAACAGGATTGTTTGTTGTTTGGCACAGCAGATGAACGAAAAATTGTTCCTCTCACTATTAAGTTCCAACCCGATAGGACCAATCTTGCCCAAATACAACAACAATTTGGGCAGCAGGCAAGCTCATCACAAGCCATCGAAGTTGGCATAAAGCAGCATAGCGCTTCACCTGAAGTTCGATCATGATGGACACAAACAAGAGCTGAAAAAACTTCATATGGTCAGACGGCCAAATGCGATTGATCCAACATTCATTAGAGCGGCTCAGTTATCGGACATCAAAGTGCTGAACAAACCAAGGGATTTCGTCGTAAAAATGTTCACTCAGCAACGTCTTCTTCTTCTACAGAATAAAGTTCAAAGGCGATCCTGGTTTTTAATCACATGCTAGACCAATTCATAAACTGGATTGGCAAATTGATTGCCAGAACAATGCATCATTTCTGTCCCGATGAGTTCAAAGAAGCGACGGTCAAGAGAGTCACAAGAGAAGGCTGAGCGAATGTCCGCCGATCTAACCAATCCGAATGTAAACAATTGGCGTGACGTCGAATAGCACAAGGATAGCACAGTTTTTCCCGCTCGCTGAATTCTGATTGGTCAGTTTAAATTTCAGTAGCTCTCGCCGTATGCAAGGCCAGCTGTTTTTAAAACTGAATGCTCAGCACATGGGCATTTTGTCTGAGCATGCGCGAAGGGAATCGAATTATTCGAGTTCGGCGCCATTGTTATTTTGAACGCGCTGCCCGCGGGTTTTTAAACGGGCGATCTACACTTTGAAAAATATTTTGTCAAGAGAGATGAAAGATTGTAACAAAATTACACACTTTTCTATCACTATGGATATTCTTCGAGTTTGTTGGGCGTTCGGATGAGAATATTTTAATGATCAAATTGCGAACAAAACGAGATAAAGGCCCAAAGAAGTGGAGTTTGGCATTTGATTTACCGAAGTTCAAGATGTTCACACGAGAAGCCAAATGATGCAGGTTAGTTTGAAGATGTTGAAGCTTTATTGTTATGAATCACAGGGCTGCATATTGACACGATCCTCAGATAAACCACCCTTTATGAGATGGAAATTTTGAATTTGAGCTGATTTTGCTTCAACTTTGAAGTAAGTTTTCATCATAATTCCGCCGGCCCCCAAGCTTTAAATTACTTCAAATAACATTGTCTCTTCTTCCTCTTTGCAGCCGCTTGGGACTCCAGGCTTAAAAAAATGCGCTGTTTGTAGGATTACAATGTTATTTCAACAGCTTTTGGCAAATTTTTATCTGGGAAGTTTTGATTGATTTTCCAAGTCGTGGATCACAAAAGTCTTCTGTCTTGCTGCTCTCCAAGTCTGTTGTGCAGAGCATATAGTTGTCCATTTTTAACAAGGTTGTAGTGTCATTTCAATACACGATGACTTTTGCAATTTTTTTTCCTGTGCTTCAGTAGGTATTTTCGTCATTGCTTTTTTCGTCTCCTAGAGCTAACTTAAGTCAAAAGTTCGGTTAAACTACCCTTTTTCGCCGGCCCCCAAGTCCGAGAACACTTTTAGTGCATTGTTTGTTTATTTGTCCTCCGCTTCATCTGGTTTATTTATTCCGAAAAAATGCGTGCTCTTTTTTGTAACAAGGCAAACTACTACCGTTTACTGTCGAAGATTTCACATTTGGAGCTTGTCCATGTAGTTTTCGAACCGGATGGCGTAAGCTCTGTTATCGTGTTTATTTCATTAGCATGCTGCTACCTAGCAGACTAGCATTAGAAGCTCATCGGTTTTTTTTTCTACGTGCAGCAATTGAATTTACCTCAGCAAGTGTTCTTAGACGAGCGATTTAAGAAATAAGTGAGAATACTCATTCAAAAAGATTTGGTTGTAATTCTGGAGACGAGCTCTGTAGGGCAGAACAGACATTTCGCTTTTAGTGTGTATCCCTTAGCCTGTAGAGGAATGCCAATCACGTTTATCAGACTCAGTAAGCTTGCTTTGGAAAAAGTGTTTCATGTACAGAATTAAAAGTTAGGATCAAAAGAACTGACAGCGTATTCTCTGCTGTTTAGAGAGATGGGCAGTGGCTCAACAATTGGAGCAATGGACAGAAGTGATAGCTGAGAGCTCAAGATTTGTGGAAAGGTGTTACCTTGAGAACCAGTTGTGAATGAAGATAAACGGGCAGATTGGTTATGTGAAACAGCCATATTTGAAGCTCTTGAAGTTCTGGATTATGATTGGAATCTTAAACACTCATAGATAATTAATTTGTTTGCAGTAAAATTAATAGATGTGCTAAATTCATGAGGCTCATACAAATGG
>OX421445.1:42184399-42186899 GCA_949126865.1 Montipora capitata | reverse complement strand
GAATTAGGTCTGGTCCAGTAGAACAGTCAGCACGAAGCGTCTTTAAGGCTTGGAAAACTTCATGGTAGGTGACGGGCCGAAGGTTAAAAGTTAAACTTTCGTCCTCATGCGGGGGCAGGTTCTTTATAACGCCAAGCAAATCTTCAAAAGGAATTGGTGATTTATTTCCTGCGAGAGTTCTTTCTGCAGTTCCCACAAAGAATTTATTTAAAGAGTCCGGCTCAAATCTAATTTGGTTATGACTTGGTTTTAGTATCCGATGAGTGACGTTCCAGATTTCTTTAGGCTTTTTTGACGATAATGCTTTTGTTACAAACTGTTCGCGTGCTACACGAATGGCTCTTTTCAATTCGTTTCTAATTATTTTTTAATTATGCAAATTAGAAAAGCGAACGCGGAGGGATTGGGCAGATCACAGTAAGACAGCGAAAGACGCTTTATGAAAGTTTGTCAATTTATCCGCTCAGTCGTGTTTATTTCACGCACGAAGTTATGACATCGTTTTCCTGCGAAATGACATGGTTTCTCAAAGTGGGCGGAGCTATCAAAAGAACCTCCGCAGTCTCTTTCTTTTTCCTTTCCCTCTGCGCCCGCGCTTTCCTCGGGTTGCGGCTTCCTCGTTCGCTCGATCAATCGCGCGCTACGCTCTATCTATCGCTCGCTAGGTACAGACGTTAGGAAAAGAAAGAGACTGCTCGCAGTCTAAAACAAAGTTTGGTAGAGAACATTTCACTTCAAAGATGTAATTGCAATATTTTTGGGCTTACAGACACTGTGGCCTTATTCGCTAAAGAAGATGGATTTTTTCAGATTTAGGGTGTTCTTCCGGGCACGTTCTCTCCAAAACGAAGTCGGTGAGCCCCCCATTTTTTTACATTTCTGACATCACTAACTCATCATCTTTAAATGGTAAAATTTGCAGAAAAAAATCAATGTTGGAAAAATTTTGCGCGAACGTCCTTAAAAGGATTTATTAAGACCTAACTCCTCGACAACATTCAAGCTTGAACGGTTTAAAATACACTTCTGAGACGATTCCACACAATCCTGCTTCAGACTCTGTTCCAATAACTTTACCGCGGTCCGTGGTTGTCGGATATCACAAACTTGTCACGTAACAATTCCTTTGACGGTTTCTAAACGAAAGGAAAAATATGGCTAGTATAATGCTTCGAATAACACACAAATGGTTCTCTGAAAACTGACTTACAGAACACCCTTGAATCTTTTCAGATTACAGGTAAGACTGTGAAGTCCGCCAAATAACAAAACAACGAACTTCTCACATGGTCCCCGAGCCGCGCGAAATTGGGTACTACTAAGGACACGGTTATAATTCTGAATTCCGTGTCCAAGTATCCCACAACACTACTCAACGTCATCTGCCAACACTATCCATTATTATACATTGAACTCACTTTCTCTTTTCTGATTGGCCGAAAGCGTACAGTGAATTTTCGAAATCAACACCCGTGACGTCATAACTGCAGATTATACAATTATCATGTCAAGGTCACTCAAGGTCACTCAAGGTCACGTGTTATCATGTCATGTATGACCGCAGTGCATGATTTCTAAAGGTAATCATGTCAAGTTCGCGCTTTGTGTTGCTTGCCGTCAGTGAAGAAGCAAAAAAATGACTTCCAGGTTTGTTTTCTTCAGTTACTTATTTATTGCTATTTACTTTCTCATCAAGCTTTTTTTCAATTTTTCACATATTGTCTAATGCTTAAAATTTTTTGTCAATCGAATTATGTGCCGCTGATTTGTATATGTTTACTCATTGACAAATAAATTACCAGTTCCACTCACTGTTGTGACCATTTTTTTCCGTACAATGCATAATAAAACTATTATTAGATTCGGTTTTTGTGATATCCAGAATAATCGATGTCTCGGTAAGGGTTATCAGCCTCAGCCTTCGGCTTCGGCTGATAACCCTTACCTCGACATTGATTATTCTGGATATCACAAAAACCTCATCCAATAATTGTTTATTACTACCAGTTACTATATATAGTCTCACATGATCAATCGTAACTTAACGTTACTCCCAATCACTTGGTGTTATCCAACGTTGTTAGGCATTACTGTACGTCGATCTACGTTACTACAAGGACACAAGCTAAACCGCTGATCAAACTCGAACTTACAAAAATAATTTTATGATAATAGCCTTTCCCTGCCAAAATCAACTTACTTCCAGCCCAACCAAGCTTTAAACTAAAAAAAAAAATGTAATTACTTCAAGCTTACCTGAATAGAAGAAATAACTACATACGTTGTACAACGCCTAAAATCTAATGCCTCCTCGTGTGTCCTAAATTAAACTCTCAACAATGAAGAAAACCTAAATTCATCGTTTTTTACTTGCTCCTAGCCTGTGTAGCTGTACACAGGCTACTTGCTCCCCGCAACTAAGTACCACTTCACCACACAGCTTAGAGAAGCGAGCGGCCCTGAGAATGAATGAGAAATATGCTGCATTCGCATTCAATCC
>OX421445.1:42166899-42179399 GCA_949126865.1 Montipora capitata | reverse complement strand
ACGCAACACTTTAATTGCTCGGCCTAGGCCTCCAAACAACCACAATGCTCGTACCAGTCTCCGACGGGGATAAAATAAAAGGAGCGGCTCGTATACGATTTCATTAGCCTCTAGAGGAACTTGGTTTCTTAACGTACTTTTCTACCGATATTTATCTCCATTTATTAATCACCTCGTGCAGTCAATTTTGCAGGTGTTCACTTTCTAACAGAGGGGACAAGTTCTTCAACCCACCTTACGTTAAGGGTACAGGTTGCTTTTTGAATGTTCCATACAAGTTTTAAACTCATTATGCAATGTCCAGGTTCATAATCAATATTATTATCAATATCAAGCTAGTTTCGAGGAGGTCCTTTGGTAATTTGGCTAAATCTACGTTTTCAGCACTCACAACTGATGATGCATTTAAATTTTCAATTCCCCTTCTTGCTGAATCTTCGTCTTCCGGGCGCACAAATTCATGTAACTAACTGGCAAGAAGCATTATGGTGTTTAAGCTGGCTCCCTAGAGTATTTGCGAATACCCTTACTTCAGTGTATGAGTTACAAAAGGAAACCTAGTTAGAGACTTCCCAGTATGGATACCAATATACATGTAATAAGGCTTACAGTGTATTTTTTGGGTGTCAATTTTTGGATTATGGCCATGGCAATATCACATTTAATGACAGGCAGATACTGTATATTCTTATTTTTGACCTAAATTTCTTAATATTTATACTTTTCTTCTGTGAATTTTTTTTTATTCTTTGTCACACTATGCAAATGATATTGCTTGACATTTTGAAGTGGTAAAAAATCAAGGTCGTTCAGACGGTTTTTGCCAATATTCTGTTATTTGTCATTTTGCTAAATATATTCGATTTAATAGCTCTGACAGATTTGAAAAAAGTTTGAGTGTTTGATAGGAAGTGTATGTGGTTAGAACTGAGCCAATTTTCAAAAAAAATTATTGAAGGGAACGTGAGAAAATTAGCAGTTAATTTTACAGTTTTGGTCACCCTGACGTCACAAAAATCAGAAAAACACGTGTGATTTAGGCTTTACGCACCATACTAGTGCCCAGCTTGTGCGCAGCCCTAAAACTCTATGAAGCCACTGAAACAATATGACGCCTAGTAAAAGCAGTGACTGAAGTATCGAAGTACATTTTGTGCTACATGTATTTATTAACAATGTGAGAACCGATTTTCTTGTAGTCTAGCAACCAGTTCCGAACGATTTCATCATATAAAGATTCAAATACAAAAGCTATCTATACTGTTTATCCTGGGTTATTAGACAAAAATAATGTGATTCGCCAGCTGGCGACCAGTTCTGACCAGTGAGTCGCAATTTCAAGCCCTGAGTACTAGTTACTAGTAAAATACTAAACCCAGAAAGATTGAAGAAAACAGAAGGGAATCAAGGAATATTGGCTTCAACGCAGACATAATTTCGTTGCGACATAGCGAAATTTCAAGTGCTTATCGAAAATTCGCAGTGAGCATTTGCCTTTTACATTTAAGTTAAAGTTAGAAAAATGGCCCGTTGAAGCCTCATAAGTGATCACCCCAGGAATTTGCATGAGCCGATTCTCGTAAGTGACCAAAATTATAAACAATAGAGGGTGGTCGCTTACGAGATCTTTGAGTCTCTGGGATTTTAAAAGTATTATTGATGGTAGAAAAGATAACGTTCGGGAATGCACCTATTAAAAACTGGAAACTTCTTTCTTTGTTTGCAGGAATGGTCGCTTATGAGTGCTTATGAGTGACATTTTTAACGGGGTTTTTACTTTGGTGGTCGTGACTTGACCTGGTAGCTTACTTAGAGCTTCAACTGTAGTTGTTGAATAATTTTTAGTCATGGTTATTACGTGCGCTAATATTCAATTTCTTGTGATTTTTTTCTGCAATTTTTTCAGCTTTTGCATTGTCAGTTCAAGGGGGGCTATGTTGTAGTACAATTTGTTCCTTTGGTACAATTTTTTCTGAACTGGTACAGAATATATTGAACTGGTACAATTTTAATTGTACTGGTTTATTTTTATCAACTGTCTAAAAAAGGGATTTTCCTTTTTTTGGGGTGTAGTTAAAAAACGGGCGTGGTTTTTAGGGGGTCTAAAAAAGAACATGTTACTTCTTTCTTTTCTTCTACTTTCCTACCCCTCCCTCATCTTCCCCATCACCTCTATGCAACCCCCCTTTCTTTCACAGTTCTATCCCCCCTTATTTTCCCATGGGGGGGAAAGTGGGTGGAGGGGGAATGGCCCCCCTCCTTGCATACCCTTATGCGCACTCCCTCTATGACAGACTTTACACAGTATACTCAAGACTTTCTTTTCTACTCACCCAAACTTGAACTTGAACTCCCAGGCCACTCTCTGTCAAAATATTTTATTATTCATCCCAGGCCACTCTCGGTCCAAACTTCAATTTATTCACATTTAGACTTCGCAAGTTTTGTTGGAAGAAAACAGCTCGACAATGCAGTGTGTATCACGAAATATCTTATCAAAGATTAGATGACTTTAAGCAAAAGCAGAAGCGAAATACATCACAACTAACCATGTTTATCGAAGATCAATTTTACAATGAAGCAATGGAATACTTGAAAATTCAAAGTGAAAAATCGAGTAGTGATTCGAGAGAAACGGAAGGCAAACTATCTCAGTCACAACTAAAGACATTGCAAAGAAAGAAATGGACATACCACCAAGGAAAACTGGGCTAAACTTCAGAATACCCCGTGCCACTTATTTGCATTTCATTGAATAAGAATAGGCTCTATTGTATTAAGTCTCGTTCTTCAAAAGATGCCGCATAGGGGAAACAATAGTGGTTAGCTGTGGCGGGGTATTCTGAAGTTGCTCCGAAAACTGCAAACACCTGACAGAAAAACTGTTATCTCAAAGAGTAAACTCTATGACACTCTAATCTTAGCACACCAAAGAACAGCACATAGAGGACGTCAAATAACAAGTAAATGGGAGAATGACAACTATTCAGAAGTAAGCATTTGACTTGTAAAGTTGTTCATGAGTTTATGTCCATTGCAAGATCAACCCTTTTCACCCCAATATGCTCTTGGGTCAAATCATCGAAGTTGAAGAGAATGGGTATGTAAGAATTGTGACAGAGTATGGCAAAGTTAACACTCTGATAGCACCCCCGTGATTCTACCCTTGTATTTTCACTAATGTGAAACTAGATTTCTCTACCAAAACATCTTTTACAGCAGCATGCAAAAAAGCAAGTGGGCTATGGATGAAAAACTGCTGATTGGTGCTAAGTTTCCCCTATGCTACTCATTGAGATATCTTGATATGGAAAAACAAAACAAGACACTAATCTACAAGACACTAATCTCAAAATACCATTTTATTAATTACTGGGTTGCCAAACCCAGTCGGAATCTCGGTTTCATTTCGTGGGTTTTTTGTTATTTTCCGTGTCGGTGAAAGTCTTGCCTGTCACTCCCCTGCTAAGTGGTGGCTTTGTGCATAAAGCCTTCTGTGCGTATTTTCTTAGGATCGAGAGGGTAGTGGGAAATGCGTAGATTTCTCTGGTGGACACAGTAGAACGATTAACCGGCAATGGTGTCGAAAGTCATGTAACGTGAATGGCGTTTTAGTGGATCTTTGAACAAAATATACCCTTATGAAGCTCATGAATGGCAGGTCAATTGGATATACAGGCGGTGGAATCTTTAAAGCGACGAGTAATGGACTTCGACAACAATCTATTGCCCGTTGAGCCGAAATCAAAGTGAGCTGTATTTACCTGAAGTACATGGTAATTTGACACAATTGAGTTTCTTGCCTTCATGCACGCAATGAAATAGGAAGAGGTTCTTGCCTCTAAGAGCAAATAATATTATGTTGTTTGTTTCAATAAATTTTTCGCTGGAAAAGGATTCTGTGGTATTTTCTGCCTTTGTGAATTATAATATCATGTTGTGTATTGAATTTCCGAGCTTAAGGTTGAAATGTGATATGGGAGAAGTTTTTTAGTATTGCTCTGTAAGCAGGAAGGGTTCACAGGCCTGTTGGAAGCGTGCTTGAGTTTCAACAAAATGAGCCCCAAAATCAGTGAAAAATTGTGATGCAGATGAATAATAAAGTAGCTGCCATTTCCAAAATGATGAAATTACCTGGTGATAAATAACGTCGAACGCGTCTTGGAGAGTAAATTTTGACTTTGCATAAACAAGAGTTGTGCGGTTGTGATCTTTGTTTTGACTTCGCTCATTTCATTGTCAAACTTATAACACTTGACAGAAAAAGGAACTTACAAAAACCCGGTATCTTGCCATCATTTGACACAGATGCTTCACTGTTTGGCGAGTAAACGTGCAGCGGTAACTTAATCACTGCGCCCGCTGAATTCGGGCCATGTCACTTTCGATTTGGCGATTTATTTGAACGTAGCAAAAATCTCCCAAAATGTTTGTCGCTGATCATAACTTTTGATATTCTATATTCACGGTTCAAAATTAATGTTGTTTTCATGTCGTAAATATGTTATTCTCGATTGACTGTCCTGAAAACTTCCTTCTACTCTTTCTAAAAACTGTGTATCAATATTTATTTACTTTTTGCATCAATATTTGTTTTTGCGTAAAGCAAGCTAACAAGATCTGTACCTTGCTGAGTTCACATTTGTTAGCGTTAATAGTATTTTCAGTCCGATGCTTCTGTTTTATGAGGGGTATATTGTTTTGGTTTCCCATCCAAACACTAACCCCGCCGAACATGGATTTAACTTCAGTGAACTTTGGCATTACAAAGCTGTCAGATGCTCAGCAGGCACGCTTAAACTTGTGGTGAAAAGAAGTTTATCAACATGTCAGCCCAGAAGCCAATGTTTCTCACTTCCCATTTATTTTCTTCAATCTTTCTGGGTTCAGTACTTTGCTAGTAACCACATGTCTTCTCAGACTGTTCAGACTATTTACCCAAGACTTCTACCGTGGCACTACAATGATAGACAATACCAAAACAGTATCGTGTACTGTTAGAGCTACATATTACGCAAGGACAGATCTGTTTTGTCGTACGAACGTGTGAGGACCTGTGAGCCAAAGGACCTCTTCTGGTATGACTTCTTAATGACCTTGAAAAAAATTGTTTGGAACGGTGCACGTAACACAGGCAACCCAGTGTACCCTCACAGAGGGTCTAGTTTAATGACAAATAGCAAAATGTGACATAATTCATGTATTGCTGTTATAGTCTGCAAAATGAATTGTACACACAACATGATAAAACTAATCCAAACCAACAGCAGGACTGGTACACTCATGGCCCTTGTCACCACATACACTAAATGAACAGGCTTTAAAATAAATTCTTAATGTTTATGTTTAGTACATCATGACTGTAAATAAAAGCTAACCATTCTAGAACAAGTGTTTAGGCTTAAATTGTGTAAACTAGTGCTTAAAACCACTCATGTTATTCTTGGTCAAACCAGACTGTTAAGTATGCATGAAATGGCGTCTGTCAACAACGACAATTCGAATGCATTTCTTGACTTTACTGGTACCTTAGACATCATATTATGACAGTCCCAGAACTAGATTTCAACCTAGAAGTTAACACTAACCAGGACTTGGCAGGAGTGATCATTTATCTACAGTGTAGGTGGAGATAAAGGACTTGATTCGAGAAGAAAAGTGATCGAACTTGTAAGCATCGAAGTTAACTTTGAAGTGTGACGTCTTCTAATCAATTAAAACGATAAGGGCGTAAAGGAAAGGAAATCACTTGAAATGCTTGTCTACAGTTTCATTCAGGTCGTGTTAATATGTTTACACTTAAGGTTGGCAGAAGAGGACAGTTGTTGATTCCATTTATTCATTGAAATGCGAAATGCTAACCGACCCTTTTACGAAATTTCCATTTCAAGATTACGATATTTCGACTAGGTTCTTGAACTTTCGTTTCCGTACATATGAACTCCAACCGAAATTTCGTTGTTAAATTAGTGAATTTTTGTCCTGTGTTCGAACTTTCCTTCAGCTCAGCGAAATTGCTTTGAAATTTTGGCCGAAAAATCACACTACTTCCCCAAAATTTTGGGGAAATCTCTAGAGAACAATAACCGAATTTCAGTGAAATTTGTTTGCATTCTTTTTGCACAGTACTGTACAACCCGGTGACAGTGTGTAGTGCACTTACATTAACTTTTGTATAAAGTTCTTCCCCAAAATTTCAGGGAAATCTCGAGAGAACAATAACCGAATTTCATCGAAATTTGTTTGCATTCTTTTTCCACAGTACTATACAACCTGGTGACAGTGTGTAGTGCACTTACATTTGTATAAAGTGCACTACCCCAAAAATTGTTGGCTATATATTATTGTCCACCAATTGGACACAGTATGACTCGGTAACACATCTCACCGGGCTAATATTCTCCCATAGACAAATTTCTAGCTGCTCTGAGCAAGAGCTTACGCTCGAAATGTCAGCTTTCCAAATCTTTTACGGTGGTAATTTGACCTTTATCAGCTCATTTGATAAAACCAAATTTGAATATTCTCGTGGTATTGTTAAGAAAAAGACTTGTAAAGCATCCGTTTACTGGTTTTGCTTGTCCCAGAATCAATGCCGTTAACAACTATTCTACGATCTAACACTTAACCCTATCATTGGGTTGCTGACTTTGAACTATGGAATTAAAACTGGATATTGACCAAGATATGTACTGTAACATAAGAAAACCACTGAAATACTGCGAACTTTAAAATCCTTTGAACAAAGTGTAGGCTATCCGTAGCCTCTTGTTATCATTATTATACACCTCATTGTTTTAACTTTATTCTGCATTAAGTTCATTCAATCAAATTAGAGACTAAGTACATGCTATTAAAATAAAATTGTTAATTTGAAACACTTTGGCTTGCATGTTGTAGACAGGTGACTCGCTGAGTTTAAAGATGGCATATTGCTCTCATTCATATGGTTCAAGTCCTGGCAAAGATTACACACCTGATGGCTTCAAGGCATTTAAAAGAGACACTTCTAAAAGGTTAATTGCACATCAGTCAAGTTTGTTTAAATCAATGTCTTTGTCTTTGGTATCTTGTTTTTTATCTTTTAGCCAATGCAAGTATGCATTTTTGTATTGAATGCTTGCCAACTTACAGTACTGCTTGCCTGATTTTGTTTCATCTTTTGAAGAGTATTTGTCAATAGAAGCCTCAGTTTGGACAAGATCAAGTTCTTCGGCTTTGATATGGACTATACTCTAGCAGGTAATTATGCATTTTGGAATCTACACTGTACATGTAGGAACATACCTGCAAGAAACCCTTTAAATTTAAACTATTGTATTAAGATAGGGTACGTAATGGAAAGTCTGTTGACACTCTGAGGTCAAAGAGTAAAATGATGCTATACCCAAGACTTGTATCATGATACACAGGTACATTAGTGGTTGCTCAAATATACTTTACAATATCTTTGCACGCTAATGACGGATTTCATTCAAATTTTCTACCTTACTTCAACAAGGATTTTTGGTTAAGTGATATGTTCAAAAAATATCATTTGGAAGGACATTATTTAAGAACAAAAAAATCTTGAAGATGCAAGAAAATAGTTAAAAAATCAGCGTGTAACGCGTAACAGCTAATTTGCATGAAATAGTTAAAAAAGTAAAATTTCACCCTCAACGCAATCTATTTAAGAAAATTCAACAGAGCAGAAATATTAAAGGTAATTCCCTTGAAATTGTTCTATGATCAAACTTTTTTGGAAACTTGGCATAATTAACATTCATGATATGAACATTAAAAAAATGCAATAAAAAATGGGGTCACCGTGCTTGTTTACGCGTCAGCAGGCTCTTAAAATGGGGTATTTTTACTGTTTGGTCGTTAAAAATTCGAATCACCTTCATACAGAAATTAAGTCTTGGTTACTTCAAAGACAAAATTTTATTTTGAAAATAAAGCTTCTTTTATTCACATAAGCAGTATTGCTTCATTTACGCCGTTTTTGATTGCCTGGTTATGGGAATAGTGCACTTTTTGGGACAGATCCGTGGTTAGCTTGAAGTCCTCGCCTTGGCTAAAACACACCCAGTATGGAACTGTTTTCCAAAAAAAACTAGGAATGCGACATGAAAAACTAGAAAATGCAAGATAGAAAATATGAGATAAAAAACTGGAAAATGCGAGATAAAAAAACTAGAAATGTGAGATAAAAAAATGGAAATGCGAGAGAGAAAATGCGAGATAAAAAACTGGAAAATGCGAGATAAAAAACTAGAAATGCGAGATAGAAAATGTGAGATAAAAAACTAGAAAATGCGAGATAGAAAATGCGAGATTAAAAAATAGAAATGCGAGAAAGAAAATGCGAGATAGAAAATGCGAGATAAAAAACTAGAAAATGTGAGATAAAAAAACTAGAAATGCAAGATTAAAAACTAGAAAATGTGAGGTAGAAAATGCGAGATTAAAAACTAGAAAATGCGAAATAGAAAATGCGAGATAAAAACCTAGAAATGCGAGATAAAAACTGGAAAATGCGAGATAAAAAACTAGAAAATGCGAGAGAGAAAATGCGAGATAACAAACTAGAAAAATGCGAGATAAACAAATTTAACGGTTTTCTTTAAATTTAGAACCTGGGAATCGAGGAGTGGGGAACGGGGAATTCCTACAATAGAAATTTTGAAAACGAGGAATGTCGAATTGAGAATAAAGGCGCCCAGTGGAAATTTTATTAAAGGTGTGACTGTCACAATTATTTTTAGTATAAAGTTTTAATAGCAGCTTACATTGTACATGTGCAATAAACAGATCATGAGCAGCAAACCTTCCAAATGCGTACTTCTTGACATAAGACATTAAAATTCACGCTTTAACCCACTGTCGCTTTTAAAACTGTGCAATAGTGCAGCCGATAAGCAAGATGGGGAAATGCAGTCGGCTTGTCTCACCTGTCGACTTTTCCCCAGCCTATTTGCTGCCTTAGAACCTGCTTTAGGGTAGTAACAGTGAAAACCTTAAAGATAAATTTGTCGTTGAATTGTAAATTTGTACCTACATGTACATGTAGTAATAGTTTTCACTACATCTGCTTCCGCCTAAGATAATGCAGATGGCAGTTGAGGTGTGTGCTGCACATTGTGATGTCTTCATATTACATGTATCTTACATGTAATTAGGTTGGTAAATGAAAGTGAAAGATGCAAGGAAGGAATGATCAATAACAAACAGCATTTATTTATTTATTTCTATCAATGTTTACTTGATACACTATCAATTGAAAAGAAATTTACATAATTTTGGAAAATATGAAAATATGATAGTAAAACAGGAACAGGAACATTCAATGACTAGAAGGCAACACTTCGTAGTCATCGTTTGTCATCACCTTTTTGATCCATTTAGTTCTTTCCATGGTACCTTGCAATACCATATTGTTTCTAATTTCATTTGTCTGACAAATCGTCACCCCTATTTATGATCTGTGCCTGAAAAATCAATTTCTGATCCAGGCAAAAGGATTTTGTATCAGATACTGTAATCTTAGATTTTCAAAGTAAAAGGAATTGCTGTTAATATTCGAAAATTATTCACCTTCAATCGCTATGCTGAACTGTCGATATCGTTGCTCCCTGTGAGTTTCTGCCTTGTGACTCAAGTTACCCAGAACACCTCGTGAACTCGGTGAGCAATACCGATACCACCTTGCGCTCCTTGTTAAGAAATACCGATACCAGCTTGTGCGCTCGGTAGAGCAAATGGAGATTGCTTTCCCCTGTGCAATATCTAGCAGTCATTTGAAAGTAAGTTGACAACAGGAGCATCTCGCATTTCTAATTTTTTATCTCGCATTTTCCATTTTTTTATCTCGCCTTTTCTATCTCGCATTTTCTATCTCGCATTTCTAGTTTTTTTTATCTCGCATTTTCTATCTCGCATTTTCTGGTTTTTTATCTCGCATTTACAGTTTTTTTTCTCCACCCGGGATTATCTCGCATGTCCCCTACAGGCTTGCGTATATAACAAATCAAATCAGGGGTAAAAAGCGGGAAAATATCAGAGGTAAAAAACAGAGTGGACGTCACGATTGTGTTACACCATAGTGCATGAGGACTTCAGAGATGAATACTGAGAAGAAAAGCATTTCAAATGCTGAAACGATGAAAAGGTGGAGGGAATAAAAGATCTTCAGGGCTTAAAAGCTTCTCGTTTGCATGTTACAGAGAACATCACTGACATGACTTATAAACTAGACAAAAATAAAACAGCTTTTGTGCTTGCTGGCACTGTGCGACACCTTTGTGGGGAATTACAGAAGAAAAGAAAAAATATTTATAAAGTGCCTTTGAATGAAAACATGATTTAGAAGTAGTTGTGTAAGTTAAGTTTGTTGTATTTTAGCGATCATGGTCATGCTAAGCAAACCAAATACATGTGTAGTCAGATGCCATGCCCAACAATCTGAGGATTCTGGGTAATTTCTAAAATAAGCTGTAGACAAGAATTATACCCTGAAAATTTGCCAAATATATATTTTTGATGTTAATTACTTAAATTAATATCTGGCCACTAATGATGATTTGGGGGGCAACCCTAAAACCCGGAATCCGGAATCACAGGTCATTGTTTTACCAATACAGAGAGTAAAAACTCTCCTAAACATTCATAAAAGCTAACCTTAGGCCTAATTAGGCCTAAACAAACGTTTTTAGGCCTAAGGTTAGCTTTTATGAATGGTTATGATAGTTTTTACTCTCTGTATTGGTAAAACAATGACCTGTGATTCTGGATTCTGGGTTTTAGGGTTGCCCTGATTTGGGGATATTTTACACATTTTCATGAAAGTGCCCTATGTTACACTGATGTACATGTGTATCGTGCTACAAGTCCCAAGGACAAAATAAATTTATAGTGTTTGTGATCACATACAAATGTATACTAATGTTGCTCTTGGAGACATTTACCTGCTTTGGGTTTGCCCATGAAGCCAAAAATAACTGATGCTTATTCGCAATTCAGCATTTTGTACATTTCAAAGAAAGAATGATGGTTAAAAAGAAAATCTTTACAGTTTTAGTGAGATTGAAGTTTTTGTTTTAAAATGGACGATGCCATCAGTTGTTGCAAATAGTGAAGACTAATCCTAAAAGGAAGAATAATGCTGGGTTAATCGGGTAAAGCAGTAAATTACAGTACATCATGCAAGACTTGCATGTAACAGTGACCATCACTGTGCTGGTAGTTATTGGCTATGTTGTAGTTCAATTTTATCCCAGTTCAAGGATTTTTGAACCAGTCTTTTTTCAAACTAGTTAGTTTATTTAAAATAACACCACCCATTTCAACATAGCTGGACATCTTTTTGTAATTACTGTAAGTACATTGTATAACTCTTTATAGAGTTTGTATAAAATAAACTAGAGAAATCATTTTAAGATTGTTATGGTGGATTATTGTCTCTGGTGCTATCAAAGACCAGCAAATTTCAGTGATTAGGGTGAAATGCTCAGCTTAGTTGTTTGGGTTATGCACTTATTTTGAATGGTTAGCTTTCATGTAAGTTTAGCAACACTGCCCGCATTTTAGGAATTAGAGTTAAGACGATTGGTTCATGGTTATTGGAAGTTAAGGATGTTTGCACAAAAATCTTCCCACAGTCAAATCTGTTTCATTTCTCGCCTGAAGTAAGGGTCGTAAATTGCTTATTCCAAAAATGAAAAAAAATTGGGGGGTCACTGACTTTGTTTCGGAGAAAAAGACAACAGAGAAATGCCTAATAGTTTCGATAGATGGTTCAGCATAACAAGATGTAGCCTCGTCTGCTCATACATCTAAAATCTTAAAAATTACGTTAAGAGTGAAGGTTTTTGTGCACATCAATACAGGAGTGGGTTTTTTAGACAACTGTATGCCACTAGGGATGTCATAAACAGTAGAGTTAATCCTCAACAAGTGTTTTTGCAAGCGCTACCCATTGTAACCACTTCCGGAGTTCAGGACACATGGAAAGAGAAATTTTTAAAAAGATACAGTGTAACTTCTTACATTGTGATTTTTTTCCATTTCATCATATTTTGTAGATTGTTTCATTCTTTTTGAGAGACCCCCCTCCCCAAAAAAAAACAAAAAACAAAAAAAAGCCAGGGCCCAGTTTTTTTTAACTACACCCCCCAAAAAGGGAAAATCTCCTTTTTTAACAGTTCAAAATAAACCAGTTGTAAAAATTTAAACTGTTTCAAAAAGTTTGATCTGGTGTAAAAAAATTATAAACCAGGGGATAAAATTGAACTACAACAGCTATTTACCATCTCATGGCCAAAGTGCACTCAGATTGTCAAATACTGTACAGTCTAATTTATTGGAATGGTGGTAGAAACTGTTAATTGTGTGGATATTATACACTGTACATATCCTTAATGTCTACTCAAAACTCCCATTTAACCCATTGACTTCTTGGAGTGGGACTTAACAGATTTCAATCTGGCTAATGCCAGACAATTTTACTCGTCAGTGGG
>OX421445.1:42144399-42161899 GCA_949126865.1 Montipora capitata | reverse complement strand
CCGATCTTGTTACTGTTTATGTCACTCTCATTAGACCTCTTCTTGAATATGGGGGTATTGTTTGGCACTTCTCCCTTCCTGTCTTAGTGATAGGTTGGAGTCTATCCAAAAAAGAGCCCTTAAGATTAACCTTCCTCACTACTCCTACATGTACATGCATGCGTCAGCTTCAGAGGTACTGAATTAACCAAGTCTTCTTTTGCATTGCGAGTCCTTGTGCTCTGAAAGTTTTTCCAAGTTAACTAGTCTTGCTAACCCATGTTTCGTGCTTCTGCTCCCTCCCCGGCGCCGTGATGCTAATGAACTGTTGGGTGCAAATGTCTTCAAAAACTGTAAGACGTGGTTCACATCTTAAATGCCATGTTCTTCTTAGAAGGTGGCCTTTGCTGAAAAGGCCCTTTTAAAATCTACAGACTACCGGGTGCTGGCCCACTGGCAACCCATTAACTGAAATAATACAAGAAAGAGCTGATCTCGCCGAGTTAAGAGCAGAATAGGACATCCGAAGAAGCCCATGCCGGAACTCTAGAACGGCCGTCAGATCGAGTGAACTCGCAGCAATCTGCCTTGAACTACAGAACACAGCCCATTTTTTAAAATAGACTGCGTACTGTTTCTGAGTAGCTGGCCACCATGAGCTGAGGAGAACATCAGTAACATCCTCCGAAAAGCCGTGCCCTCTATAGAATTGCCTTACACAGGATATGCCATCAAACAGAAACGACCCTGCAGGTTGTGCATTTTGGGGCCCGACGGGTGAAATTAGAGCTTTGAGACAGCTGCAATTTCAGCTAAGCCTTCTTCTCCTGGATAAGGAAACTGTCATGCTCACGGAATCTAACCAAAATCCCAGAAAGATCAACGGCTGGGACAGAACCAGAACCGACTTCTCAGGGTGCAGGGTGAATCCCAAATTGAGGAAAAGGAGGATAGCTCTTCTCAAATTCTTGTGACATTCCTCGTAGCTACTCCCCAGCACGAAAAAATCACCTAATAATATATAACCAGAAATGGTGCAACCTTTCTGCTTTAAGTGAGCCAAAAGGGGGTTTCATTAGCTTGGTTAAAATCCTTGGGGAACTGGATAAACCCATGGGTAAAGCATTAAACTCATACTGTATAGCCTGATACCCCAACGGAATTTAAAAAATTCTACAGCATTAGGTACTGAGTAATATGCATGCTTAATGTCTAGAGATGCAAAAAAGTCCCCAGAAGAAATCATCTTTAGTTAATAACTGAACTCAAAGTATCCATCTTAAAATGACGGTACAAAACTGACTGATTGCAATTCTTCAGATTAAAAATTAACCTATGGGAACCGTTGCCCTTGGGAATAACAAGAACAGGAGACACATTCCCCAATCTCTTGACTAGACTCATCTTGCTGCAAAACGTTATCTACTTCGGAATGTGTGACAGCCTGTTGTTGTAAACTAAAATTCTTCCGACCCGGTACACTATACTGAGAAGAGTCACTGATGAATTCAATGTCACAAAACTTCTGGGTCAAGGGCTAACCTCTCCCATTCTGCTATACGAAATAATTGCAACTATCCAGACTTAAAGGGCCGTTGATTATTAATCATAGCTTCCAGATCTGAATGGGGTACATACCAATAATTGTGATGAGACTTTGCCACTGAACTCTTCTCCGGTTGGGGTGCATTCTGAAAAGGATGTTGCTGGCCAGAAAGGTTACACTTTAACTTGAGTGACCATGCACGGAAACCCCTTCCTTGAATCCCACTCACTAGGCCACCCCGGTAGCCCCTGGCAGGGTACGGAGCAAATCTTTGTTGAACTCTTGAGCTAAGTGGTCCCTTGCACACCTTGCTTGTGGTAAGTTCAGCGATTTCCTTCACTGTCTTGGAGAGAAACTCATCTACTGGGTTCATAGATGTACATAAACCCTTCGCAAACTCCGCCTTGAACTGGGGTTTCATTGCCTCTCGCCGCCTCTGGTTTAACTCAAAATTAGCTGTCATAGCAAGTGTGAGGCCATCCAGGCATGAAGTTAACACCTCTTTTGAAGCTTTTGACTCTACAAGCTTATTAGCCACTTTGAGCTGACGATTAACTGAGGACAATAACAATGCTTGGGATGACTACAATTTCACATCATTCACCCACGTCCTCGCAGGCAGCTGATTCCAGATACTGTGCTCACACTTAGGTATAAAAGGCACCATCACATTCTCTGGAGTATTGTGGCGTTTCATGATTTTTTTGCTTTGATCTTGACAACATCGGCCACCTTTTCATCAATTTTAGGTGCTTTGGCATCCGTTTCCACATCAGAAAAAACCTTTGGGCTTGGAATGGTGCTTGACTGTTAAAAATTTAGGAGTAATCTTTTCCTGCAATCAGATAGTGGTATCTTCACAAAATTTTCAGGAAAAGTTAGACAAAATTCAGAAAGTTATAAATATTTGGAACAGGAGAGGTTTATCTTTATTTGGGAGAGTGACAATTATTGTTAAAACATTTCTGATACCTAAACTTTTGTATGTATCTTCGATAATCCAAACCCCAATGGAAACCATAAAAAGGATGGAAAGAATGATTTTTAAATTTCTATGGAAAGGACCAGATAAGGTTATGCGAAACTCTGTTATAAACTCAATTTAAAATGGTGGGTTAAATCTCATTGACATTGAAACCCAAATTAAAGCATTAAGGCTCTCCTGGATTCCGCGTATCTCAGATAGTACCAAGAAAGGACCCTGGAAATCGTATTTTAATCATTATTTGAAACCTTATGGAGGAACCTTTCTATTGAAATGCAATTATGAATTCAAGGATCTGACTACTTTATTAAATGGTTTTTATCCAGATTTACTTCTTTGGTGGGAGGAGTTTAGAAATTTACATTTTCCGATATCAATTATGCACAAATTATTTGGAACAATAAGGACATTAGAATAGACAATAGATCAGTCTTTTATAAATTGTACTATGAAAACGGGATTGTTTACATGAGTGACTTGATATTTGAATCCGACAATAAGCAGTCTTATGATTTTTATAGACAAAAGGGTCTTAAAACAGATTTCCTGACATGGACAGGTTTAAGAGTATCAGTTCCGAAAGAACTCAGGTCTTGTGAATTGTTACCTGAAATGGACTCGGTAAATTTTAAACATAATGATATACAATTCGACGTTTACAGGGCTAAGTGTAAGCATTAATAACAATAATTGTTAATAACAGCTAAGGCTAAATTGCCTAATATGTCTAAGAAATTACCGGTAATCTCGGATTTTGACATCTCAAATTCTTTGGAGGAAATATACTCACTTCCACAAACCGTTGCCAGTGAAACGTATATTTGGTCCTTCCAATATAGAGTGCTTAATTGTATATTGTATACAAATTCAAAACTTTCCAAAATAGATTTGTCGTTGAGTGATAAATGCACCTTCTGTGGCTCTTCAAAGGAAGAGTTGTATCACCTCTTTTTTGAATGCTCCCATGCGCAAATTTTTTGGAAAACATTCTCTTCGTGGTGGTTTGAACTTGTTAAGGAAAACATGACTGTGACTTTAAAAGATATTATACTTGGGCTTCTAAATAGAACTGATATTATAAACTATCTTATAATTCTCGGAAAACTGTGTATTTGGGAATGTAGAAAAGCTGGCATTTACCCTGATTTTAATATCTTTCTGAAAAAAGTTAACATTAAGTTTAAAACCGAGAAATATATAGCAAATAAAAATGGGACGTTTGCAAGTTTCAGGAAAAGATGGGAAGCAATTCTTTTTAAACTTATGTAGGTATTGAAATATTTATATTTATTTTAAAAAAATGTTGTTGAAAGAGAAAGTATCTGTAATATTTGTAGTGTTTGTAATCGTAATGTATGTAACGATTGTACTTTAAGTAATGTCCTTAGTGATGTAAGTGTTGTAAGTAATGTAAATAGGTAGTAGTATTGCAAGAAGTAATAGTAGTGTAAGTAATGTTAGTATTGTATGTAACAGTTAGTGTTGTATGTAAACATCACTAGTAAATAAATAAAAAAATAAAAATAAAAAAAAAAATCCGTTTCCACATCAAGCTCACAGCAAGTCAAGCAGAACATCTGTACCTGACTCATGCTCAGTCACAGCAGCTGGTCCACTGCTGGCAGTATTATCCAAATCATTTTGGATTGATACATATGAGATATCTTCGCTTTCTAAATCGTCCTCGAATTCATCATGACCCCATGATAGCCACTAGGCTTGCAATACTGTCATTCAGGCACTGAATCCCTGATAAAATGGCTTCATTTACAACTCCTGCGTCAGTTTCAAGACATATCCTAGCAAGGAGATAAAGCAGATTCAATTTCACAACATTTTCCGGCATAAACAATACTGTAGACTCTCACTCCTATTTCACTAGTGTACACAACAAAGGTAGGTAAATGCCTTAACAAGGTCATTCCAGGTAAAAGTCTCTGCTTACGAGCCAGAAGGCTCATCGGGCCGGCGCTTATCTCCGGTTTCAGTAGCATGAAGCGACTAGGAGTATTTATACTCCCCCCCTGGATGGGATGCTAGTCCATCGCAGGGTTACCCCCAGCATTACGCCGGTACCCATTTATACACCTGGGTGGAGAGAGGCACCGTGAGAGTAAAGTGTCTTGCCCAAGAACACAACACAATGTCCCCGAACCTGGACCACTCGATCCGGAGTCGAGCGCACTAACCATGAGGCCACCGCGCCTCCCCTCATTCCAGGTAAACTTGCGATAAAAGGTGACTTCACCTTATAAACGTATTGAACACAAACTTTTGAACGGTTTGTAGCTGGCGAACAGGAGCCACGTGGCACTTATGCAAATGCCTCCACGAGGTCATTCTTGGTGAATTTTCCATAAACGTGATTATTACATAGTTCGCTTCACCTACCCACGTATTTCACAACTTCTGAAAAGGAATTCCGGTCGAATACTTACCTAAGATAAGCCAAAGAGCCGGTAAATCAAAGAGATCTTCGACACACGTCTACTCCCTCACATAGTCTTGATTCAATGATTGTGATGTCACTCCCAGTAGGCTTTGTTCTTTCTTCATGTCAGTACTTGAGGTTACGGTTTTCTCATATATTTAGTATATCTTCTTAAGTCTTATTTCAGGATTCCCGTACAAATCCTTACATTTTTGTTGGCCATGCTCACACTGAGCTTGGGGCCACTTGTGTGCTTACTTTAATACCTGGCCTTTGAATGAAACTGAGGCTGGAGTTGACCTTGCTTTGATAGAAACAACCTCTGCACTGCTTTTCTTATGTTAATGTTATCATATATTATGCTAATTATAGGAATTTACATAAGAAAAGCAGTGAGGTCTCTATCAATTCAAAGCAAAGTCATCTCCAGACTGTCACATTCAAAGGCCAGTTGACTAAGCACAACTGTAAAATGGTCTATTTTCAATCTGATCGAGGTGGAGAGTGATCATCAATCGAGCTAGCATCAATCGAGTGAGATGGAGAGTGGGAGTTAAAAGGATTGCTGACAAAGTGGGGTAAATCCGGCGGCATTTTGTAAAACGAGGGTAAGGGTAAGACCAAGGGTGAGGGTGAGGGTAAGGATACGAATACAGAAAGTATCCTAAACATACCTAAAAGCTAACCTTAGGCCTAAAAACTTTTGTTTAGGCCTAATTAGGCCTAAGGTTAATTAGCTTTTATGCATGTTTAGGATACTTTTTGTATTCGTATCCTTACCTATACCCTCACCCCGTACTCTTACCCTTACCCTCGTTTTAGAAACGCTGTAAATCCAGCCACCCCCGTCTACGGGGATAAACCCGTATCAAAATTGGATTGATGATGATGATGATCTAAATTATTTGTAGTGCAGATATGTATCAAAGCATTGAGCAAACAAAAGTTGTTTCTTAAAATAATGGCCCTCTTTGTTTTGGATGGCCATTTTGGACTCAATGGCGAGTGTAAATTCTTGCCTCTTTTAGTCTCTGTTGTTGCCAAAATTAACAGAACCCAAGTATAATACTTATTTTTGCATCGATCGTGACCTAAAAATCAGCATCAGCCATCTATCTTTCAGAAAAAGCTTTAATACAAGTCATATTTTTTATCTGCTGAGTGTGCAAATATACAGTACCGCTCAGAGTTAACCTAACAGGGAACGCTGAACGAAAGGCATTACATATTCGTTCAATTTCCGTTCTCTTATCCGTTCTATATCCGTTCTATACCCGTTCCGAATCCGTTCCAGCTCTGTTCTCTTGTGGTTCCATTGGACGCGTTCCATGTAACGCATTTACAAGAAAAAGAATGCGTTCCTTTGAACGCGTTCACAAAAACCGGTAACATTCACTGTGAGATGAAGATGGGATTGTAACTTCGAGTCAAGCAGTTAGTCTTTTCCTAAAATGAGGTTTTTGCGCTAGAGATATTAAAAAAAACAGTTTAATTATTGCACTGTGATCAATAAGATTTCTTTTTCAATTGTGCAAAAATATAATATTTGATTGTATACAAAAAGTGAGCAAAACAAGGACAAAAGATGACTTACGTATAAATTTGGCCTTGCGCACGGTATTGGTTGTCAAATGCTTACCGACAATACCTGAAGTTTATCTGTTATTTCTTTGTTACAAAGTATTTATCTGGAATAATACCGAAAACAAAAGCTTGTCTATTATGTCTGCTGTTTATTTTGATACTTTCCTTGTGTTGATTTTGCTTTGTTAGCACACAGCACAAAGACAAAGTTGGTGGAATCCGAAAATTTTTCGTTGGACGTGTTACATTTTGATCCGAAACATCGCACTTTTAATTTCGTTTCTATCGTTTGTATCGCTTTAACCTTTCTATCGTTCGTTTGGTTCGCGGCAGCTATCGTTTGAAAGAATGGAAAAAAGGAAAGGTTTAAAGCGTTTTAAAGGTTTCGAGGGTTTAAAGTTTGTACTTTGCGTGAGAGAATTAGGGTGCGTTCGATTGACTGTATTCCGGAATAGGAATACAGCGAATACAAGTTGGAAATCCTTCGTTTTCGCGGAGATTCACATTAAAATTGTCAAACATTTTCTAAAATGCTATTTTAAACATATTTTTATCATCCTTGCAGCTTCAAAACGCGCCAAACATACCGTTTTAATCATCACTCCACGTATTCTTATTCCGGAATACAGTAGGGTCAATCGAACTCGCCCTTAGTCACGTATTGAGTAAAAATTGTCACGTGCTACAGTGTAGGCAACCAAACTTGTTTAGTGAAGGGCAACCCTAAAACCAGGAATCCGGAATCCGGAATCACAGTACAATACACAGAGTAAACACTATCCTAAACATTCATGAAAGCTAACCTTAGGCCTAATTAGGCCTAAACAAACGTTTTTAGGCCTAATTAGGCCTAAGGTTAGCTTTTATGAATGTTTAGGATAGTGTTTACTCTCTGTATTGTACTGTGATTCCAGATTCCGGATTCCTGGTTTTAGGGTTGCCCTTTAGTGAAGCAGAACAAGCCAGTTGTTTTGTTTGCGCGCATTTCACGGCTAGTGGAATTTTAACGTCTATTTTCGGTTATGTACAAAAGAAATATCTTAAAGGAACGATTAAAGTGAAGGAAACCCAGTGTTTTACAAACGCTTCAAACCGAACGAACCAAACCACAGATCAAACGATAAATTAAATTTTTGGCGTGATGGTTAAAAATTTAGTGCAAAAACTAGTCGCGTAATGCTAGTTCTGGTTCTACAACTCTAAAAGTACTCATTGTCTGTGGATGAACGGTATTATCCAACTAATGTGTACGTAAGTTTTCAAGCCTCTTTGGCCATATTAAGAAAAAATTTACACTAACATCTCAATCCCGTTCACTGCAGCTGTTTTTCTCGCTGATTTGAAGTGCGGGTTTTTTTGTTTTGTTCTTAATTGAAAACAGAAAGATATTTTGAAGCTTTCTCTTTACCAGCTAAATGCACATGAAATGTACTTTCCATCTCCGTTTTCAGATTATTACAGTTTCCCAATTGTAGTCTTAAAATCAAGCGCTTAATTTAGTGGCCTTGAACACCAATCCCTTTTTTAACCGGGCCGGGTGTCAAGCGACACGCGCTGAATGCTAACAAATGTGGACTTAACAAAGTACACGTAAATCTCGCTAAGCGGGGACGTTCTCTAGAACGCGTTCCAGCAGATGAGAACGTGTTCTAGAGAACAGGTTAAAGAGAACTTGTTTGTTCCATATCCGTTCTGCCCCCGTTCCATATCCGTTCTGTTGCTGCTTCATTTCTCGTTCAAGTTTCGTTCTGATCGCGTTCGTGAACGCGTTCCATGTTAGGTTAATTCTGAGTGGTACTGTAATGGTTTGAAAATCCTAACAAAAAGGGCATTTTATACAACAAAAATGGGAAAATCATCCATTGTGTTTTAAGGTATGTATTCCTCCTATGAGAAGCACTTAGGTTATTTCCTAGTGTACAGTGATTGTTCATGAGGTTTACCGGTAATAACGTTAATTATCCTGTGTAATTTGAAGTATTTTTTCTCTCTTTCTTGAAATTTCAGTGTATAAATCACCTGTCTATGAAAAGAAAGCTTTCAACTTGATCTGTGGAAGGCTAGCATCAATTGGCTACCCTCAGGTAATAAAAATGATGATAAAAAATGTGAATTGGTTACTGGAATAGTGTATTGGAAGGTGACATATCCTGGATAAAACCGCATCCTCAAGAGTTCAAGGTAGGCCAAGACACAAATATCACATGAAATTTATATCGCCTAAATATGTTTCCGGAAACTCCTAATTTTTATCTCTCGTAAGTCTAAATATCTCTTTTTCAAATATAAATATCCCGAAAATATCTGCTTTTATTTCGGATCCATAAATAATACAGGAATAGCCTAACAAAGTATAAGGCAAATGATGCAGAAATCCTTGCAATGGAGAATACTGCTGCATGTGATTACTGCAGGTCCACATGGAATGATTTGTTAATTTTGTTTGAATTTCGGTGTCTGTTAGTATCGCATTTAACTTACATGTAAGTTAAGAAATTGCTTTCTTTCTCCATTTCCTGGGGGAAAAAAGGTGACTTCAATAGCTTTTCCCTAACAAATTTTTAATGTATATCGCATGTTTAAAGTATCTTGAGATGTTCTCAATATATCTAAAAAATATCCAGATATTTGTGTCTAGGCTAATGTCAACAGCACAGTGCTATTTTTCGTTAACCCATTGACTCCCAGGGGTTCCCAGTGGGTAAAAGGTGAGAAAACTATTCTTTACCGCGCTGAATTTTGAGCTAAAATATGCATATGGCTGGATATTTTTTCCAAGTGACACATTTAGCGTGATACCCACCCGTATCCGGAGAGGTAAGTTCGGGTGTCTAGAAAACTAAGACCTAAGACCTAAGACCTTAGACCTAAGACCTAGAAAACTAAGACCCAGATTTTGGGTGTCTAGAAAACTAAGACCTAGAAACTCCCCCCTAAGACCTAGAAAACTAAGACCTAGTTTCTTGGGGGAGTTTTTAGGTCTTAGTTTTCTAGACACCCAAAATCTGGGTCTTAGTTTTCTAGGTCTTAGGTGTTAGGTCTTAGGTCTTAGTTTTCTAGACACCCGCTAAGTTCAAATATAGCTTAGCACGTTCAGGAGAAGAAATCTAGCTACCTCAAGACAGCATTATCCTGCTTGCCCAAAACGGAGGATAATAATTAAATCCATGTGATCGGAATTGCTTGTCGCTGGATGGAAAACCTTTAAGAGAGCAGAGCAATGTTTGAGTTTTGGCTAACCGATAATGAAATATTTGTAACCGCTTTTGGCGCGCGTTTCAGTTAAACTGTGCATTTCACCCAAATATCTGAATCTCTACTGTACTTAGATGCAGAGCTTTTTCTTCTCATTTAGGACACTAATCAACCAGATCAAAACAGCATTTACAATGTATTTGCTCTAATTAATATTGTCACTTTTCTCCTTATGAAATAGATCTTGAACAATGTATGAAGATTTACAATTAATAAGAAATGAGGAACAAACACCTCGCTATCTGATCACAGATCACTCTGTGGAAACCTAGCTACTAACATGCCTAACTTATAATGGACACTTTGAATGACTTCAGTCGCATTTTGTTTTATGCTAAAAGCTGGTACATTACCTTAAACTGAAACATGTTTATGTCTTACATGATTGTCTCACGCAATCATGACAAGGGTCATGTTTACTGTAGTTGGTCTCGGTCGAGAATCATTCGCTCTCTTATTGGCACAGAAACTAAAGATAAATATAAACTCAGTCTGTTAACCCTTTGGTTGTAACCACTGAAAATGTGATACAAGAATTATTTTGTCGATACACATTTGTTATTCTTCTTCCAGTATCAAAACAAGTCCACAATGTCGCCGTAAGTCACACAGTTGCATTTAATGCAAAGGGTTGATAAATACCTAAAGAAAATGCAAACGGAGAAAGTGAATTGTTACAACGAATCTGGCTAGTTAAACTTATAACGAGGACGGAAAAAACACTTACCAATTGCTGGATTAGGATGGAGAGCGAGTGAGACAATGAAAACGATTTTGATATATATACGAGATTAGTGACATGAATTTACATTATGGTGGGAAAATTACTGTGTGCAATTTCAACACTAAACACAAGGCTAACACATCGAACAGAGACCGAGAACAAAGGGCAGAAAATAGGTGTTGATTACAGGCAAAAGAAAGAAACAAAACCGTAACATCCTGGGGGGCTTGGCTGAATTTGCGACATTCAGAGACAAAGAAAGTCAATTAATCATTCCTTAAAGTTCTTGAACTTCTTGAAAAGACATAAAACTCCTTGGTTTAACTGCTCGAGACTGCAATGAGATTATGAACTATTCACAGTAAGCAAATGCTAAGTTTCTTCTTCCAGCAACACAAGTTTTGATATTGGTCTGATAAGCGTTGAACTCTTCATCTTAACTTCAGCTACTCGGACACCATGGTCGTCGCCGGGGAAGATCTTCAGAACTCGGCCAAGGAGCCATCTTCCACGAGGAGATTTTTCATCGACGATTAGAACGAGATCTTTAACCTTCAAACTTCCTATCTCGTGAACCCATTTTTGGCGCTGTTATAATGTTGGAAGATACTCTTTGATCCACCTTTTCCAGAAGCAGTCAGCAAGGAACTGGGCTCTTCTCCACTGTTTTCTTCCGTAAAGGTCTTCACGAACAAATAGACCAGGGGGCAGAGCAAGGTGTTTCCTTTGCAGCAGAAGGTGATTCGGGGTGAGTGGTTCGAGGTCGTTTGGATCATCGCTACGAGGGGTGAGTGGATGACTGTTGAGTATGATAACAACTTCTGCGAAAACCGTTCGCAAGGCTTCCAGTCCGATCAACGCGTGTGGGTTGCCAAGGATCGCTTTCATAATCTTTCGGACACTTCTAATTAACCTTTCCCAGACCCCATTCATGTGGCTCGCGGTTGGAGGTTGGAATTTCCACTGGGGCATAGGACACAGTGAGCAGTTAATCTTGTCCTTTAGCAGCCGTTTATTCAAGTCTTTCTGATCCCATTGGTGGATGCAATCGCGAATTTCTTTGTCCGCTCCAGTGAAGTTTGTAGCATTGTCACTCCAGATTTCCTTGGGGCATCCGCTGTTTGAGATGAATCTACGGAGACAGGCATCGGTCTCCAGCGAACTCAAGTCTTCTGTGTGAACGGCACAACTTGTAAAGCAGGTAAAAAGACAGCCATAGACCTTATCGGTACCTCGTCCACGCTTCACATGGAATGGGCCGAAGAAATCTACTCCTGTCTAGGTAAACGGTGGATCGTGTGGGGTGAGGCGTTCTTTCGGCAGGTCGGCCATCAGCTGTTTCATGGGTGCTTTGTTTCGTTTATGACAAGCGATACATTTTCGCAGAACATGGCGTACGAGCGATCTAGCTTGAATAATCCAGAAATGTTGACGCATGGCGGAAAGTACGTGCTCACGCCCAGTGTGACCCAGGAGTTCATGGTAATAGCATACAATTAAGGAAGAAATAGGATGTTCTTTCGGAAGTAGCATTGGATGAGCAGCCTCGAACGTAATAGGAGCGTGACGGATTCTTCCTCCCACGGGCAAGGTACCTTCTATGAGCATAGACCATTGTCTCAGCGGAGAATTGCGGGTCTTTCCCATAACAAAGGCGCAATGAATCTTTCCCGTATCATCAACAAGCCTTAAGTAACCTACTGCAGCATAACCATCGTTCGACGCGTCCGAAAAATAGTGCATTTGGACATCTCGAATTACCCGCAGAGAAAAGGACTTAGAACATCGTGGAATCTTGATATTTGCAACGAGGGGAAGAGACTCAATCCACTTATTCCAACGTGTTAGTAAAGGTTCTGATATAGGATCATCCCACTGGACGGCTATTCTCCAGAGTTCTTGGAGGATGATCTTCACTGGGAGAATGAATGGGCCCAGAAATCCAAGAGGATCGTAAAGAGAAGTAACTGTTGAAAGAATACCACGTTTGGTGGGCGGCTTGTTTGTGGGAACGACCTTGAATTGAAAGGTATCTGAAGCTGCATTCCAGTGTAATCCAAGTGTGCGCCCGACGGGAAGTTGGTTAAGGTCAAGATTGATAGATAGGTTCGCTCGTTTATCTTGAGGTAGGGCCTCTAGAACTTGCTGGCTATTACTTGTGAACTTTGTTAGATGGAATCCACCTTCCCTCAATAGTTTTGTCAGCTGTTCTGCAATCCAGATTGCTTGATCTGTCGTTTGCACAGATTTCAGTACATCATCTACGTAGAAATTCCTGTATATTGTCGTGATAACCTCGGGGCTATACTGGCCCTTATTGTCATCTGCTGTCTGTCGGAGTGCCCTGTTGGCACAGCAAGGCGATGAAGTCGCACCGAATATATGAACGAGCATCTTATATTCCTTAGGAGGTTGCCTAGGAGCAGCATCCCACCACAAGAATCTTAGAGGGTCTGCGTCTTCGGGAAGAACCTTAACCTGATGGAACATTGCTTCAATATCAGCTGTGAAGGCGGTTTCATCTTCTCAAAAACAGGTGAGAATGCCTACCAGATTATTTGTGAGATCTGGGCCATGGTACAATCGGTCATTCAAGGAGATGCCATCAAACAGGGCGGCAGCATCAAATACTACGCGTACCTTGTTGGGCTTGTTAACGTTAAACACCGGGTGATGTGGCAAATACCAGGTGACCTTCGATCTCTTGGAGGCCTCTCGTTCACTGAGCTGAGTTGCATATCCCTTAGCAACGTAGTCGTCTATGACAGTTTGGAATTTTTCTTCTAGGCCAGGAACGCGATTAAAGCGCATTTTCAGGGTTTGAAGACGGGATTCTGCTAGGGTTCTGTTGAATGGGAGGTAAGGTTCCTCTTGCCTCCAGGTAGGCCCATCTGATAATGCCCATCAACCATAGAAATCATGTTATCTATTATCTTCAGCGCCTTTCGGTCCTCAACTGACATAGGGCCACAATCTTCTTTAACAGTTCCACATGACTCAATTCGCCAGAATTCCTCCAATTGCCGATTAAGAGAGACATCTTCAGACGAAACATGATTTGGGTTGAACTGGCGCTTACTGCTTACACTAACGCAGCCACCGAGGATACTCCAGCCAAGGCAGGATTGTATTGCAAACGGCTCATGTGGTTTCCCCTTTTTCACTTTTTCACTTCCTTCTTTTTCACTTTTGAGCAATCAAAACCATTTAGTGACTTGATTTGCTGCAAACTGCAATAACTTGTTCATTGTGCCTCACACATTTACCGTATGCGATAAAAAGCTTACTGAAGCTAGCAAAAAACATTTAATTTCAATAAACTAACAAACAACCTAATAACATGTATATTAACAAAAAACAGTGAAATAAAGGCTTCCTGAAGGCTTGTTCCAATCAAGAACTTTCTTTCAACTTCAGAGAATGGTACATGACGCAAATGTGACAATTGCTCCAGCTTCTTGTGTGCAGTCACGTGCTTAAGAGGGATAGTAAGATCTCGAACAGCCCACGCGTTGTGGACGGTAACATGTTCAGTGTGTGAGTCGTCAACAGGAGCTATTTTGAAGTCAACCTTTACTCCTTTCTCTTGCCTGTCTCTTTGGCTCACTGTGGAGAGAAGCAGCTGTCCCTCTTCCCCTTGAATACCAAGCTGCTGGACGAGGGATGGATCAATCATGGTAACGTCAGAGCCAGAGTCTATCAAGCCGTAAGTAGTGATTTGTCTTCCATTATCGCCAATAATTTTGAGGGGGATAATCTGCAGGAAATGTCGGAGGATTCAGCTACGGTTGCAGCAGCGCATGTGCTCGAAGTCGCATCTTGAATACTCGGCAAGGGTGTTGTGAGGGCTGGGATGTCTGTGATTTCGGTGTTGCTCGTTTGATGATCAGCATTTCCTCGGGTAGGACTTGGTTGGTGAAGCAGCGTGTGGTGAGACTTTCCACATCCCGTTACTTTACACCATACGGGTGATTTGCATGATTTAGCCAAATGTTCTGTAGAATTGATACAGTTGAAGCAAATCCGGTTTTTAAAAACTAGCTCTCTTCTTTCCTCAATGGGCTTAGACTTGAACATTTCACAACGATAGAGTGGGTGAAACTCTGTACACAAGAGGCAGTTGCTGGGTTTGATGTCTTTAACCCTTGCAAATCTGCTGTCCTCCTTAATGCTGCTTGTGGTAAGAGTAGTTAGGTGACGCAGGTTCGGCTTGTTACGATCTTCATTCCGCCTGAGGGATTTCACCTCGGTCGAGGGGCTTGTAAAAAACGGATGATTAGCAAAATCAGCTCGATCATTCAGGAACTCAACAACATCTTTGAATGTAGGCATGATTTTTCCTTGGCGTTCCAACTTTTTTAGATGTTCCCGAAACTTGTCTTGAAGCTATTTGGGCAACCTTAAAACCACTTTCTTGAGACTGTCCGTGTTCATTTCTCCTAAACATCCCATAGACTCGAGTGTGTCATACATAACTTGGGCTAAGTCAGCATAGCGTTGCAGGCCCTCCTTATCTTGAGGAGCAATAGCAGGTCCTTTAGTCAAGGTATCTATACACGCTCTAACAATTTTGAATGGTTGACCAAAACGATTTTGCAGGACTTCCAATGACTTTGCTAGGCCTCCCGATACGGCCTCGTATCTGTGTACAGCTCTAAGAGCAGGGCCTTCGAGGAACTGCAACAGGCGAGCCATCTTGGTCTGCTTGTCCAAAGATTTCGATTCTACCATCTGGTGGAACCTCTGTCTGAATAGTGGGTATCTCTCAGGGGAGCCATTAAACTCGAGCACCTGTAGTGGGGGGAGATCATGGTTAGCACTCATTTTCTCCATTGTGGCAGTAATGGTCGCAAGAAAACATTCACTCGTTGGGTGAAGCGAGGGTAGAACGTGACGTGGGTCCTCAATGAGTGGAGATGGGGTTTGAGCACCAGTGCTAGCATGGCAGAACACAGTGCCGTGACTAGTTGAGCCAACGGAACCCAAAGCTTGTGTAGCGTGGGTGTATACTGGACCAGGAGTGTAGAGGTGTGCTGGATCACATGAAGGGGTACGAGCCAAACCAGGACTACCAGGAACGCGAGAGGAGGGCCCGGCGAAGGCACGCGAGGAGCCAACAGGAAATGCAGAGGAGGAAGTAAACATGGGTGGACGATCAGTGACTCACAAGGAAGTCACGGGTAAGGTTGGGGCGCTCGAGGGCACAGCTTGAAACAAAGAAGCAGACGCGAATGTGGATTGATTGTCGTGGGAGAAAAACGCAGGTAACGTGGGGACTCGCGAAGACACGACTGGAAGTGGAGGAGTACACGTAGGACAGCTCGTGAAGGTCTCTTTAAACATCGGTGGCAAGGCGTGAGAGGATGCACATGAAATTGGAAATACAACACGTCGCAATGAATTTGAATTTCCAGAAACAACTTGGGACAAGAACAGTCGCGGAATCGCCTCGGTGAAACTCGTTGGATTCTCGTCAATATTCGTGTCCATTTTAGCATCATGCTTTTCAGGTTGATTTCCTTCGGATGACAGACCCGAAAATTCGCGTTCCACCAATTTACACTCTAACTCGGCCATCTCAGTCCTTTCCCTAGCTTCTTCCATTTCCTTCTCGGCGTCAAGCTTTGCTAATTCTAATTGGTGCTGAAATTCAAACTGTTTTTGTTTCATCTCCAACTCCAACAACTTCACTCTCGTTTCCAATGCCCTAGCTTGTTTCTGCTCCGTTTGTTTTTCAATCAACATCGTTTTTTCCACCGCGATCTTTGCTTGATTGATCCTTGCGCTAGCTGCGCTTATTCTTGAGGCCCGACTACATTGCGATTTAACCGAGCCTTGAGGAGATGAAGTCGTGAAACGAGTTAAGTCTTCCGAAACTCTAAGGTATACTGTTCAATCTTAGAATCGTAGACACGTTTCCTGATCTCTTGAGCTTCGTATAAACCATGGATTTCCTGCAGCTCCGCGCTGTTACTAGCGAGAAGACCTGTAACGCAACTAATGTTATCATGATATTTTTCAAACGCATCATTTAAGGTTGCTTGAAGGTTTTGCACTTGCATTAGATTGGCAAAGTCCACCAGCAAACCATCAATTTGCGAACTTACTTTCGTCATTGAACCAACGTAGCCACTGCGTGATTGTCTTAAACTGTTTAGTTTCTCGCGCAAAACGCCTTCTTGATTCTGTAGCGAATTAGGCATTCTACGCCGGGAACTTGAAAGGATGGTACTTGTGGTTTCACTGTCCATAATGTCTGTACGCAGTTGGTATTTATGATGAAGTGGCAAGGGCTGGGGAAACGATTAACACATGACTTCTTAAAAACCAGCAATTGTATTTAATGCAAAGGGTTGATAAATACCTAAAGAAAATACAAACGGAGAAAGTGAATTGTTACAACGAATCTGGCTAGTTAAACTTATAACGAGGACGGAAAAAACACTTACCAATTGCTGGATTAGGATGGAGAGCGAGTGAGACAATGAAAACGATTTTGATATATATACGAGATTAGTGACATGAATTTACATATGCTGGGAAAATTACTGTGTGCAATTTCAACACTAAACACAAGGCTAACACATCGAACAGAGACTGAGAACAAAGGGCAGAAAATAGGTGTTGATTACAGGCAAAAGAAAGAAACAAAACCGTAACAACATGTTTTGTTTCTGTTTATACTGATTTCAATGTTTGTTATAAATAATGCGTCAAAGTACCAGGATAGCGTGATGTACCCTCACCCCCTAACAGATGATGCTTCATATCCTCATCGTTATCAGCTTAGAAATAAGCTTGTGAGTGAGACAGATGCGGAGAAACTTACAGAAAATCACTTATGTCTTACATGTAAATCTATTCAGTCCCCTCTCAGGCATCATAATAAAATGGACCATCTACAGGCATCCGTTTATTGTTTGCGTGACTTAATACGGCTAAATTGTGGACTTGTTTTGAAACTGGACAATGTGTACTGGCAAAAAAATGTATGTA
>OX421445.1:42136899-42139399 GCA_949126865.1 Montipora capitata | reverse complement strand
ACATTTTAGCTTGTTTATACTTTTAATTCTTAATTACTGGGTTGCCTATGGCAAACCCAGTCGAGGTCTGCGTTGATTTCGTCGTTTTTTTATTTTTTTCCATGTCGGTAAAAGTCCTGCCTGCCACTCCCTTGCTAAGTGGTGGCTTTGTGCATAGAGCCTTCTGCGTGTATTTTCTTAGGATCGAGAGAGTAGTGGGAAATGCGCAGATTTCTCTGGTGGACACAGTAGAACGATTAACTTAACCGGCAATGGCGTCGAAAGTCATGTAATGCGAATGGCGTTTTAGTGGATCTTGGAACAAAATATACCCTTATGAAGCTTAATGGCAAGTCAATTGGATATACAGGCGGTGGAATCTTAAAAGCGACGAGTAATGGACTTCGACAACAATCTATCGCCCGTCGAGCCGAAATCAAAGTGAGCTGTATTTACCTGAAGTACATGGTAATTTGAAACGATTGAGTTTCTTACCTTCATGCGCGCAATGAAATAGGAAGAGGTTTTCGCCTCTAAGAGCAAATATGTTGTTTGTTTCAATAAATTTTTCGCTGGAAAAGGATTCTGTGGTATTTTCTGCCTTTGTGAATTATAATATGTTGTGTATTGAATTTCCGAGCTTAAGGTTGAAATGTGATATGGGAGAAGTTTTTTAGTATTGCTCTGTAAGCAGGAAGGGTTCACAGGCCTGTTGGAAGCGTGCTTGAGTTTCAACAAAATGAGCCCCAAAATCAGTGAAAAATTGTGACGCAGATGAATAATAAAGTAGCTTCCATTTCCAAAATGATGAAATTACCTGGTGATAAATAACGTCGAACGCGTCTTGGAGAGTAAATTTTGACTTTGCATAAACAAGAGTTGGGCGATTGTGATCTTTGTTTTGACTTTGCTCATTTCATTGTCAAACTTTATAACACTTGACAGAAAAAGGAACTTACAAAAACCCAGTATCATGCCATCATTTGACACAGATGCTTCACTGTTTGGCGAGTAAACATGCCGCCGTAACTTAATCACGGCGCCCGCTGAAGTCCGGCCATGTTACTTTCGATTTTGCGATTTATTTGAACGTAGCAAAAATCTCCCAAAATGTTTGTCACTGATCGTAACTTTTAATATTCTATATTCACGGTTCAAAATTAATGTTGTTTTCATGTCATAAATATTTTATTCTCGATCGAGCGTCCCGGAAACTTCCTTCTGCTCTTTCTAAAAACTGTGTATCAATAGTTATTTGCTTTTGCATCAATATTTGTTTTGCATAAAGCAAGCTAATAAAATCTGTACCTTGCTGAGTTCGCATTTGTTAGCGTTAATAGTATTTCGGTCAGATGCTTCTGTTTAATGAGGGGTTTATTGTTTTGGTCTCCCATCCTGACACTAACCCTGCTGAAGAGGGATTAACTTCAGTGAACTTTTGTATTACAAAGCTGTCAGATCAGAGGGCACACTTGTGGTGAAAAGAAGTTGTGAGGGAACTTGAAAATTATCAACATGTCAGCCCAGAAGCCAAAGTTTCTCGCTTCCCTTTTATTTGTTATTCTTCAGAGACTGGAATGCTGTATTTCAATACCACACAATTCAGTGCCTTCTGATTTTCTGTAACACGTACCACAGGCAACCCAGTGTATGCTTCACGGAAGCCTCTCGTTTTAGAATGTGATATTATTGTAAATTTTATTATACCATGTTTTTGCGTGTAATTAGTGTAGAATAGAAAATTTCTAGCATAGAAGAGCCAATTCATTTTTTGGATTGCTAATAAACCTTTACTATTATTATTATTATTATTATTATTATTGTTATTATTATGACGTAATTTGGGTATATTTTCCAATAAAACAAAAATAAAAATATTTTACAAACTCGCTCCGCTCGTTCGTAAAATATTCAGTGATCAAATGGTATATGAAATGAATCATATATGAACCGCGGATATGAAATCAAGTGAAGCTATGATCTTCGCAGTTATGAGCGCAATTTTTGCAATTGCGAAGAGAAGCCTGAAAATTTCAGGACTTCAATGGGATTTGAACCCGTGACCTCGCGATTCCGGTGCGATGCTCTAACCAACTCAGCTATGAAGCCACTGACGTTGGGAGCTGGTCATTTGTGGGTTCTAATGGTCCCGTGAGGAATGAATCAGTGATGAAATGGTATATGAAATGAATCATATATGAACTGCGGATATGAAATCAAGTGAAGCTATGATCTTCGCAGTTATGAGCGCAATTTTTGCAATTGCGAAGAGAAGCCTGAAAAATTCAGGACTTCAACGGGGTTTGAACCCGTGACCTCGCGAGTCTGGTGCGACGCTCTAACCAACTCAGCTATGAAGCCACTGATGTTGGGAGCTGGTCATTTGTGGGTTCTAATGGTCCCGTGAGGAATGAATCAGTGATGAAATGGTATATGAAATGAATCATATATGAACTGCGGATATGAAATCAAGTGAAGCTATGATCTTCGCAGTTATGAGCGCAATTTTTGCAATTGTGAA
>OX421445.1:42126899-42131899 GCA_949126865.1 Montipora capitata | reverse complement strand
AGTTGTTTTCCCCTACAACTTCGAAAAGGGGGGAAGGGGTGAACTTATGTGTGGCATCAAGTGTTCCAGAAATTTATGACTGAGATTGAGTGGGGTCTAAAACAAAGGTCCCTTTCAGTTTGACGGGTCACTCGTACTTGCAGGTCATTGTTTTACCTTTTCGGAAGTAACCCCAAACCCTCAATTTTTCTAACCCTAGGCCTAAAAGCCAAGTTTAGGTCTATGGTTACTCAAATCAATTAGGGTTTTGGGTTACTTTCGAAAAGGTAAAATAATGACCTGCCACGAGCAACCTGTCAAACGTGACCGGTGTTTTAGACCTGCAGCCCGGATTATGTCACGGTGCCCGGTTTGCGAGTTACTTTGTGACAAGAAAGGTGACGGGTGCCATTCGCATTGTTTTTTGAAATCTATACTGGCCCCTTTCTAAGATGTGACTTGTTACTAAGCAGTGAAAACACTATGAAAAGAAGTTTGTTTCGCTCACCTTCTGTTTCCCGTTTCTACATAGTAAGACTTGGGATCTTTGCGTACTCCGGGTTCTGGTTCTCATGCAATGGAATGTTGATAGTTGACGGCAGAGTCGTCGGCAAGCGTTCAAAGTGGGGATCTTTAATTGTTAATTTAAAATTGTCTGTCTGGATCCCTACTCAACCGGTTAAAAAAAGGTCGACAAACAAGTTTTGAAATTAGAGTATTGAAATTGAAAGTATGCCTATGAAAGTAATAGACATTGTCTAGGATGTAAAACTTGCACCGATAGACTTGATCGCTAAAAGGAACAACCGCGCGCCGGTGGATCAGTTTGTTTTGCAGGAGATCTGGAGTTCGACTCCGGCCGGACCTGAACACTCAGGGTCTTAAAATGATTGAGGAGAAAGTGCTGCCTTTGTAATAACATCCGCAAATGGTTAGACTTTCAAGTCTTCGCGAATAAGGACTATAAATTGCAGGTCCCGTCTCACAACCTTCAACCTTCATAAACTGTGGGATCTTAAAGATCGCACACACTAGTCGAAAAGAGTACGGTGTTGTGGTCTGGTCTTTTCATCAGCCATGTGGTCGGCTTGGAATAATCTTCTGAAGGGACTACTGATCGATGAGACAAGGCAAAACAGCAAAACAGTCAGTAGTCAAATCGAAGGAGTCCAAGTGCTGAAACTGGTAAAGTGTTAAACAAGAATACTGCCGTGCAGGAAATTTCAAGATTGTTTTGATCAGTTTAAAACCATTTCGCAAATTTACACCTGTGCACTTCACGAAAACGGTGTCTGATGGTCTTCTCAGTGACTTCTGCTTAATATTTATTAGATTTAAGTGCCAAAAAGGCAAAAAAACTGTAACTCAATCTTAACTCAAACTCAACTCAAACTCAACTCAAACTCAACTCAATTCGTAACTCGATTAATAGTCTATCTCATCATTCTGTAACCTCAATTTGTGTGGTACTGTTAACTGGCCGAATTTTGGCAAAACTTCAAAGCAAAGGTTCTGACAAAAAGCATAGAATTAATGGCTAGTGGAAGAAAATTTGCATTTCGGTGATTGTGTTGGTTGCAGCTGCATTAAAATTTAAGCCTTCATTTTTTGTCCCGATTCGACGTTGGTTCTAACCTATTACAAGGTTTTAACCTTATAAACCTCAATCCTTTTTTGGATAGCGTGCTATAAGTACGCACAGTCACCGTGTTATATCGTACAAAGGCACGTTTAGGACGGAGCTGAAAAACGACTGCGCAAGTCACTGATCTGCGGCACGAAACGCAGGCTCAAGGGCGCGCTCATTCAAAAAGACTATTTGTTCGCCGGAAAATGACAGCCGTTGATTAAATTAAAAAAATAAGGTCGCAGTTTGAAAGATAAGGATTTTGTTACAATTTTTGACGAGTTTTGATGTTTCTCCAAAAATTGAAGTGGTGTAGAAATTGTGTAAAAATTGTTTTCACGCGGTAAATGCACCTTTCGTGTGACTATACGGTGAATGGAGGTTAAACGAGCGCTGCAATGCTTACTTTTTTGACAATGTTGGCTTTTGTCGCAAGTTTCTCGTACGGTTTTTGCAAGTTGTTGGTTTTCTGGGAGGACCAGAAATTCCCATAAACCCTGTTTTGGCGATGTTCGGCCAGTGGAATTGGTGAGAGCTTCGAACTTATCACTGGAGACTAGTTCGCCGAGTGGTTGCGATACAGGACAATGCCTCTTTGTCTGTGTTGGTAAAGACACATTAAAAAACCTTATGACGTTCCAGATACTCTCTAATAATATTCTGAACAACAAAGGAAGACAACTTGTGAATTATAGACCGGGTGGTGAATGAAAATGAAATCACATGAAAATGCCATGAATTTTTCATGGCATTTTTAGTGTATAATCAGAGCAATTTAATTACTTATTAATGGGAGTTAATGGGAGATTCATGATCTTAATAATGGGAATTTCATGGTTGTAAAGCCCATGGTTTTTGGTACGTTTCATGGCAATGATAAAATCATTATTTTGGAGAAATTCATGGTTTTTTCATGCCATACTTTTCACAGGCTTTTTGTTGCTATGAAAAACCCATGATTTTTCCAGGATGGAGGGCTGTTGTTTTCATGGACTTTAAATGGTGTCCTTTTAACATGAATTTCATGGGGTTTGGTTTTCATGGCCCATGAAATTATCGTGAAGCGTACCAAAAATGATGGCCATGATAATTTTAATGGCATTTTTAGGCCATTTTCATGTTTTAGTGGCCACTAGGTTTATGATGCCATGAATAATATTCTAGTGCATTTTCATGGTGTTGAAACCATGAAAATGCTGTTTAAATCATCAAATTGTTGTGATGATACAGCCTTCAATAGTTGTAACTTTGTACTGTTTTCCTCATTTTACTCATAGAAGTAGTGCATGAGCACTAAAAACTGACAGGTTTAAACAAAAACAGATTTATTCATTTTTTACTGAATCAAAGTTACACCCTTGCGAAATAACTTTGGGAATTCCTTAGGAATAGAAGTGTGAATTTTCATGGTAAATTTGGACTTGTACTAGGAATTCTAAGTACTAAAAATGCTCACTTGGAATTCCAAATTATGCAAATTAGCTTTACATTACTAGGAATTTCTGGAAAGTTCTTGGAATTAGACCGAAATTTTGGGTAATAGCTGGAACGTTCTTGAACAAGGTCAGAAAAATCAAGAAGAACAGCTGAAAATAACTGAGAAATAGAAGTGCACATGTGGAACACAAGAAACAAGGTTATAATATTCTGCTCCCATAAAATAATATTCCAGCAAATCATAAATGTGCTGGAAAAGTTTTACTACGTACAAAGAATCCAGTGCAGTCAAGCTATTATTATAATTGAAAGTTACTACCATAGCTCAGACAAAAAAATAGAACAGATTTCAAAGCAGTTACATCTAATTTTATTGCATGTACCTAAACATTTAATTCATGTCAAAATCTTTGGATTGGGTTCTTGTTTTAAATTTAAATGAACAAAAGCTCTTAATTAAACATTAATTTTTAGATAAACCACAGAACTACAACAAGTCTGCAAAGAGAGATCCCCAAATACATCAAACCATAACTGGTCAAGGAGACAGAATTGCCTGCATAGTATTTTTGTCTGCTGTAAAGAACCTTTCCTTTCCTTTCCTGTCCCATCAAAGAATTTTTTTTTCAGGAAGCACCTCTTCATACTATTTCATGGCAACTAAAAAAAATACAGTATAATTATATACTTCAATGATGCAAGTAATGATTCCACTAAATCACTGATCAAACAAATTTTTTCTGCGTCTGTTAAATTTGTATTTTCGAGTGCAATTTGGAATAAATAAGCACAAGTAGTTTTTTTCAAAGACGACCAAAATTGCATGAGCCGGTAGGGCGAGTGCAATTTGCAGTCTTTGAAAAAATTCACAAGTGCTTTTTTTTTCGAAATTGCTTGAGAAAAATCATTTGATTACTTATTAATAATATACATGAAAAAATTCGAGATAGTTAAGCAGAAGAAACGCACATATTACGCAATCAGGGAAAAATTGCACCATAATTGCGCCATCCAGGGCGTGCGCTTGATTTGAAAACAAAAGATTTGATTGGTTCTGACCAAACCCTATTGTTTATTGGCCAATCAGAATGCTTGATTTGTTACCTCTTTTTGCACTGAATTACCTCTGTTCTGCAATGTGTTAACTGAAAACTGCACTGCTCTCAGCCAATCAGAATCGAGTAATTTTTTAAGACGCATAATTCATCTGGACGAACTATCCATTTCAGATAAATCACAATTATTACTTGGAACACCTGAAAGGTATCTGAGTTATAATCCCGGTTGTCTTTTTTCGGTGCAACGAAATGCACAAAGAATTTCATGTACATGTACATGCATTCCGAGGGATTAGGACTCGGGGATTTCATTGGTTAAGCTATGCGTGATAACCCCTAGGGAGAGGTTGTAATTAAAAATAACATCTTCCAGATGCAAAACAAACGAACTTGTGAACTAAGGGATAAACATATCTTACACGAAAGCAAATGAAAGGATCCTAATAAGAATTTTCTACATCTTTAATTTTTAATATTTGCTTTTAATTTTTACAGTTTTTCATGAATTGCATTTTACCCCTGGTCTGCAGTCTGCATTTTACCCCTCGTCTGCAGTCTCTGCGTTTCACACAGACCGATATAAAAATGGCCAATCTTTTGTCATGTATACATGTATACATGTAATTTGCCGTATGAGCACTTTTAGATGTATATCAAATCATTTGCTTCACCATTTGATCTAAAAGTTCATTATTCTTGTTAAAGGTTGACCACTTTTTTACAGGGTTATAGCATTTAAGCCAAATTAAGTATTCTTGCCTGACAAATTGACTGGAAGGTGTGACAATTTAGATCGTTCGTCATTTTGAAGACAATAAGGCATCAAATCAAATGTTATTCGCTTGTAGTTAACGCTTACCTTTTTACTTCAGTTGTTGTAACATTTCCTTGCCTGGAGG
>OX421445.1:42099399-42121899 GCA_949126865.1 Montipora capitata | reverse complement strand
TAAAACTCAACAGCAAGAATTGTCTGGATTTCTCAGTGACTTTATCCAGTCTTTTGTTCCACACTACCAACATGGACAAAGTGAACTCAATAAGATTATTGTGGTTTATTGCTGAGAAAAAAAAAGACTGAATTCCTTATCGCTCCTTTAAGAGCTAATATTTCACAAAACTGCCGCAAATAATACATGTACCAGGTGGATCCATCTCCCTAAGGACAAAAAACGAAAATGAATGTTTTGTCCATGAGATGCATATTAAAATGCTACAATCTACAATATCATGATAATATTATTATTTTCCTAGACACAGGAAACTGCATGCACATATCAGTTTTTATGGGGGCTGTGAAAATTAGTACAAAAATTCATTCTTATTACACAACCAAGACAAAGAAAACATGATGAGCTAACCATATAAACATACTATAAACCACACATAAACTAATGACCCTCAGCTGTTTGCCTTAACACATGTTCTTAGATTTGAGTCTAACCATAATTTTGCCTTGGACGTTGGGTTGAACATAGATTTGCAAATAATGGCCAGTCAAGGGGGAAAGCAAAATACCATCTTCCAAGTTTTGACATACATGTAGATGTTGACACCAAGTGTGTTGCATTATTACAATTATAATGATAAACCATTATTATTTGGAGATTGTGGAACCTAGACTACAATTAAGTCGCTCGGGTGCCACTTTCAAGCAATATTTCCCAGTCAATAATCCTAGGATTAACAGGAAGCAGGGCCTGGACATTGCACTTTTATTTAGCAAATTGTTCTTTTCCTCATATATGGATGTTCCATTAATTGACAGGCCAACAGTTTCCCAAACATGGGTGTATCAGTTGATTGCACAGGGTATTTTGGTGGGCAAGTATTTATGATTCTGTAATCAAGCCTCACTATGGCAATAAACAATGTTATTGATCACACTACTGTGCAACTAGAACTTCTTCCGAGTGTAATCTCAGAGGCCAGTCTTGCAACCAATTTACCTTTTCATTGAAGAAATGCCCTGAGACAGGGATAAAGAACTTAAATATTTACTATGTAGTCCTGGCCAGTACTTGTGTTCATTCCAACTTCACAAGTTGACAAGGTGTTTTCTTTTAGACAGCTGCCTTTATGGGGGCAGTCAGGAGGTTAAGTGCCTTTTGCAGAGTGGCAGCACTCTAAATGAACTGCTGCCTTGGTTCAAAGAGGAGGTTGACAACTTTCAAATAATGCTCTTAGAATATGTTACGCTTAATTAATGCATTGTAAATATGATTGATTGTAAAGGTGATTTCAGAAAACCCTGCCCAAATTATCTTGTTGATGAAAACTGTAGAGATTGCATGGACAATACCCTCGTGTGCAAACTTAACCAAACGTTGTGAACGCTGCATGCTTCAAAAACTAATATGGAACACTCACCGTAAGCTCCGTTAGTTTCTGCAGCGCATACATTGTATTCCCAAACAATTTAACTGGGTTTGGATCTCATGGCCCAAAAATTCCAACCAAATATGTTACACAGATCTGATGTGTCTCCTTAAATTAAATCACCATGATCTCACTTCCAAAATTCACACCGTCAAGAGTTATAAATTGACACAAGCAGAAGACGAGATCAAATGATCGAAATGCACACTTTGCGTTCATTTGCACGATTTGTACTCCCTATCTGGCGCATGTGCAGTCGTTTTTCAGCTCTGTCCACGTTAAGATCGTGACACCTTCCTTTGTTTTAACCGTGCAAAGGAAAACAATGGCCCCGCTGTTAATGAGGCAGGAAGTTTGCACGCAGCTGTCGTGTTAAGAGCAAGTTCTTTTGTTCTATCGTGCGAGCGTGCCGTGTGCGTGCATTCACCTTATTCCACGAAATCCCGTGGAGGGTCACATTTTAGGTCAATTTAGATACTGATGTAGCTCGTTTTAGGTCATTTTAGATAATTTTATATCATTTTTGGTCATTCCTTGTTTAAGTAACTACGGGTATATGCAAAATGAAACACTGGAAGGGCACAATTGTTGCAGAAATCGATTGAGGGGGGGGCACCCAAAAAAGGACGGGGGTGCTTGTCGTACCTTTTAGGCATTAAAAAAGTGGTTTTGGTACCTCTTGGGGTGTTCAGCCTTAAAAGGTCCACAGCAAGAGCTTTAGCAGTACCTTTTAGGGTATTGAGCTGAAAAATTATGACAAGCAACACGTTTGACCATTAACTATTTTTTAATTTTGTGTAATCAAAACCCATAATTTGGTACCTCTAAGGGGCAGGAAAAAATTTATGCCATGCCCACAAGGCATGATTTTGGTACAGGTCTTTTAGGAGTTCTTTTCAAAATTTCCAATGAGCACCCCCGTCCTTTTTATATGGGAGTCTCTCCCTTCCCTCCCCCCCCCCCCCCCCCTTCTGGGCCAATCGCATCCTTTTTTTGGTTGAAGTTCATACAAGTATGCAGCTCTGTTTAAATTTTTGCTGATTTAAGAATATGCTTTATCTCCTTTAGGATATCCTTAAATTTGAATATGATGAAGCTTTCCCAGTGAGGTTTGTATGTGTGGCACCTACTGTAACTGCTCTCTTAAGGACATTAGCTCTTAGCAACTTCACATTTTTTCACGCATGTCACACACGTTATGCATCGCAATGATGTGACAGTGCGAATAGACAATCACTTTGAGAACTCCGCCGTGATAAACCCTCTTGAATGCTCAGTGACCCCCAATTTTTTTTTCTGTAAATCACTTCGAATCCTTTCCTGATTTTGTCCATTTCAACAAAATAAAATAAAAAATGTATGTGAGAAGTTACAAGTATTTCGCCTTTTATGCTCTTGTACGACAGACGTTTTCCTTCTTAGACTAATATGTATTGTTTTTGAAGATCTGTTTCACCTCAGGAAAAGACATCAGCTGCAAAAGTTTATTTTAAAATATTAGTTATGTTGAATTGAGTACGTTTACCTGATCTAAATTTCACTAATGTAGCTTTTTTTATTGCTGACAGTTGTAAGCTAAGATCGTCTTAAAATATAACGCAAGCTTCTAAAGATGCACCTTATCTTGAAAACGAGCATGGTGATCCCCCACTTTTTTTGGCATTTTGGCAAAAGTAGATCATTTCCTTTCTGCATGGCAAGTTAAAAAAATGTGTATGTGGAAACCTTTTGGGCGCAAACGTCCTTAATCTCTTCCTTTCCACCCACCTGTACCTTGTAATATTGAAGGCCATACACAACCAAAAGTGCTCAAAATTACACCAAATGCCAGCCATTAATAGTATCCTAAACATTTATAAATTAAAGCTAACCTTAGGCCTAACTAGGCCTAAAGAAAAGTTTTTAGGCCTAAGGTTAGCTTTTATGACTGTTTAGGATGCTTTCTGCATGTATTAGTAAAACAATGACCTGTGACCTGCAAAAGAAACCTGCCGAATGAGAATGCAGCATCAGGGCTTGAGACTAACTTTTTAGCTCACTAGCCCAGTGGGTAGTATCAGGTCTGATTTCACTAGCCAAATCTAAATTTGCACTGGCCAGTCTCATTGTGCACAGTCTTATTCATTTGTTAAAACTATCCTGAAAAAAATCCCGAAAGAAAAGTGCGCAAAAATAAAACCAGAATTAGTTTTTGCGTCGTGGTCAACTTCTTCTTATGTTGGAATTGTTGCAAAGAAGAAGGCAGAGAGGAAGTGTCAAGATACGTCACAGATTCTGGGTCTGATACATTTTCGAGGAGCAGCAACGGGCTGCAGCATAGGCAGTATCAAATTATACTGTAGGAACTGGCTCTTTTGGATCAAGAACTTTTAATCACTAAAGGTATATTTGGCAGGGTATTCCCTTAAGATATTCATTAAATTCACACTGTTTTGAGGAGTGATCTTCATTGCCACAATCGTACTCGGGCGCCATTTTCATTACTTATACTTGGCTCTAATTCGTCAAAACGTATCACATGCATAAAAATATTGTTGATTGATCGCAAACAATCAGAAACAGTTTGCGATTTTGTTTCCATGCATATCATTGTTTCCTCACTAATTTGCATTGCTACTCGTAGCCAACAAGACGTAACGATAGAGAATTTTCTATCTCTTGCGTCTTGTTTGCGATCATAGGTGATTATCGACGATTGGTCGGGGATGGATGTAAAAGTTGTTTCCATTTATGCAAACTGTTTGTGATCAAGCTCTCGGAAGGTGCTTGTGATTGTTTGCAATGGAGATAAATTATGCCCATATGGAAACATGCATATGGAAACAGCAGCCGAGAAGTTCCACATGATTTCATGATTAATCGTTTGTAACGTGGGGTGGGGAAAGTGTAATTTCCGTTGGTTTCCTCTTCATTTTTATTTTCAATTTATCATTTTTTAAGGAAGTAAATTCCATAGAATCCGCTCAAAGTTTCTGTTGTTAGTTTCTATTCTCTCCTTTTGCCTTATCCATAAGAAATAATTTTCATTTTTGTTTTCATCCAGAACTCCACTGCTTCATAATATTTACTAGCCCCAATGGCTAGTGGAAACTCCAAATCTACTAGCCAAAACTTAAATTTCACTAGGCTGTGGCTAGTTGGCTACCATTAGTCTCAAGCCCTGAGCATAAGTGCTATCTTTATTAATTTTATCCAGTTTACACATAGTGATTGAGGAGAACAGAATGAGAACAGTCAGAGACAGTCAGCAACTATTCTTTGCAGGAGTTCAGAACCATTTATTGCTTGGAAGTTTGAATTGCAGTTCAACGGAATGATTAACTTTAATAAGCAAAATATAGAAATGTAATGGTCTCTGTATGCATTGTATCAAGCTACATGTATGCTGACCTGTACATGTTTTACTCTTGCTACAGTACTTTTAACAGCTTTCTGTTTGTCTGTTAATTGTTTTTTCTCTTTTTGGTGACTACTGTGAATGAGTGAGTCAGACACTTTTTTGCATTTATTTATAAATGTATTGTTACGTAACAGTTTTTCTAAGACAATGTGACCAAGTGTTACGTTTAACATGCACTTGTGTAGTAATGTATAGGTAGTGCATTTCTAGAGGTCACCAGTTCAAGACATGAAGGGAGTGCAACAGAGTTAATTTAGAAATCAAACCAATTTTAGAAAGTGTGAGACTTTACGATATTCATCTCACATATGAATCATGTGATGATTCTCTTCTTCTCTCTATGGGAAAGTTCAAGTAAAATCTCTGCAAATGGCTTGCATAGCTAAATGCACAAGAATAAACAAGCCTTCTGATTTGTTCCTTTGTCACTCCATCGCATTGTCTAGCCCCCAACCCCAAAGTAGCAATTCAGACTACTAACCTAAGGACATGAAACATGATGACATTAATTGTTGTTGATGACAAACCCCGATAGAATATTTCCATTCATCATGATCATGGCAAGTTGACTCCCTTTGATTTACAACCAATATAATATTTATTAATTAATATAAAAATAGTAGCCTCTTTTGCAATCTCTACATACCAGTAGTCACCATGCTAATCAGCATGGGCCTATTTTTAACTGCAGTGCAATCAGATGAAATGAATTTAAGGTAGCCTGATTTTGAATATGAGCAATTTTAAGAGTGTTCTACTTAAGAATAATTATTATTTACTGACATAACAAAAATTACATAATTGTTTGAACTGCAGAGTTGAGATGATTGATCATGATTTTACAGTAGAGATTGTAGTAGAGATTGATTTAGTATTCATGAGTACTTGATTGGCCTCTTGGTTTTAATTTTAATGACTACAGTATTAACGAAACTTTGTAAACTGCATGGTTATTGTTCATGATAGCCTAGCAACTCTTATAGCCTTTTATGACATTGTTAGCTTGAATTCAAAGCTTTGTAGACATTACAATTATGTTGTATCATTATTTTAGATAGACCCAAAGACCCTGAAAGCTCGAAAACAAAGAAAGTATCCCAAAACGCTCAATTTGGCTGACCCTATAGGCCTTACTGTTGATGTACATGTAACATTTTTCTGTCACTGTTCTTTTCAGAGGTCTCTTCTTTGATTGTGAACTTGGAAATCTGCTTAAGGTACCAATAATTATTAATTTCAATTGGCACAAATAAAACTATCAATATTTTAATGATGATTGTCTCATGGTGGACATTTTCTTTTCTGTCTTAATTCAATGCATTTATTTAATACATGTACTTCAACACTATTGTAAGACTTATGTAATAATTATAATTATTAAATAAATTTAAATTTTTAAATTGTTTTAGGTTGACACTTATGGTAACATTCTTGTGTGTGTCCATGGCTTTGAATTCTTGAATGGGTAAGAACTGTGATTGGCTTTTGTACTTATAATACTTAATTATAGTACATTCATTGAGACGTCTGTCAACCACATGCTCACTACAAAGATCAACCAAATTAAAAGTGGATGACAGGAGTAATACATGTAGTACACACATGAGTATTATTCATTTGTCGTAGTTTAATGGAAGATTTTTATAACTGAATGCATTACAGACCTAAACCTTCCTGAGCAGTGATAGGTGAGAATTTGAGAACTTTTGATACAACAAAGTATACCTACATGTATATGTAATAAATGATTTATACATGTACCCTCTGGATACACAGTAATTTAGAAATAAGTGTAATTTGTCCAGGAGCTTGCTTGCTGTCATGCATGAGGCATGAGTTACGTGAATTTGGTTGATTTCATGCTTTAATTGTACTGTATTTGGGTCAGAAGACCATCCACAAAAATCTTTAATAGCCAGTATTCCTCTATAAACTATAGAAGGTGCAGTGTAACTTACAGTAGACAGTGTAATTTGACTGAACAGTATAGGTCTGTATAGAAAAAAAAAAGAAAATTATTAATTACTGTATTTACCCGTGTTTAAGTCGACCTTTTATGGCCTCAAAAGAAGCTTCAAAAATCGCCCTCGACTTATACACGGGTCAAAGATTGAGAGCCAAGTTCCAGCTAAGTAATTTATTTAAAATTAACATAATAATGTTGTCTTGGGCATAACGAACGGGGTGACCTGAAAACACTGACCTCCAGTCCATGGACCCCCTACGGACCGGGTCTATGGACTGCGTTACGGACCCCCTCTACGGACAACCCCAAAAAACACAGAATTAAAAATAAATAACAACTGAAAATTTGTTTATACCAGTTGTCTGGATAGACCACTCTTGCCGGTGAAATCTCAGCCGTTACGCTTTGCAAATCAGACTCAGGTTCAGGCTCAGGTGTTGCCTTTACCTCTGCTGTTGACCGGAGTGCTTTGAAACTAAGTTTGCTCATTTTGTTCAGGACAGAGAGATCGTGAAGCCTGGGGCGAGTTCACAAACCCGCGGGAGAATGATCCAAACAAAATGGCGGAAGGAAAGAAAGAAAATACAAATAGAACTTACTTATTATCAATCTTTTTCGAAGGATTCCGGTCCACAGCGAAGGAAGGGGCAATATGTCATTAATAGACTTTTTACCCGAGCCTGAGCCTTAGTCTGTTGAATTTGCGGAGCGTTACAGTTGAGATTTCGCCGACACGAGTTACATAAGTGGTCTATCCAGACAACTGGTAAGTCAAATCTTTATTTTCATTTCTATGTTGTTTTAGGGTGGTCCGTATAGGGGGTCCGTAAGGGTAGTCCGTGGACCGGTCCGTGAGGCAGTCCGTGGACCCAGTCCGTAGAGGGGTCCATGGACTGGGTCAGTGTTTTCGGGTCACCCTAATGAACGCAGTGGACACAAGATTTCAAAATGAATGACGAAAGACTCCAAAATGAATGTAAGCAATTCCAGTTGAAATGAAAAAGAATTTGTCCAACTCTAAATGTTGAAGATACTCACAACCACAAATATGAAATGGACACTGGAAATTTTCGTTTTCCAAAGGTGGAAAGCTCTAAAAGGCATTTCTGTTTCTTCACATAAAAACGCGATCGTTCAGTGGCTTAGTAACCTGGCGTTACTAACTGCCTCGTGTTTGCGTGCAAGCATCGTCACTCGTGTTGCCCAAAAATGCTGGTTGGTAATGATTGTTCTTCATTTTTTATACAAACCTGGCTGATTTAAATGCTTTTGCAAACTTCGTATTGTTTGGTTAATGAGTTTTGTTTTGTTTGTCATGTGAGAAATTATAAGTCAAGGATGAATTAAACCTTGCACATTTTCGCATCGTTCGCAAGTTATTTTCAAAGATTGACTCCTGCTTCTGTGATGTTGTGCTTATCCTCTAAAGCCCTTTATCCTTGAACAACGGAACCGGTTAGTTTGAGGTTTACATGTTCGATTTTCTGAGAACTTTTTTGAAACTCAAAGACAAAACGCCCGCATATACAACAACTGCTGAACCACAAAACTATTAAGCGCTTGAGACCCTGAGGTCAAGCACATTGGCTGTACCAGCTGTTTTTTATCAAAAGTGAAAAATGCTGCGAGAAGTGAGAGACAATTGTTTCTGCAAGTATCAAAGATATTCTATTATCATTAGAAAGTCAGAACAAGACAATGTAATGACAGACAGAAGACATTTTATTATAAATTACAACGTAACAGGTTGGTCTGGTCTGATAATGGCTGACCATGCAGTGTACTTGATCTGGTAAATGTGTCAGCGAGATTCTCTCTGTATCTGGAATAGTTGGGCAACAGTCGGCCGACAATCGGCCAACAGACGGGTAATTGTCGGCCGACAGTTTGCGTTATGTTTGAGGCCAGTCGGCCGACAGTCGGTGACCTGTTGGCAACCTGTCGGTAACGTGTCGGTAACCTGTCGGCGGGGCAAACTAAAATGGTCGTAAGCATTTACTTGTCTATTGCTTCTAAAGTACGTGAAAAGAGTTAAAGGCAGTTCATAACAATACCTTGAGTAGTACTTATACTACTAATATGGCTTTTGTCCACTGTTTTAGCGTTGGCTAGCGATACTTGCCCATGTTGTTACCTATTCATTTCTCCGCCATTTTGAAGTTTAATCAGACATACATGAAGTACTGTTAACTTTAGTTTCGCAAAGCGTTATAGGGCGATTGGAAAACTACTTTTGGCTTTGCTTATTTGTTGCCCCAAGCCTGTTTTGTGTACTAAATTACTACTATTAGGAGATGGAGTTAAAAAAAACCATTTTACCATTCAAAGAGGATCAGACAGATGGGTAAGAACGATACGATCGACAGATTTCCATTTACTGTTTTTGACTCTATTTACGGTCAATTTGTGGTCTACTTAACAGTGTCGGCTGACTGTTGGTAATGTGTCGGTAGCCTGTTGGCCGACAGTTGGCGAACAGGTTACCGACAGCCGAATATGGGAGCCATTGTTCACTATTGCCCAACAAAGCACATGGCAATCCTAAGCATGTGGACGATCACAATCTTGCTTTACTCATAGTGATAGGTCCATAGCTGCAGAACGATGAACTACGTATTCAAAAAAGGAAATGTTGCTAGCCAGGAAAAATCGAGTATGGAAAGCGCTATATGTACGTGCACAGTCCTACTCGGCCAAAAGGAACACAGGTAACCGTCCAGATTAGTGTTGCTGTGCGCTCTGCAATTACCAAGGGCATTAAATTCAACCTTTGTTCATTCCTGGCTTCTCATGACCAAGAAAACAGATTTTCATTAGCCATTAAATTCAGCTTGCCCCATCATTCACTTTTTCATTGTCATGAAAAAAATTTATGAGCCATAAAATAGCCCCAAAGAAAATTAGTGGGTTTGAACAAGGCATTGACCAGAAATAAGATTCATGTTTTGGTCATGAATGTTCAATGGAATTTTCATGAAATAAGTATTATTATTATTGCAATAATTATTGTAGTGACTTCTCCCTTTGATCCATACAACCTGTACATGTAACCAGTGCGCTTCAATTACATACATGTAGTTTACATTAATGGCAATCACCGAGTCCTTTGATGGGATTGGAATTTCATGCATTAGCCAAAGAAATTGACCTGGTACCAAGTGAGTGGCTTCAAAGCTCTTAAGTGCATTGCACTGGCATACAGCTGTAGGTCATGACATGGGTTTGAATCCCATTGCATGAAGCCACCAGATTTTTTCAGCTGTCTATAAAAGACAATAATTGCTTATAATAAATTGTCCAGATACAATGTAACTGCATGCGAAGATCACTTCCCTCTCCAATATTTTTTCTGCTCAGTAATTTCCCTCAACTTTCCTTCTCTTTATCTAAGAGCACTTTCCTCTTGTCAGGACTGGCTGGCCAAGGAACACTAGCTTGCATGATAATCCCTTACATTCTTCCGGAGGAGTAATATATCATCCTTGAAGTGTGCTAATTAATTTGAAGGCATTGTAGAGTTTGTGTTTCCAAATGCCTGGTTTGGCCGGTTTGTTCTGTCAAATGGAAAGTGCCCTAAGATAATTGGAAGAAAAAGAACATTAAATTTAAAGTTTTCTGTTCGTTTTAATATCAAAAGCGTAAAGCGGCAAGACAACGATTTGTTCAATTATCTCTTTGGAATCAACTGCTTTGGGAAAAATTTAGGAAGTCTCATTCAAGGGATTCCATCAAACTACATTCATTTATTTTTTCTGAAAACTATGCTATTCTGTGTGAATTAAGGCAGTGAATTAAGGGAGTGAATAGTAAGACAATTTTTTCCATTTTGCATTCAAAACAACTTTGTTTTAAAGGTTGTGAGATATAAATTTGTTTTGGGGCTGGCTGTCATGTACACATTCCTGGCGACAACTTTTTCGTGCACACCTCTGACAAGGCATTTGTCAGTTCCCATTTAGGCTCTGGGCTATGGGTAAAAATACAGTTTGATTAATTCACTTACTCTACCGTTTGAATTAAACTATTAATTAGGGCATTTACAGTAGTATACACATGGTAATACCTCATCTTTGCCAATACTACAAAATCACCTACATTTAGTTGGACAAAAACCACAATCAAGGCAAAGGCTAAAGCAACCAAATGCCATGGTCAAATTAATTGCAGTAACGTGCCACAAGAAAACAATGGATGACATTATCTCACATAGCTCCCGAAGGAAAAGAATGAATATGTAAAATGTTTTTCACACTACTGGCGCATCACAATGCACTGTCATGAAAGCTTGTTATGTTTGTCTCAGTTTGTGCTGATGATGTTTTATCATGCATATACATGTAATTCTTATATCCTAATTAATACAAGTAGTTTTTAAGTTTTTCGCTTTCATGATGAACAGTTCTGCCAAAGGTGTATAAAAGGACATTTCTAAAAAAAAACTGTTGGGATTCACCACCATTGCAGTGCTAGATTGCATGTACTTAGAATCAAAAGCACTTCAAATTTTGTATCCGGTCCAAATAGAAATGTTCAAGGGATAGTTGTTGAAAACACCCAACCTTTAACTTAAACTGTATCAAGGCTATAAAAATATTATACCAGCGAAGAACCATTACCATAATTCTCGAAGTTTGTAGGCAATTCCTTGTCGCACATTACCATCATTTCTGATTCAAAATAAGGGGCAGTTATACATGTACATTGTAAGTTCTTCAGCAGTTGAGCTTGAAATTTCCTCTGAATTAGTGGGTAATCAAATGGTGACAAGTGAAATTAGGGAATAATTTCACATGCATTTGTCCAAAATCAAATAATAATTTCCCGAGCCTTAAGGCGAGGCAAATTATTTGATTTTGGACAAAACGCAAGGGAAATTGTTCCCTAGTTTCATGAGTAGACCATTATTTTGATTAGCTATTAATATCAGGGGGGAACAAATTACATTCATAAGATGCAGTGTTTTTGTTTTTGGCACTGTAGGAAAAGTTTCCATGTACATGTAATATTGAAATTATAAATTAATGCTGAAATCTCATGCCAAAATTAATAATAATAATACTTATTATTATTACAATTTATAAAGCGCCAATACTAATTATTGATATTTTTTGTGGTTTTTCAATGAATATTTACATGAATAAAAAAGTAAATATGTACTAAATAATAATCATGTTAATAAATAATTAATTATAAAAATCTAATCTAAATAAACATGTTTTGGATTCACTCTTAAATGTTTCAATGTTAGTTTGATTTCTAATGGTCAGTGGAAGATTGAACAGGCCAGACTGTCTAATACCAGACGATTTTACTTGTCAATGGGGAACCCCCGGGAGTCAATGGGTTAAAGAAAGCCCTGTCTCCAAATGTCTTTTCATAGGTTATTATAATAGCAACTAGCAGCTTTAGGCTTTAAAAGAGACACCAAATATACATGTACAGGGGCCGTTCCATGCTGTACTTTATTGACTAGAAGTAGTATCTTGAACATGATACGATATTTCACCAGTAACCAGTGCAAATCTTTCAGCGTAATTGGAGTGATGTGGCTGTATTTAGGAACCAGACATACATGTACAATACGAGCTGCTGCATTCAGTACACACTGTAGTCGTTGAATCTGATAATGAGGTACATACTGAACAATAAGGAATTACAGTAATCTAGATGACAAGTGACCAGAGCATGGACCAACATTTTAGTTGCGTCTGGTGATAGATATTTCCTGATCTGTTTGATGTTGTATAGACCAAAGAAAGCTTTCTTTCAGGCTTTGCTAATATGCTCATTCATAGACATGTGATGGCAAAACCATACTCTGAGATTGCATACACTTTCAGTTGGCTTGATAGCCTCACAGACTTTAATGCTCTCAGTATTGATCTTCGATACTGGTGACGCGATCCTACTAGAAATACCTCAGTCTTTGAGTCAGTTATGAGGAGTCGATATGACACTAGCCACAAACGAACTTCAGAGATGTTTATCCATGGCTGCCAGGATGTTGTTTTGGACTTTTAGCAGGGCTGTTTCTGTAGAGTGGAATTTGCAATAGGAAGACTGCTTTTCTGGAAGTAGGCCATTTGAGCTACAGTGATGGACAATTTGAGCAATTACAGCTTTTTTTGACAGTTTTAGCAATAAAAGGTAAATTACTTAAACAGGTCTGTAGTTTTTAAACTCAGGATCAAGACCCTGTTTCTTTAGCAATGGCCTTACCAGGGCATTTTTCCAGCATTCAGGAACAATACCATATCTTAGAGATACCTGTAACCTCGTCATTTGCGTAATGACGGTACCGTTGTAAGATGTCACAGCATTGTTTTAAACTTAAACTTAAAACTTAAAACTTTAATATTAAATACTCCCAAAAAAGGTTCTTCAGTACCTATTTACAGATATAAATGCAAACTATATCTAACAAGCTAATATCGTCAAATGCTAACTGGCCAATCACATGGCCAATCACATGGTGAGAATTCCCCTAGGTATGCGATTCTAACTTAAATTAGTGCTTCAACGATCATTAAGGATAGTTTTAGGCCAGGTTGAGTTCAAGCCTCTGTCAGTTTGGTTGAAAAGTAAAGTAAATAAACTTAGCTGCTTCCTTCAGCTGCAAAGAAATAGCACATGAACCTTACATAATTATGTATGTTGTTCGATGCGAACCATTAAACAAGTTTGTAAAAGATGTAGAGCCACGAAGCTTGAACGGCTGACAACGTTCGCTTTAAGTGGGATGCCATAGGTAGACCACATCAATAGTCGAGTTGAGTTTTTTTCCTTCTTCGTAGTCACAAATGTGCACGTTCCAGGGCTAGTCCCCCGGAATATTGTATAGGAAATAAAAAAACATGAAAAGAATGTTAGAAAAAAGACCTTGAGCAACCAAATATAAAAAAAGAAATCAAATACAAGTTAGAATACATATTATTCTACTTTGGTTTATACACAAACTAAGCAGCCAATCTCCAGTCAGTATAATTTCCAAATAAATGTCACCTTTTTATCCTGGCATTCTTCAAAATCATTAATAATACATGTAGCATTAATAATAACAAATAACCAGCTCTAGATCTGTTTTTACAAGAAATATGTGCTAGTTAAATTACAGATTCATCTTTCTGGTAAACTCTTGTCAGTTTCCGAATTTTACCCATAGTTGTTGTTAGCTGTAACTGGACAATTTGTGTTATGCCCTTCTAGGCATCTTGTTTTCTTCCATCTTTCGGTCGTTGAGATCAAAGTGCCTTTCTCATCCAGGCAGGTTTATTTTACAGGTCACAGGTCACAGTTCAGGTTTATAGGTCATTGTCTTAACATCACTAAAACAATGTACCCTACCCTTTCCTAATGTAACCTTAGGCCAAAATAATAGTTTTTTGGCCTACTGTTAGCATTACTAAATGGTTAGGGTTAGGTTGCTGCTGCGAGCAGCATTACCATTAAGACAACAGAAATGGTATTTCCTGATAGTACATGTATTTCTACTGATCTTTATACATGTACCATCAGTATTGAACATAAAATTGTCTCAAAGAATTTTAGTAATCTTGATGTTTGCTGGAAAGAAAACGAGAAATGTCTCGAGGTATCAGTATACCCCAAAATGGATAATTTTGCCAAATTTAGTTTTCATATTAATAAATTTTGTAGGTACATCTGATGGAGTTCTTTTAATTGCAAATGTTCCGAGAAAAAAGGTTTTTTCTAGACAAAGTTTTAAAGAAAAAAATATTTATATGAATACATTATCTCTAATTAGAAGCTGTCAAAACTAAAACATTCTCAAAACTAAAATTTCATAGAATGAGGCGCACGTTTCCAGTTCATTTACAGCAAGTTTTCACCCTTTTTGACTGAAATTTGGCAAGAATGTTGCCAGATAATGTGACAAAAAAAACTGTCTGGGAATTTTTATTTTTTGCCTCCTTGGAAAGTAATGAGTTATATAAATTAAGCAAAGCTAATGCGTGTTTTATTGAAACTTAAAGTTAGACAGAGTATAAAAAAAAACAAACCAGACAATTAATCAAAATTTCCTGACACAAGATGTGAAGAAAACGTAGCGATGTTGCTCGCTTCCCCCGGTTAAATTCTGACCGCAAACTCAATTTGTGAAACTTCACAATTCCTAAGCTTTCAGAAAATATAATTATACTTTATTGGGGGTTGTTACAAAACGTGTGACTGTGAAGCAGCAACAACACAAGGTTGTCATTTGGGATATAGCTGATTCCCTTAAGGGACTTAATTCTTATTAAATGTGCCTACCATTGCAGACTGTGAATTTTGAATGTCCTTCATAAGATGTTCTCCATATATATATATGTTGTAGTTTGAAATGTCCTTTAGGTCAAAATGATTTCAAGCTAGGTCAAAATATTTTGAACTAGGTTATTTTGTTTCAACCTACACTGTAGGTCATTTTGTTTCAACCTAGGTTATTATGAACTGTCTAAAAAAGGGTTTCCTTTCTTTTTGGGGATGTAATTTAAAAAAATGGGGCCTGGATATTTAGGGGGAATAAAAAAGAAAGCACCTTTCTCCGCCTTTCCCTTGCCTTTCGTTCTTCGTCCACTTGCTGTCTCTCCCTCTCCTTCCCCCTTACTTTCCTTGCTTACTACCAACGGACTGTGCTTCTTCCATGCCGCTCCAAGGATTCGAACCCTCGCACCTTAGGACATCTGAGATTACTTCTCCTCTGTATTAACCGCTAAGCCATCGAATCAGCAACTGCAAGCGTCTACATGTAGATGTTTTTTTTCTACCAATGAGTTTAAGCTATTTCCAAGCCTTCACGACAACTACCATTTTGCACATGCGTAAATGACATAAAGTGAGACTTAGAAAAATTTCAGTTCATACACAGTTAAAAGGCCGCAGATGGAACTTTTTGAAGAAGTTAAAGGGTCCATAGGCTAAATTTATCTGAAGTAGAATGAAAAACACTCTGAGTCTCCAGTGCAACGAAAGCAAAAATTGTTTGAAAGAGGTGGACTCTTGATTTTGTGCGAATTAAGTTTGTTTACGTCGCTATGTAAAATACACCTGTTCCAGGAACAAGGCATCATTTCTAGTCATGATATAACAAACCGATTTTCGCTGCAAACACAGCGTTCCCACAGTGAAAAAAAGATGGTGGCACAGGCAAATAGAACAACAAAAGATAACCTTTACAGTTTAATCAAAGAAAAGAACTTGTCTCCGAACCACTGGTGTCATCATCTTGGAGAAACCCCTGGTAAAAAAACACATAACCATTTGCAGAACAATGGGCAAAATGCTGTATGAAGTGGTTTTTGGAATCTCTCGGAGAAAAGAAATTAAAAAGCCACAAATGATTGGACAAGTCACAGCTACATCACATGCAGAGCAGGAAAATGGTGAATAATTTGAGAAAGTGGCAGGATGAGCTTGACATTAAAGGAGAGCGGTGTCTGACACTTGCCAAATGCAGACTGCGGACTACAGACTAACCCTGAATCACAGTTATTGAAAGCTAACCGCTCAAAAATGGATCCTGAGTCTTAAATACTGTTTACCAGCACTGTTTGAAATGGGTGTTTAACTTAAATACTGCTTATCAGCGCTATTTGCAAGCAGCCAGCAGTCTGCCTTTTTTGGTTATCATGCACCAGAAAGGGAAGAAGAAAAAGAAGAAGTTCGAACTTCAGGATTATGTGGCGCTGAAAATTAATAAAATGGAAAAGGAAACGCCCCTTCATCCAAATGTGCTACTTGCTTAAATTGGAGAACTTGAAGGGGACTGTCCCAATATAATCACAAAATTTGGATTTATCACTACAAGCAGACTCAGCAAAATTGAAAAAAGTAACAAATATTTTATTTCATAATTCAAAAGATATAACACTTACAAGAGCCTACAAAATGGCTTCTAATCAATAGATTATTAAACCCTTTTTCCTGACTTTTCAAAGTTTTGTTTTTACTTGCCTTTGATTAATACAAATTCAAAGTAAGCAAAAGATACAGGAAATAACTAAGCAAGTTAAAAATCAACAATACATCATGTAATTGTGTTTCAGTTCTTCTATTCCTTGGACAATACCCTAATTCAATTTTGTTGCCCTCTGCCATCCTAAGGAGATTCATCAATGAACAATGTCCTAAAAAGCTCTGAGAAAGAAAGGTACAATCAGTTATCATGCATTGTATGCCTAACCTCAATCTTAATGCTAACCATTTAAAATCAGTGCCTAGACTTAACAACCATTGGGGTTTTATAAAATACTCATGAAGATCTAAGCTGCACTAAGTTCATCCCCTTTCCTCTAGGACCAATTTACTAACCAATACCGTATATTACATGTACAATGTACTTACTAATAATTGATGGGTTTTTGCTGATGTTTCCTACTATTAATTTCAACCTAGTTTAAAATAAAATGACCTAGGTTGAAACAAAATGACCTAGTTTGGTTGCAAATTAACCTAAGGAACAAAATGACCTGCAACATATACATGTATTTACAATGTAACTTTGCATATTTTGTAGAATCCTTGCTTGTAAAGTTTTGTCCCAATCCACCAAATAAAGAGGCGTAATTGTTTGCTAACTACAGTTAATGATTATATTTTGTTAAATATAGGATGGTACATGTATCTTTTATATGTGACTAGTGGATGATATGGTCAGCATCCTTGGTCAAGATTCAAATTCTTTTGCTAAAGCACATGTATATACCAGACCAAAATGGCGGAAGACAAAAGAACTATTTTTATTCTGATTAGGCCTTGTTCATTAGGTATTGTTATGCCACTTTCTAAAAAGTGGTTTGATCGGTTTTTCCTCTGTTCAGGGATTAAAGTCGAATTTTTATTGTCAACTGGAATTAAGTAACAATTATCTGTACTCTTTTGGACAAAGAAAAAGTTATCTTGTTTGTTTGTTTTGCTCTAAACTGCGAGCGAACAAGTGCTTTTTTATAATCTGTTTGCCCAACTGGTTTTTGATATATGCCTCGACAGTGACAAGAAAATTTTGCCCTTATGTTATAAACACATAATCACAATGAGTTCTCGCAAAATTAGGGGGAAATTTCACCAGCTTGTGTTTTCAAAATTTTGTTTAAAGCACCTAAAGGTAATTTAGTGTTAGAGCAGATCTTGTTTGAAGTTCGTCCTTTCTTGTTTGCATTGCTGTATTTTGCCGATTCTTGTTCCAAGCCAAGCTGGGGTGTTCAAAAAAAAAAAAAATTAAAATGTGAGTGATCTCGTTTTCAGAGATAAAGTGAATAAAGTACATCAGTAAAACTCTTTTTTTGAACTTGAACTGAGAAAGTTTTTTCATGGTTTCTAATTTTAGTGTGATTCCTGTTCGCTCGCTATTGACAGTTGACCGTGAAAGGACTTTTTTCCTTTTCTATTCACTCGCTGAGGGTGTGCTTGTTTTTTTTTAAAACTCATGTGGCTCAAGAAAATTTCATTGCCAAACTGGTGAATTCCAAAGTAAATTTCGCTCGAAAAATCAATATTATAGCACTCATTGCTTCGTGATTCATGCGATGGCCACTGAAAGCCACTAGAAAGTAAAGAAAAATAATGATCTAATTAAGCAGCAACCGGAAACATCAAAAGGGGACAATTCAAAACCTTTTATTTTCACTAACTCTACAGGCAGTAAGAATAAATAAAGAAGGAGCTCTGGTTTTAGGCTTGCCTAAATCAATATATTTAGTAAATTGCCATTGAGTGATGTACAAAGTGCGGCATAATTTGTAAGATAAAAATAATATGATACAAAATGGAAAAAAAACCTAACCAGCTTTTACATGCAATACTTACCGGTATTTAAAGGAAGGGATAAAGATAAAAGATCTTCCCTTGATCCCCTCTTTCATTCCCCTTGCAATCTATGGCCAAGGTCATTGCTTTACTATTACTGAAACAACCCAAACCTTTACAAAAGTGCCTATTACTAACCTTAGGCTAACATTGTTTTTTAGGCCTAATGTTAGCATTAGTAAAGTTTTGTGTTGTTTCAGCTTTGGTGAAACAGTGACCTGCAACTCTAACCTGCAACCTGCAACCTGCAGTTTACACCGTCCAGCCTCAGTACATCATTCCTAGGTGTTCCAGGAGCTGATCATTTCACATGAAATATCATTGGCCCAATAAACAAACATTGAATCGCACAACTTTTGCAATCTCATAATATCCAGTTGTATGTGGTCTGTAGAACAATAATAAAAATGGAAACTTTATTAAAACTTCACCTAAAAAGGATTTCAAAAATTTAACAATCTATGTACAACTAAAATTAAGAAAATATATATGTAATATGACATATTACATATATACAGTTAATTATCTGATCTTTCCAGTTGCTTCAGAGATTATTGCTTCGGTAACATCAACATTAAACTTCTGCCTGGGTGCTCTTGAACCTCTTATGCATAGCACAGCTGATCTTAGTAGGTTGAAGGAGAGTTTGGCTCTGAGCCAGCCAATCACAGTGCTGTAGCTCATGTGTTTGTTCTCAGAGACTTTGTGTGCGAGCTCAGCTAAGAAGCACTCAGCTTCCCTTCCACTTCCGCCATAGGGTGTAAATGCGAGGGGGCTGAAGGAGCCATGCTCAACCTCAATGATACGCTGATTGTAGTGCCTCTGTAGAACAATAATTATTATTGTGACAAGACCTTTTTTCTTTTGGTTTTTCAGTCATGAAGTAAGGAGGTTATACCCCAACAAATTTGTTCAAGTGAGTATTAAATTGTCATTCTCTACCCACATTAATTTTTTTGTTTCCAGCATGCTTTTGCTGAATGTATTGCTCAATGTATTGCTCACATCAAAAATAGTGTGACCATCCTTTTGAAGCTACAATGACAAGTAGTTGCCCTTCTTTATCATCCATAACTTTTCATTTCTGGGAAAGACAAATGAGAAGTAAGTTATTAATAAGTATATTATTGGAAATCGATTTTATGGAAAAAACTAATGATAAAAAGTTACAACGTTTTGACCTTCCGGAGGTTATTTTCAAGTAAATTAGCATAAATATGTTTGTCACAATTAAAAATAGCTTAAAAATACCATGATCACTAAAAAGGCAGAAAAGTATGTAACATAAGTGATAAAAATATTTGTAAGAAATGGGGGGCATAAATTAATTAGAAGAATAAACAACAATAAGCTTTTCTAACCTGATCTAAACAAATAATTAATTTATTAGTCCCCATTTTTTACAAAATAATATTTTTATCACTTAATGTTACATATTTTACTGCCTTTTTAGTGATCATGGTATTTTTAGACTATTTTTAATTGTGCCAAACATATTTGACGTATATTTTAACTCGCTCTTGAAAATGACCTCCGGAAGGTTGAAACGTCGTAGCTTGTTATCGTTAGTTTTTACCATTAAAAAGGTATTAATGATAATTTAATAACTAGGGGTTGCTAAAAGCAAGTTATGTGCTTCAAGGGGACGAAGGAAATACAACCGTTACAGCAACGACAAAAGGCCTTATTTGCACAACCATACATTTACAAAAATCGCGAAAGTCAACTAAAATTATGTGGAAGGGTTTTAAGGCCCGTTTAAACGTCGAACTTTTCATGTGCCAAACCAAATCATTAGATTTGGCACATGAAAAGTTTGACGTATGAATCAATTAGGTTTGACAGATTTGTATTTGTGTCGACCCGCCGTTCTATCCTACTGCACCAGTGGAATAGAACGGCAAGAGTTTGATACCTATTCATACGAAAATTTGTGGCCCGACTGAGTGAGATTCGGGCCTGATTTGGGCCATAAAGCTGTTTTTAAGGCAAGAACTGACCAAGAAAAAGCAAGACAACCATTTTGTCGTGCTTGTGCGACTGAGCCAGACATTAGTCTGGTTTGATTATCGTCGATAGTGTGGCGTGAGTGAGCAAGAAAAGGTGAAAACCCATTTTTTTAAATTTACGCTGCTGTAACGAGCGTTGGTCAGGCTGTATTATCGGTGAAACTCAGGCTGCTCACTTGTTATTCAATAAGAAAAAAGTAGTAGAGATCTTGGAGTACCTAACTGTCACCTCTCAAAGCAATTTATCCTCTCAAAAATGCAAAATTTAATCACAAACTTAACTCTGGCTGTCGTTTTAGTGTATTATATTATTTGCTGCATTTCTGTACAAGTCATGTAGTCCATCCCCGTGGGTAAAAAAGGTGAGCAAACCATTTTTTACCGTGCTAAATTTTGAGCTAAAATACGTATAAAATTATGGCTGGATATTTTTTCCAAGTGATGCATTTATGGTGGTACGCGCTCGTGTCCGGAGAGGTAAGTTTCAAAGAGAAGCAATCTAGCTGAGGTCCCATGATTTATGAGTCAAATGGTCAATGAGTCATGAGTCATGAGCCAATGAGACTCTCAGTCAATATACTGTAGGAATATTTTGCCTCCACTACTCAACCGGGCACTCAAGCTACATGTAGTATACATGGGCATGTTGGCCAGCCAAGCCCTCTTGAAGGTCAAACATGCATGCCAAGATGGCTGCAATGCTTATGAGAGCTCTTGTATTTTTTATCGCTTCTATCAACGTATTAGCTTTTAAGGATCGACACAATGCTCTTAACGGAAATCTTACATGTTACTTCAACTGCTGGACTGCAAAGCCTGTGATTTCACACAGTTTTGTGCTCAACCATCGACTTAAAAGGTGTGTGGTTCGCTGAGATTCTAGAGGCTTGGTTTATTTAGCGGCACCTGAAGATTGTGTGCTGCTTAGTACGCTGCTTACTATGCCTGACATTCACCCTAATCCTGGACCCCAAGATGGACGACAAGAGAACCGGCTTGTGGATGGAGTAGACTTAACCACCGCTCATAGGGACAGCAGTAACGGCAGTAACAGTGGTGCAGATACGATCTTGTTACGGAGTTGAAACGATTTATTGTCTCTACGAAGGTTCGCGTTGAAACCTCAAGCTCCCGTGCTGAATACTCTGAAACAGCTGGGAATTTTAAGGTACAGAGCGAAGCAGGGTTAAAAACAGAGCAGCAGACGCTTTTTTGAATCCTAATGAGAGAGCAAGGAATAGAGAACTGAACGCTAAGAGATGTCTCACTGCAAGGGATGGTCAAGCCATAGAGGTTGTGAAATCTCGTTGCCGGTGAAGTCCTGTCCCGTTAGAGAACTAAACGCTAAGAGATGTCTCACTGCATTACACAGAGCGCCAGTAAAGAGGAAGAACAGCCCTTCGCTTTTCGCAGTACTGCATGTTTGTAAACATATGCAGTTTGTTGAAGACCAAAAATAGAGTACGAGCTCCTATAGCCTTGGAGGCAGATATGCGGAACAATGATATTGATGTGTGCGTCGTGTCCGAAACTCATTTAAAACTGGCACAACCCGATGCGGTGGTTAACATCGCCGATTATGCAGTCTTTCGCAGGGACAGGAATTGGTCAGGAAAGGATATGCGGAATAAAGGCGGTGTTGCGATTTATAATATTATCAGGAAAACTCTGACAGTGCTTGATGTTTACCGCTCAACCGATTATGAAATCATATGCGTAACTTTGTGTCTTCCCACGGGACATCGCTTTTTAATCTGCGGTGTTTATAATCCTCCAAAGCACAGTTACAATGAAGGTGACTTAATGAACCATCTATTGTCTTTTGTGGATCAAACAATGGACTCTCATCCCGGAACTGTTGTTGTGTGCGGCGGGGATTTAAATCAAC
>OX421445.1:42091899-42094399 GCA_949126865.1 Montipora capitata | reverse complement strand
GTTTTATTTCTTTTGTGGCAACGAAAGGTATAGAATAAATTTTCTTACATTCTTCCTTACTAAATCCCATTTCCATCAGCTTTTTCTCTGCCGTTGGCAGATTAGAGTCTTGGTTTTCGACCGGTAACCTGTGTATTGTTTTGCAAGTCATCTTATCAATGGCAATTAGGTTAGTCGTATTAGTTTGATTTTCTTCTTTTAAGTAATTCTTCCACTTTCCTGGTATTGTAGAAGTGAGGCCAATGAACTGCAGAAAGTTACATTTAATCTTAAATTTCTGTGAGAACTCATGAAAAGATAGAAGCCGGGTTTTGTTTTCATCTACAAGGCTCGAGAGTTTAGTAACACCAACTTGGTGCCAACTTTCAAAGTATGCGGACGTGTTATTAATTTTTATAAAACTATTGTTCCAAATAATCTGGTCAAGTACGCCTTTCTTTGTTTTAGGAATCACGTTATTAATTTCTTGCCAATGTAGAATTATTTCATTATAAAAAGCAGGCAGTTTTACATTTAAAGTCAAATATTTAATGTTGTAATTGCAATAAAACAGTAGTGTTCCACCTACATTAGAGAACAGACGTAAAGGAATGATCTTCCACGGTTGATTACCTTCTGAGCAGAAATGTGTTACCCAACATATTTTTAATGCTTTATCAAGCAAAGAAAAGTTTATCACATTTAGGCCTCTGTTTTCCTTGTCTTTTATCAAGGTGGTTTTTTTAATCTTCGGGATTTTGTAATTCCATATGAAATCAAAGATTAGTTTGTCTACTTCATCTGCGAAAGAGGCTGGTGTACTCAACACACTACAAACAAAAGTAAGCTTCGAAATTGCCATAGATTTCACTATATGAAGCACTAATACGGGACAACCGAAAAGCGAAGAAAATCTGAAAGACCTAAAAACAAACATATTAACTTAATGATGTAATAAAAGTATATCGCCCATATGAGCTCTTTCCGACAACTTCCTCGGAAGATCTGCATTAGGCGACTCCTTTTGATGCTTTCACGATAGGCGAGGCTGTAAGGCGAACATTCCCTGTCTTGGCTGGTACCGCAAAACCAGACAACTTGCTGATTGGAGAACAGACTCCGGCCAAATCAGGAACCACTTGAAAGTATAGTAAGCACGAAGGATGGTTGAAACTGATTTGGATGAATCCAACAAATACTGAGTGGAAAAGGAACGACATCAAAGACTTCCACGGCGAATGACTTCCGTCCGTTGAAAACATGGAATAATGCAAAGATGCCCCAGGTTCACTGGAGGTGAGAACTGCCAATCAAGCTTTTCAGTCATGGAAACGACTTCTTGGGAAAACAGCAGAGATGTCGACCAGAATTCTGTGTGAAAAATGACTAAAGAAATGAAAAGGGATAAAGCAACACACGGCAAAATAATAATAAATGGATAAATAATAAATGGATAAATGGACAGCAGCATGAACAATGGAAGACTCTGGAGAAAAGCAAGCAGAAAATAATAACAGACTAAAAACAGGGAACCTATAAATGGAATAATCAAAGCCTTAAGAAGATGCTATGAAAGGATAACAGAAGGACATAAGTACTTACCTAGACATGAAAAACCCAACAAGGGTGACTATCAAGGACCTCTAGCCCACTATAGCATCGCTCAAGGGCAGCAATACGAGACACAACAGACCCACCGAGGTTGAACGACAAGGACCTGAATCCCATGCTGTAAATGCATAGTTCTTGAACATCAATACATCCTGTGTACCTGAACACAACAAACCCACCAAGGGTGATTATCAAGGGCCTCCCGCCCATGGTATGAACGCATTGCTCACGAACATCAAAGCTTCATGTGTACCTGGACACAACAAACCCACCGAGGGTGATCATGTATCAGGGGCCTTCAGCCCATGCTATAAACAAATTGTTCATGAACAGCAATATTTTATATGTACGTATTTACCTAGATGCAACAAAGCCACCAAGGGCGATTATAAAGGGCCTCTAGCCCAAGCTATAAATGCATTGGTCATCAGTGAACATCAATACTATAGAAGTGTGCGTAGACAACAAACCCACCAAGGGTGAATATCAAGGGCCATTCAATAGCCCATGTTATCAAAAACATCGTACGTGAAGATGAGTGCATAAAGAGACATAGGAAACTCATCAGGGGTAACAATACTAAAAACTATAAAATCATACACGGCTAAGCTAACAACGTATGAATCAAGAACGACATAGAGACATAATTGTCAAAAACGCGAGGGCATCAAGGCCAAGCTATCGCTCAATATCAACGCACTAAACGAAAAATAACTTAGCGATCGAGAATGACTAACAGAGACCCCGAGCCTGTGCAACCCAAACGAAAACTTACAGCATAAAACACAAACTAGAGGCTGTGCAGCTACACATCAGAAAACCACCGAGGGTGAATGTCAAGGCCGTCTAGGTCATGCTCGCAAAGCATGGTTCATAAACGTCAATACTCAGCGCATACCTAAACAGAACA
>OX421445.1:42079399-42086899 GCA_949126865.1 Montipora capitata | reverse complement strand
CTTCAGTTTCCTCTGATGACATAATCTCTTTCATGGCATGAACGGCCGCTTCGCAACCAGCTTCGTGTCCTACACATGATTGTAGTGGTCCCGCGGCCTCCTGGATATCGTCTCCAACAGCTTTGAGAATTGACTTCAATGTCACCAATGCCTAATAATAATAATAATAAAGAAAGTAAAGTAAAGTAAAGTGGTGCATTTATATAGCGCCTTTATCACAAACGTCTCAAAGGCGCTTTACAATGATCAATTTACCCCCAGCGGACTGGAAGCATATACAGGCGCAAATTGCAGCCGCTTCTAAGCAGTCCATGCATCCTGGTACTCATTTTACCGACCTCGGAAGGATGGAAAGCTGAGTGAACTTCAGCGGGAAAGAAGGTCGCCAAATATTCCACTCTCGGCAGAACCGGGAATGGGACCCGGGACCTTAGGGTTGGAAGGCAGAGATGTTACCACTGCGCCAACCCCTCCGCTCAAAAGTAAAGTGGTGCATTTATATAGCGCCTTTATCACAAGTCTCAAAGGCGCTTTACAATGATCAATAATAATAATAATAATAATAATAATAATAATAATAATAATAATAATAATAATAATAATAATAATAATAAATTTATTATAATAATAATAGAAGTAAATGACTAAATGAAAATACACAAGATTCCCTGCGAATCACACTGAGGAATGGGATAGAAAACAGATAGAAAACAGACGTGAAAACAAGTTTTATCTCAAGAACAATTAACGCTTGTCCTACACAATAGCTATTGTATTGCGCTTGTTTTAGCTCAGCCAGTCTTACACCACATGATTTTTGTCTCATTTGCAGGCAGACTCTTCAAGATACTACATTTTGAATACCTTATTTAATTTGCCAGGTAAAGAATTCTTCTACTGTCACTGCTACCGTGATAATGATTTTGTTGCCCCCGCTTTAGTTTGCCTATATTTGGTTTTTCAACATGTACACGTACATTGTATTTTAACACGTATTCTACTGGTGTGTTGTTTAGGGTGCGTTGCTAAGGATGTAATGGTTAAATAATTCCAGAGAATTTGGCATTTTTTTGGTCAGTTTCCAACTTTTGTAAACCATTGACCCTAAATATGATGCCATCATGCCCATGGTCACATGACCAATAAAAGAAAACTCTAAATTTGTCTATGCGCTACACAATCCAGGGTATTGATTTTAGTCAGTGGTTTGATAATTTGTATTCGTTTTTGCATCCAGCCAAGCATGGCTTTCTTTTTATTTTGAAAATTGTTCTTTTTCAAGAGATAAATGATACTGAAATACCTATAACATTTTCAAAAAAGATGATTTGAAAAAATCATTGCTTAGCTGTATTCTGTATTTGGGGTGAAAGGTGCCATTAAAAAAAAAAATCAATTCAATTTAAAGACTGCCGGAAATTTAGGTTTTTCTCAAACGGGAAGTCAGTTTGTTTATGCATGCACAATTGATCAGAGAACGAGCGCGAGGAAGGGCGAGGAAAAACCTTCAATGCAAACAACAATTAGGAGATTGTTATAAAATTTTCCAGGTCGGTGAGTGTGTTTTCTGGTTGGCCCACAATATGATGACATCAGTTACCGGAAGTATCATTTCACTTCTTTAGCAACTTGTGAAAAATCTGTCTGCATGTGGGCCCTTAATTTAAGAACATGGTCTAAGGTTTGTGATACTGCAATAGGTGATATAATTATACAGATTTAATAAGTAAAGCATTAAGTCTTCACCTGAATGTAATCATGAATAATGGTTTTCATGTCAGCTATTATAAATTGATCAGCCTCAGTTGATTAGTGGAACAATTTTTAATTAATCTAGGAAATTGAATGAAAAACATTCATTGATTCAGTAGGGATAGCGAATTTAGCAATGAAAAAATTTCTACCAAAAATTTAACAAATCGAAAGTGGTTCAGCGTTGTCTGTACTCTTATCAACAAGGATATTCGTCATCACAGTGGTCAAAATGTTGTGGACTCACGAGGCGCAGCCACAATTCCTCAGAATAATATAAAATATATGCTAATGCTTGAAACATCATCTCACAATCTTTCTTTTGGTGGTTAATTTACATGTTCCTTTATTAACTAAACTTGTTGGATAAAACCAGAATATTGTTTCACTTTTCTTCTGAAATTAGTCACTTCAGTCGTAGTGTACACCTATAGTATACTATGTTGTAGTTAAAAATTCTCCTTGGTTAACAATTTTTCAAACTACATTAATGTTGTAGTTTGTTTTTTGCTCTCCTTCAGTTTTGACTGTGATAATGTCTAATATATAAGACAAAGGAAACTTTAAAAAAAAAAAAAATTAGTCTGAAAATTATTAACCAAGGAAAAATGTTAACTACTGTAACAAAGTCATACTCATATTGTGTTGAACATTTGTAGAAACAAATCTCCTGGCTTGTTTAGTGGATTACTTTGACAAAAGTCCAGACTTCAAAAGGTTTGTGCTTTGTTGATAAACTGTTAACTGTATTCTTAATCTGATTTCCAATGAATCGAACTGCCACATACATGTATAATGATGTGAATATAATTAGTACCTATGTTTTGGTGGAATAAAAATAGGGAAATTTGGCATTTCAAGATGGCATCCTGAACACTTTGCTTTTTGTTGGTGTGACCTTGGTGGTAGTAATTTAAATGTGCTTGTATTCTTACCAACAGAACTAGGAACGGTGTACTAAGTTTTGATGAATTGCTGTTGACATACAAGAGTATACACCAGGATGTTCGAGCAGCAGTTGACTGGGTTCATGACAAGGTGAAGAAGATTAAAGCTTACTAAGATAGTGAAACTTGTGCATATTACTGTCGAGTCCCATGCTCTAAAATAGTTGGAAGATAGTTTGGCCAAGGTTAAAGCTTTAGGCCACCTTTGATATCACCATCTTCAATATGTGTTGTATTACGGTAGTCTTTCACGATAGTTTGCTCTCTTGTTTTTATTTTGCCTCTTCTGGTCATTCTGGACAAATGACCCAGCCAAAGAAGTTTCCTTTTCCCCGAAAGACAGGTCCCTGTGCATACCTCATTTTAGCTCCGTTTTTTGCTTAGAACTGGCAGTAAACAATCTGTAAAAGACCAGCTTGCTGTGAAAGCTGATCTGTTGGCCATGTTTTCTGCAGAGCCCAGAATAACCTTCCTGCTTTGCCAATCCTTTGATTGATCTCATCATCGATTTGGCCTGGCATAAGCTCTGATTGTACTTCCAACACAGGAAGAGGATCCTACATGTAGCTGCATTTACTTTTTCCAGGTCACTACCATAAATTATAATTGTCACTTGTACACTATTTTGATACTTATTTTTCCTTACTCCTGGTGGTGCAAAATTACTTTTGCACAGTACTGTACTGTTGAATTTTTCATAGTGACATCTGGTGCACAAAGTACTGGTGCCAGTACCAGTACAGTCGACTCCCAATAACTCAATCCCTTGCTAACCTGAACCTCAGACTAACTTGAATCAAAATCAATTTCCCCTGGATTTCTTTCATACATTTACTGCAATTTTACCTTCGATAACTCAAACCTCACGCTAACTTGAAGAAAGTTTCGTTTCCTGTCAGGTCATTCTCGCCATATTTTTGCCCAGGATAACTGGAACCATGTCTGTCAGTGTGTGACAAATCAAACAAGCAGTGCACTGAAGTCGAAAACATTTAAATTAATTTGAAGCAGCACTGTAATCTTTATTCTTTTTAAAATTACACAAAATGTGTAATTGTTTTTCAACAAGAATCTGAAAGGATAAATATCTCATCTGCACATGACGTGGCAACTCTTACATACTTTTGTCAACAGGGTCCTTTAAGCATCATCTTGATGAAAGGTACTATAAGCAGAGCACTTTTCCATGGACTGAAAGAAAATTTGTTGCAGTCAAGTAGATTGCTTTCTTTTGGATTGGAGCTTGCTCATTATACTGCATGGTACATTTCCAATCTTGTCGAGGTTTTGAAATGATTCCATTCATCCCAGACATCATCTTGCTCCTCAGGAAGCAGTATGTATCTGTGTACCATCACTATGTGACAGCTCTAGGCATTCTGAACGAAAACCATGTGCAACTTGTTCTTCTTGCAACACCTATCTACTTTACGGGCCAACCTAACTTGATTCTGATTTCTGCACAGCCACAGCAGTCTATAATTTCAGCTCTGCAAACCTTAGCATTCAGTAATGATGACCTTTTGGTTTTAGAAATACAATGCAATACAATACATGTACATATGTTTAAATTAATAATTGACCACTCCCCATATGGGCTTTTCAGGGCCATTGAAACACTTATCACAACAGAACAGAACACCCAGCAACAACTTTTAAGAATCATAACTGGCCAGAGGGAAGCAACAGTAGTTGGTGACCATAATGTATTATTACATACATGTAGGCATTCATTGTGTCTGTTACCTTGTTCTTTTGTGATAAATATATAGGGTACACTGAAGCAACTGACTGTGGAAAATCTTGAGACATATATTGTCAGAGAGGTTAGTCTAGAGGGAGCCCTTCCAATCTGTCTGTGTGAAGTGTACTTTAACTTACTTTTCAACCAGCAACATTTTATTGTAAAAGAGGTAATATTGGTCATCATGGTGGTAAATATTAAACTTAAATTAAATTAATGATAAGATGTATGATTGTTTGTCTCACAAGATTTAGTGCAAGAAATGTGAAACGAATAATGAGAATTTAGGTTTTTCTCAGTAGAGAACTACAGTACTGTTGTTTAATGGAAGCTGCCCTCAACAGTTTCGCGTATTTGGAGTTGTTACTTCGGTTAACGCATCCATATGCTATAGGGAAGACATTTGTTTACAAACGTTGCCTTTGTTATTCAAATGTGCCAACCACACAAACAAAAGACCCTTTGTTTTGACCGCCAATGAGGCTCTGGTTGATACATTAATGACAATAGCTAATGTCAGTGATATCTTCCCTGTACAGTGCCTTGCCATACTTTGCACAATAAAATTAGGCCAGACAAAACTCAAATTACTCGAAAAAAAAAAAGTGAAAGAAACAGTCCAAAATCAAGAAAGAAACCACACAGTCCTTCAATAAGAATTTATTATTTTGACCCTGAAAGCTTGTTTTCACGCCTTCTAATCAAACACTGCTGAGAGGTGGGCTCAACTGTAATAACAGTTATTTAGTTACTCTTTATGTGGCAGTCATCTTGTTGTAATGTAGTTTAGTGTTAAGTTGCCAGTGAATAACGCCAATTCAATATGGTTACAACAAACTTTCCTCGTTCCAAAGTGGGTTGTGGTTGGTCTTATGGTATCCGGATGTTTTGCCCGAAAGCCTGTTCGCCCAACGGAGATTCGCCCGGAACTACAGATGATTCGATGATTGACTTAAACTGGTACATAACAACAATCATAACGAGAAACCAATAAATAAAGGACAATTTTAAACTACTACGATAGTTCGAGAAATACACGCAACTTCGCTGTTTTTTTTTTTTTTCTGGCTGTTTAATAATTATGACTTTCCTTGCATGCAAAGTAACATTTAAAATCATTGTTCTTACATAAGTCATATATTAAGTAAGTTGGCGACCAAAATTTATGATCTGGCGACCAAATTTTTCCCATTAGTTGCCAGCTGACACCTGGGCAAAAAAGTTAATTGCGAGCCCTTTTACTTCATCGGAACATTTGATGGCACTTTCTATCAAACCGGCGAAAAGTGAATAAGGAATCTTTCGCGAAGAATCGAAAAATTAACAAGCGACATTCACGTTCCTTGTCCTAATTTTGTTAGTATCGTTGATAGGTATCATCGGGCGAATCATCTTTAGCTTCGGGCGAATCTGCGTCGGACGAACAGGCTTTCGGGCGAAACAACCGTAATTCGGTCTTATTAGTGTGCTCTGAAACAGCAGATGTCTGGGTGCATCCCTCTTGTTAGGCTTACAATGTAGCTACATAAAATTCTTTCCGGAATTTCCCAAACAAAAGCTCTAAATTTCTTTTAGAAATGTCTACAGTTCTCCAAAAACTCTCTAAAATTCCTGAAGATTCTGATAAATTTCATTTCTTATAATTCGGTGAGAAACCGCTGCTTAGATGCACTGTAGGACGCCTTTTGGTAAATAATCGCTGATAAGGAATGGATATGAATGGACTGACCCCTCTCCTGGTAGGTCGGAATACAAAAAAACACGTTTTGTCAACGCTTTTGCCTGTGAAAAGTTTCCAACACGTCAGGTGAAAGTTCAAATCGCTCGAAAATTCTTGAAATGGTCGATTTTTTTTTTTGCCCGAGAGTTTCTAAAATTCTTTTTGATGTCTAAAATTCCCAAAAACATTCTGCAATTATGTACATGTAGCTAAGCCTACCTCTTGTGCTCCTTTCTTCTGTCCTGCATAGTTTACACTTCTCGCCATTGTACAATTTATCACATTCTCAGGGAATCCTGTATGCTGTCTTGCCTCACCAGAGCAATCATGTCCTTGGGTGACTTCATCATGAGATAAAAGATCATTATGTCTTATTATTTAGCAATGTCTTTTTACAAACGTAGTGTCAGTTAAATATTACATTGCCTGTGTGATCTTTTTAAAACAATAAAACAGTGCTGGAGGGTTTAAGTTGGGCGTTGACTGTGCGCCTTAGATGAGATTTACTTATGATGTTAGACTGTTAGTCGAACTCGACTCTGCAACAAATTGTAATCTATAGTCTGTAGGGTTCTTGTCTTTTTAAGGCTGAAACTAAACAACCATTTTCTTTTAACGCATGCTAAGCAATTTTCTTTTATGAATATTTTAGCCCAAGTTGCCTCAGCTTTTGAGTAGGTAAGTATAAAAACATCTTGGTCTTGCAGTTGAGGTTGATGGAATAAATGATGACCCAGTTACTTAAAGATGTCATTGTTATCAACAAATCATGGGCATCTTTGGGACTGGAGACTTTATCTTGATTACTGTCTTTATTTTAATATGTAAGTGATTTGTGTATGAACTATGTGTATCAGGAAGTGAGGTTTCTTGCCTTGTCATAAATTGCATGCCTTCTCAAGCACACGTGATGACTTGATGAAAAATAAGTTGTATCAAGGTCTGCAGGTGCTATATCTCAATAATTAGATACCTAAATCATGACGCAATAGTTCCAGCGAAAGCAAAAGTGTGCCCCCAAATCTCCTACATGTACAGGGCAAACAATCCAAATACAGTCGCTTACTATTATACTGGGCACATTGCTTGCAATAAACAACAAGTAACATTTGACTTGCAAGCTGAACGCCATAGGCCACTTTCAAAAATACCATAATACTCTTTGTCTGCCTTCCAAAATTTGTATAAGCATTGTTTTTATTTTCTCTTGGGACCATTGTAAACCCTAAGAGAAACTAGAAACAATTCTTATGCAAAATTTTGGAGGGCAAAGAGAGAGTATTATCACAATGGTATTTGTGAAAGTGGCCTATTGTCCGATCTGGTCTGGTGTAGCC
>OX421445.1:42066899-42076899 GCA_949126865.1 Montipora capitata | reverse complement strand
AAGGGGCAATATGTCATTAATAGACTTTGTACCCGAGCCTGAGCCTTAGTCTGTTGAATTTGCGGAGCGTTACGGTTGAGATTTTGCCGACACAAGTGACATGAGTGGTCTTTCCAGACAACTGGTAAGTCAAATCTTTAGTTTTTATTTATTTTCGTTTCTATGTTGTTTTAGGGTGGTCCGTATAGGGGGTCCGTAAGGGTAGTCCGTGGACCGGTCCGTGAGGCACTCCGTGGACCCAGTCCGCAGAGGGGTCCATGGACCGGGGGTCAGTGTTTTCGGGTCACCCTTAAATTAATGGTGGCGAGATGCTTTGATGACTTTGATTAAATTTTTTGTGAAACTTTTGCTGACTTGAAGTTGTTTTCTTCTGTTGTTATGTTTTATATAAATTTTTATATAAATATAAATTCTGACATAATAAAAAGTTAATTTGTCCTTTTCAATAAATTATTCATGTGCATGAAAGAATTGACAGCTGAATAAGTAATGATTTTCTACATGTATAACTTCAGTTAAACAAAAGATTGATTTTGATCATGGACAAGGTCTAGGGTATTTTTATTACTATTATTTTTTAACATGCAATATATTATATTATATATAGCTAGAATTGTTCTGAGGTCGCGTGAAGTTCAAGTAATAGCTAAAAGGGTCACAATCACAATCCTGCACACCAAGCTGTTCACCTTATGTCTGTGCTTGAGAATATGAGGCATAATGAAAAATCAAACATGCAAGAGAAAATCGTATGATGTAATAAAGAAAGGTCTTGAGAGAAATAAATTTATGAAAAAAGATTTTGGAATGAACTTACATTTCTGTTTTTCTTCAAGTTGGGTTAAAATCAAATTTAGCAATAATTATGTTGAGCAGTACGTATACACTGCTTATGCACACACATTACCTGAAAATGCTAACTCAACAGTGGTTATTGGTATTGTCTGTTTCTAAATTGACCAAGAATTTCTTTTTGTTTCCTCATAATTGTTATGTAGAAATTAATACTTGCTACTGGATAGATTTTTGCCTATAATGCAAACTACAAAAACTACAAAAACCACCAAGTGTAAAATCCAAACCCTGCAGAGGACAAGGATCTCATGGAAAAAAAAAAAAATTTAATATTTAAATATACAGTTGTGATCAAGCTCAAAATTGAGCAAATTTGCTTCCGTGGTTCATCCAGTCATCCAAAGCAAGAAGTGTGGACAGGGTTCATACAGGTCCTGGAAAACCAGGAAAGTCCTGGAATTTTATTGTGGCATATTTCAGTACTGGAAAAAGACTACTGGTCCTGGAAAGTTCTGGAAAGTTCTGGAAATCTATTAAACTCAACAAGTATATAAGTTAAAAAACAGTTGTCTGCAGTGTTGAGATCTTGGGTTAATGTGAATTTTGGAGTCCTGGAAAAGTCCTGGAAATTGGTTTCTGAAACAGATACAGACAATGTGTGGATGATACAAGTACAAGTACAAGTACAAGTACAAGTACATGTATAAAAGTGAACTTTGGGCTTTACTTTCAAGGGCCTAAACAACGTAGACTTAAAAAAGCTACAGTTCCTGTTTAAGCTTAGCAGTAAGAAACAGTAAAAACAAGGAAGAAACGAACCATCTGCGACGAAGATAATGTCTCTGTGCAAACCTTTCTCGGTCTTGAGTATTTTGGCGGGTTTCCTTTAGCCGTGACTGCCATAACGAAGCCAGAACACTGCGATTAAACCCATTGACCGCCATTTGTTTACAAATTTTAATTGGCAACAAATATTTAACATCAAAATGAGGCTATGCAGAATGTAAACGTGTCTTTGGTGTGAACAGTTCTTAAATGTTTTATAAAACCGTGTTTAACGAAACTTTGTTTAATTAAACCTGGTTTAGTTGGTGTGAATAGGGTATAAGTGAATTACATAATTATTTCCATTCCAGTAGTCAACTGGATTATAGATTTCCTATCGCATTGTTCCCAGCGTGTCAAACTCGCTGAGGTTTGTTTCTCTGAATGGGGATCAGTACCAGCAGGTGTGTCCCTCAAGGAACAAAATTAGGTCCGTGCCTTTTCCTTGTTCTTGTTAATGATCTAGAAGTACATGTAGGCAATGACTCAAATGCAGAATTGTGGAAAGATGTTGATGACACAACAACATCTGAGATAGTTTTGAAAGTGATTCCCAACTTATAGCTGACCGAGTAGTAGAGTGGTCATCACACAATAGAGTTCAGCTAGATAGTGAAAAATGCAAAGAGCTTAAGATTTCTTTTGCCAAGGAAGAGTATGGTTTTCTACCCGTTACTGTTGATGGGAAAAATTTGGAATGCGTTACCAGCGCTAAGTTTCTAGGGATCACCTCACTTGTAGCGGAGCTCCGCGCGCGCCGGTCACCATTGTTAAGAAAATATGGTAACTAATCGATGTGAGAATTTTGGTTTTATAGCCATGACATCATCGATCGTACATCATCCACCCCTCCATGTATGCCAATGTGACCAGTATCATATTAGTTTACAGCATACATCTTTGATGTTGGACATCCATGTTTTCAATTGACACGTGTCAAAACAAGGTATCCGCTGACCAGTATCACAAGACCATATCGCGGGCTCAAGCTTAGAGCTCGCTGAGGTCAGCGGTTTTTTAGTTGACCGCTGACCAGGTAGTGGTTTTCGATTGAATTGCAGGCTCAACTCAGGTTAACTCACCTAAACATGAACGAGGCTTCATTTTTCGCGCACTTTCTGTGGCTCGACGCGGATACACGGCCATACTACATCAACTATAGTTCTTACCACACAGTCAACGCTTTTCGTGTTAGGTGAAAAACGGTTTGGAAATAGAGGATATTACATGGCCGCACGGGGATACGAATTTTATCTTCGAGTGCTGAAAGTATCTCTCACGAGTGAGCGAAGCGAACGAGTGAGAGATACTTTCAGCACGAGAAGATAAAATTTGTATCCCCAAGCGGCCATGTAATGTTCTGTTTATTATATAGATATTAATGAAATGTCTAGATTTAAAACAACTTGTTTTATTCATTTTCGAAATGATGAAAAATTGTTCACCAACCACTAAAACACGCATCTTGTGTAACATGAAACAAGATATGAAAGTTATGAAAAACAAATCATGATAATGTAAAATTTGCAATAAAAATGTTAATGTAGTAGAGAAGAATTATATTAAAGCACAAAAGTATCGTACAATGAAGAGGAAGCTCGCCTTTTATTGGCTAATCGTGTTTGTTACCATGACGACAGCGATATCCTCACATGTGAAAGATAAAAATGATACGTTCACTGCGCGCGGTGAAGATACGATTTTTTAGTAAAAGGAGAAATCCTGGTATTTCATCAATATCTATATAATAAAATGTTATCTTTTTGCGTTTTTCCCTGGTTTCAATCCAGTTTGACATATGATAGCTGTGGCCCACACTGGCGGCTACGCAGTTATTCAAGTCAAGCATAGGAGGGATATAAACTTAAAGATGAGTGTTTATTTTTAATTTGCATAGAGCTGCTTTTTTCTCTGTATTGCAATTTTTGGCATAAGACTTATCTTTAGAAGCTCTGATAAGGTTACATGATGCCTGGAGAACCTATGACTAGAACAGAACCGAAAGGAGAGCAAAAGAGAATGAAAATGACAAAACAGAATACCAGTAATAGCTCATACTTAGTGCAAGAAGTTACTTGACAAATTCTTTTCTTGGGCACTAAACCGCGATCGAACAACTTGAGTGCTTTTTAATCCGTTTGCCTCAACAGTGAGAACAAAATATTACCCTTATGTTATAAACACGCACTCGCAATGAGTTCTCGTAAAATTAGGGGGAAATTTCACTAACTTGTGTTTTCAGAAGTTTGTTTAAAGCACCTAAACGTCATTTAAGTGTTGGAGCAGATCTTGTTTGAGGTTCGTCCTTTCTTGGTTGCATTTTGCCTATTCTTGTTCCAAACCAACCTGGCGTGTTTCAATGAAATACATCAAAATGTGAACGTTTTTAGAGATAAAGTGGAATAAAGTACATCTATTCAGTAAAACTCTTCTTTGACCTTGAACTGACAAAGTTTTTTATGGCTTCTAATTTTAGCGTGATTCCTATTCGCTGGCTATTGACTGGCTATTGGCTTTTTTCCTTTTCCATTCGGTCGCTTAGGGTGTGCTTGTTTTCTTGTAAAACTCACGCTGTTCAAGAAAAATTCATGGCCAAACTGGTGAATTCCAAAGTAAATTTCACTCGAAAAACCGATATCGTACTCATCGCTTCATGATTCATGCAATATCGGTTTTTAGCATAACATTTACCACGAAATTCACTAGTTAGGCAATGAATTTTTCTATAGAAGAAAGCAAAGAAAATGATTTAATAATTAAAGCAGCAACCAGAAACATCAAAACACGGACAATTTGATATCTTTTATTTTCACTAACCCTACAGGCAGTAAGTATAATTAGTATAAATACACAGGTGATTATACAAAATCGCGCTCTCCCATTGGCTTAATTTGCTATCTTGGATTATCAGCCGATAATCACTTAGCCTCTTTTAACAATTATTCGCCTCAGGCTAAGTGATTATCAGTGAATATTCACCTCGACTCCGTCTCGGTGAATATTCATCGATAATCACTTCGCCTTCGGCAAATAATTGTTAAATGACCAGGGAGCTCTGCTTTTAGGCTATATTAATGAACGCATCAGCCAAATAATTAAGAAGGCTTCAAAGCGCTTGTACTTTTTCTGGTACAGTTAAAGCGTGCTAGGCTACCATGCCATGGACTTATTTTGTTCTATTGTACCTGTGTTAGGTCAATTCTAAGCTACGCCGCACCAGTATGTCATTATGCTCTTCCTATGTATTTAAAGAATGATCTATGGTGTGTACAGAAGAGAGTGAATTGTGAGGCCAATGTAGGAGACCTTTTTGCACTTCAAAATTCTTTTATTGTTTCCTCAAGTTTGCATTGACGAAGTCAAAAATCTTGTCCTGCATTTTTGTGGCCTACCTAACTTTGAATTTGCCAGAACATTTATATAATTTCATTCTCCACTGGGAATCACACTTTAAAAAGGAAACGTTACTAATGAGCAACTTCTGTTCTTCAATTATTTTTTCTTACTTCAAGTCCTTCTGAATTGGTTTGTTTGTTCTAATAGTGCAAATCACTCCCCCATAGTGTGGAGATCTTCAGATCCAAGCACTGTTTTCGTTTTATTCTCTAGTTCTTGCTTGGACGCTATGAGGCATAGTTTATGAATTGATCTTTCATAAGTTCCAAATGCATTCTTTATCTTTGACTTTCTAACTAGCCCATCTGTTCCTAACTACACTTTCTGCACTAACTCCATCTTCCATTTTCGTCTTGGCATTGCTTCCTGTTCAAGCACCAAGTCTCCAGGTTGGAGATTTTTTCTCGACTTGTACCATTTATTTCAGGGAAGGAGTGTTGGAGCATAGTACTTTAACCATGATTCCCAAAAACCTTGGACTCTTTAGTGGGTTGCTCGCACTAAATACCTTGGGTTAACTCTGTCTTCCAAGGTCTGGAATGGGGATTGCAGCGTGAGGCCCAATGATTAAATCGTTTGGAGTTATAGGTGGATTCCCCCAAATGTCATGTGAGCTAGGGTACAAAGGACGGCTGTCAATCGTGTAGGTTACTTCAGCAAGCCAAGTTCACCATTGTTCTTCTGAAACTCACGTCCATTGCTTGGCAGACTGACTTTGTTAAGCTTTCGACAACACCATTCATGTGGCTTGCTTTGGGGATATTCCATTCCTAATTGGCAGAGTTAAGGATAGGTTTTCATGAAGGATAGGTTTTTGACTCCGAATCGAGTGGTCCGGGTTCGGGGCCTGGCCGGGGACATTGTGTTGTGTTCTTGGGCAAGACACTTTACTCTCACGGTGCCTCTCTCAACCCAGGTGTATAAATGGGTACCGGCGAATTTAATGCTGGGGGTAACCCTGCGATGGACTAGCATCCCATCCAGGGGGGAGTAGAAATACTCCTAGTCGCTTTATGCTACAGAAACCGGAGATAAGCGCCGGCCTGATGGGCCTTCTAGGCTCATAGCAGACCTTGCCTTTTACCTTACCTTTCATGAAAGCTAGCTTTGCCAGATGCATCGAAGACGAGACGTATTTGGATGGACCTGTCAGGAGTGAAAACTGCCTGTAAGGGCAAATACCACTCTGGCTCTGTGTGACTAATTTTCTCTGGATGAACTTTGGTAACAAATCCTTGTTTTATCAACTTTTCGATTTCTGCTTCTATATCTTCGTAGCAGTTTTTGTGGATGAATGTTTCTTCTGTTCTGTCGAAATTGCTCCTTTTGGGCAGTCCAGTCAACGTCCAGGCCATTCGCACTTGCAGTCGACCATCAACCATCTGTGTTGAACTTGTGACAGACTTGATGATGAGATCCCAATCAGGAGATCAAATCAGAGAGTAAATTCATGTTTCCATGTATTGTATGTCCACCTTTTGCCATCCCATGAAGACACTGGAATTTTCTCTAAACCATGACTTTTATCATTTGTTTTACATTCCAATACTTGCATCATTTCTTTTAATGCACTGTTCATTTGACCAATTCCAGCCAATGCTTCGTTTTCCAAGGTCATCCCTTTTTCGGAATAATGCATGTGATATGTTGCGAAACTGGCCGTACATTTCAGATAGATTTCTTTAACTTCAATTACAACTTTTTCATTCACTTTCACATTACCGCTTCATCTTCAGGAATTCCGTTCTCGATAATTTTGTCAGAAACTATGCCTAATTGCTTCTTTACAGTTCTAAATTTCGTTTCAATTTCCTTGTAAACTTTCTCCAAGGTTTCTAGTTCTGGTTTGATGCCATATGCAACTTGTAATTCTTGAAAGGGGTCATACAGTGATTTGATTGCCATGTCACGCTTGGCGAGAAATGTGTTAATATCGGCTTTAGGAGGCATATTTAAATCATAATAGCTTCAACATCCTTAGCGTTCTTTGTTCTTCTTTAATCTTCTCACGTTTTGAAATGTATTTCCTGCACAATTCTTCTTCACAAAAACAATTTTCGACTAATCCAGACAAGTAACAATAAACTTCGCACTAAATCATACGACTTCATTAACTGAATGCCACATGCTAATACTTATTGAACGTTCCTCCACAGTTCATTAGTTTTGAGTCGAAAGGTCTTGAAATCTCTTACACACACCATAATTCACTTGGTAACTATTCTACCTTTTAAGATATTTTAAGATATCTTTGAAATTCTAGTTTCTTCACCTCTGTGGCATAAGTGGTCTTGCTATGTGTCCTTGAAGACATGAAAACGCATCAAGTAATCTTCCAGGCCTGGTGTGACAAATACTGAGGAAGATTTTTGACTGAATTGCAAGGCCAGTGTAGCAGACGTTTTTGCACTTAAAAATTATTGTATTGTTTAAGTTTGCGTTGACGAAGTCAAAAATCTTGTCCTGCGTTCTTCTGGCCTACCTAACTTTGAATTTGCCAGAACATTTATATAATTTCAATCTCCACTGGGAATCACACTAAAAAAAAGGAAAAGTTGCTAATGAGCAACTTCTATTCTATTCTTCTTTGTTACTTCAAGTTTTTTTGAATTGGTTTGTTTGTTCTAATAGTGCAAATCAGAGAGCTTTAGCCATTATTTATCCATGTATTGAGTACTCTGAGGCCTAAAGTAGAGCGGGAATTCCCACAGTATTAAATTACAATCAAACTGTATTTGATAAGACATTTAATTCCATCTTAAATGACGAGGAAAATCGCCTTCATAGACTTTATCTCGCAGCAAACAAACAAACTTATTCACTTAGACATAAAAAGTGCTTTGGTAGAAAGAAATGGAAAACAGAACGTTTTAGAAATACATTTTGAATGAGCTCGTGCCTGGAAAATAATGTAGCATAGTTTTAAAATCCCTTTTTATGTGTTGTGTAAATAATACATGTACACAATTCAGCCAATCAGCTGTCAAAGTATTTGTCAATAAACTATCTATCTTTTAGGTGAATAGTTCCTGATTTGTGAATGTCATCTATGTGTATTTGATTGTAATTTATTTCTGTTTTTGTTAGGATATTTAGGAATTTTTGTTGATTTATTGCTATTAACTTGTGAGGGTATAATTTATCATCAGCTACCAGGTTTAAACTTACCAGTTTAAATCAACCAATGAGCATTAAGGTGCTGAAGTTTTTTCAAAAGATCACGGAAGCAGAGAGAAAAAAGGTTGCCCTTAAAAATCCACCCAAAACCTTTTGCTCTTATTCCAAAAAGCTCTCTAGTCTACCCAAGTTTTAAGGTAGAGAATGAATGTAAGGCCAAAGGTTTGACATTCCTTGTGGTTTTTAGAATGCGAAAGAGTGGGCGCAAGACCTTCATACTGACCAACAGTGGTTACTCATACACAGATGTAAGTGTGGAGACACTTAGGGTCTGTTAGAGGCACTTTGTAGAGCTATTTATGGATTTTGCCAGATGTTTTTGAAGTGCAGCACATCCTCAGTAATTCAGTATCTGCAGGGAAGCTGAGAATGGTGTAGCACAAGATTGTAATTTTCTTATTACAATATTACTGACTTTCCTCTGTTTTGGAAATCCCTATCAATACATTGTATGTATACAGATATTGCCTGGGTATGCGCACTGATTTTGTGATATCAAATTTGCCATTAATTAATACGTACATGGATGTGGCTGGTTGGTTGGTACCTGGTGTTGTGCCATTTGGTGGGTCTTTTCTGTGATACATGGAGGACCATTGTGGTCAACCATCCTCATCCATAGTATTTTGTTTTATTCAGTAGCTCAGTCCTTCCTTTGTTTAGTTTTAGGGATTGGCTTTCCATTTTTTTAAAATGATGCTTTCTTTTATGTTTCTTTTTTTTTTAGATCATTGGATTGCCTGTATATTATTAATAGTGAAGTGCTCTTTCACCAAAACAACAGCATAACATCTTCATTTTGGTCAATTAAAAAAAAAAAAGATTTATATGGCACACTTTTTGCAACGATACACTCTCACAGACATTGACAGGAGAGAGTGTTGTGGATGCTTTTTAAGATTTGTTTGTGTTTACAGCTGTAAGACTGCTAGTGTTGCTACATTCAAAGTTGTCATGACATTATTAGTGCTTGATAACGACATGACGACTTCATCCAGTTTCCTTTTCTGTTTTATTATTATTATCATCATTATTATCATCATCATCATCATCATCATCATATTTTTTGTTGTTTTTTAGAAAATTCTGTCCTTCTTGTTGGATGAAAAAGATGAGGTTTGGATTAATTTGCCTTTAGCACTGCCAGGTTATTCGCACCCTTAACAAACATTGCTTTTGTAAACTAAAGTCGACTTGGCAAAAACATTATAGTGTTATAATAATGATTATGGTAGTCGAAAAGAATTATTATATCCTGTATTTTCCCCTGATTGGGATCCCATTATGCCTGTGCCTCAGTGCAATAGCATTTGAACTACTGTAGGTATCAGAATTGCAACTCCTGTTTGTATATAGCGCTCAATATTATTATTTTTTTTATGCCGCCCATTGATTGATACATACTGTTCCTTCAGTACCTTCAAAATAGTGAAGTTTTTAGCGTGGTTAAATTATATGTTCTCACCAAATCTCTGTCACTGTTTGTGGTTATCAGTTCAATAAATGTTCATCAAGAAATCTTCACCCTAGAACAGTAGCATTAACTTATTATCACTAATGTTTTGCAATTTCAGTTGGGAAATATAACGAAAAAGTGGACGACTTATTTTGACTATGTGGGGGTAGATGCTAGAAAACCACTGTTTTTTGGAGAAGGTAATGACATGTTTCCTTATCAAGGGATTGATGCAGTTCAGTTATAAAAGGATACATGTTGAGAGCTTTACTTCAATGCAAGCAATCCTTACCACTACTAGATTCATTGTTTTCTGTCACATTTCAGTCTAAAAGGTCTAAAAAAGGACCT
>OX421445.1:42054399-42061899 GCA_949126865.1 Montipora capitata | reverse complement strand
CAAAAGAAATCGTTGACATTAAAAAAAGCATGTATTGTGAAAACACATGTTTCACGAAAAACGAATTTAATCGGTTTTACATCATCTTTTTAAATTATCTGTTTAATATAGTAAGGCTTACGATCGTTGTCTCACAATATAGTCACTTGGGTTGTTGATCGCAACGTCTTCGACCGCTTACTGCTGGGTCTTCTTCAGGCTATAACATCGACTGGTTACGCGTGTGTTTGCAGCAAACACTTATGCTAAGGAAACATGGTTTTGATGATACGGCAATAGACATACTGAGATAATATTTTAAGAATAGCACAAATAGAGAAAGACTGGGCTCTGTAGTAAGTATTGGAGGAATGTTGAAAGGGAATGCCCTCAAGTCTCTTTCTTTCTTCGTTCCACTAATGTGGGATATGTATCAAAATGACTTGTCACATTTTTATTAAGAGCATTGACTTCTCAATATATGCAGATGACCATCAGCTTCACGTGAAAACTGTTCAAGAAAAGCTGAACGTAAATGGCGAAATTGCATCACAGTGGTGTAAGAAGAACTTCCTACAATGTAATAAAGATAAGTAAAATCATCAAATGTCTTGGTGTTACTATGGACAGTAATCTTACCTTTAGGTCACATATATTTCTTCTTCCTCTTTTTCTTCTACCACCTCCTCCTCCTCCCCCGGTTTCGGTCCGCTTCAAGAATTTCGATTCCGATATTCCTGTTGGTGTTATTAGGGTGAAATCTTGTGTGGGCAGCTTCGTTCACTCTTCGGATGTACCATTGAAGGCTCGATCAATAAACGTTACCGCGTCCCAAAGAGAGTGGTGACCGGCCGTGTTATCGTGCTCGGAAATGCGGAGGTCTGGGTACGAGCGAGTCGTGTATCCCTCTCGTGTCCTGCAGATATCTGCCCATCTTGGGCAGGTAAACAAGAAACCCTTCTGAAATCTTTGGTAAAACAAGAAACCTTTCTTTCAAGGTACCCTGTGTACAAGAGAGGAGGGGTAACCGTTACAAACAAGAACAGATGACAAATATTTATTTTCTTCAGAGGCAGCTGATGGTTTGGTGACGAGACGTTTGGCCTGGTCGAACAGATGCTTAAAATGAATAAAGGGGATAGTTTCTAAAAAAAACTGTGGTGCTGCGTCGGTGGAAAAATTTGGTTTTATCAACAGAGTTGATTATGTAAATTGGCCACCGTACAGAGATTTATATTATCAACTCCGTTGATAAAACCAAATTTTGGAACAGATGCTTAACCTGATCGAGGGTTGACTAAATCAGACGCTAAGTCCTGATGAGCATGAGTAGGTTTTCTGTAGATACTGGTGGACAGGCGCCCGTCTAGTTCTCTGGAGACTGACGTATCGGGAAAGGAAATCTTATCTTTCTTATTTTCCATGATGAAGCGGATGGTGGGTTGCTGACTGTTGAAATGTTGCCGACCACCGTGATACCGAAAGACCAGCAGTAAAGCGGTCGAAACGTTGCCATCTACAACCCAAGTGACTGCATCGTTAGACAAACGATCATACCCCTTATTTTATCTATTATATATCTATTAATATGTAAGAAAGAGGAAATTGGTATATAGTTCAGTTCCACATTCAAGCTCCTTATCCTTCTTATAAATGGGACTTTTTCAGTCTAAGGAATATTTTTTTCAATTCTTGGTATTATTCAGGAGACTGGTACACTAAGTATCGGCAGATACTCAGGAGAACTGAAGGAGGGTCAAATTTTTTCAGGAGGTATTGGAAATATAACAAAGCTTTTGTATTACTCTTTTGCTTAATTGTCCTTAAAATGTAGAATTGGTTTTTGAGGCTTAGAAATTAGAGGTTTTTGTTTTTTTGAATAAGAAATACTTTAAGATCAGTGATTCAGTCGGCTGCTGTTTATGTGCTATGGTTTTTGCCATCCAATTTTTTGTTTTGTATCGTGGATATGACGTTACGGGGATGACGATAACGATTATAAAACGGCAAATGTTTTCTGCTGTAGGTTCATCGGATGTGTTCTGTAACCTGCTTGGTGCTGAAGGAAAGGTAAACTTAATTGTAGGTGAGCATACATGTACCTTGTGCACCGTCAGAAGAAGAAAATATGGTCGAGCCACAAGATCGCTAACAAACTTTGATTCCATTTCTATCCAGTTGGGGAAATGAGTGGCTGGTTCAACCGTTAGGGAGGCGTTCAGCCTCTCTGTTTAGCGCTCTACATTCAAGATTGACTCACTCATATGTAGATGGTTGTGTAGAACCCCATGTAAATCCACCAACGATCTCAAATACAAAAGTTTATTACGCGGCACACTATTACACACACCACACACTTGAAGAAATTGTCTCTAGCCATTATACTTAGCGAACAATAGATTGCTTCTGAAGGGCCGCACTACAACTAATAATCACTGACAACAATAACTACGTTCCATTTTCCACGTCACTACACTACACTACACTGCAAGGTTGCCCTGTAGAACCACCACTCTTGTCTGTTAGTATCTATACGAAGTTAATTAACTCATTGTCTTATTAATTTCCTTCTCAGGACATCTTATATATTGGCGATCACATTTTTGGAGATATACTTAAGTCCAAGAAAAAGCAAGGATGGAGGTTGCTTTTTACAGTATTATGTCTATTTAGGGAGGATTGATTCGTGCATTATGTCGACTTTACCTCTCGTTGCCAGCGTCACTCAGTGTTCACTAGGTCATGTAATTATCAGCTTCATTTGCTGCCAGCATGAGTTAAGGGTATTTATTAAGAAAGATCGATGTGCCCGGGATACGAGAGTTTTGGCGTCATCTCGAGGCTCGTGGGAAAAAAAGTTTTTATTTTTCGCGAGGGCCTTGGCATCATGTTTACGTTTTAGTGTTGAAATTAGAGACCTTAAAGGGAAAGTACGGTACAGAAAAAGTTTCTCTAAATTACGAAAACTTTTTCCCAGGAATTCGAAAATAATTGCCGTTTTGTCCAGTTCCTTGTCAAAATGTGACAAGAGCACTTTGAAGTTGCCTCTTTCGTGACTTGGAGAGCGCCATCTTGGATATGACGTGTTATGACGTAGTAATAGTCAACAAACGTGTTCGACCTTACCAAGTTCTTCGATCCCCGATCACTTTCTCAATGTTGTGTGACCTTTCTGCTTCGAGAAATTCAAATGTAAGATGAACTATGGTAACCGGTCTTGTGGTTCAATAGGTAGTAGGCCATGTTGGCCATAAGTGCGACAAAAACTCAAGTCACTTAATAGTTATAGATTTTCTAGTCAATCAAACTAGGCGGCAAAAATCAGCCAGAGAAAATGTAAACAAGACAAAAACCTTGAACATGCGACAAAGAAATATTCACAAGCGTACCTTTTTCGCTTTCTTCCTTCAGCAACAGCCGTCTTCGATGCTTCAGCAAACGCATTTGTTTGCTTTCACACGGGGAAGCGTTTAATTTAGAATAAGCCAACGAAACTTTCAAATGTTGCTCAGTGGCTTTTTCACATCAACAATTACCGCTGTTGGGGTCTACGCTTTCGATGGGGATGAAACTAGACACATGTCTAGACTTGAGAACACATATAAAAAATATAAAAAACCGAAGCTTACACCGGAAAATTAAGCTTTAAAGAAAAGTTGGCCGGCGGAAATAAAACGCGGATGGACTCCTCAAACGTGAAAACCTGACTGCTATATTGTCATTTCGGGTCTGTCATTTTACCAAGGAGGACTTCAAGCAGGATCTTCAGGTATAGAATATTGGTCTTGGTGACATTTGCTTCATACGGAAATCTCAGTCAACTAGTCCAAAATATCATTATATTGGAGCGAGAAAACTGAATCAAGGCATATATAGAGGACTTTCACTGTAACAGTTATGCGCTAATAAACGTATAAACCTGAAATGTGGTTAAATTTTGTTAGCAGTATAGAAACTACTGAAACGATTTACTCTTACCATTTGACGGAAATACATAAATCGATCGTTTGTTTTGAAGTTGTAACAGGGATCTCGTAGAAAGCCACGGTAGACAGATTAAACTTGATTTCCAGGCATTTATTTCACAGCAATGAGCGCGGGATAGCACTGCAAGCTCTCTTTCGCTTTGTAAAACTCCTGCATATAACGACCACAAGGTAAATCTGTTCCGAGGTGGAGCCAATATCAATACAATTTAGCCTCTGGATTAAGATTCAAGTCTTCAAAGTATTTCTCTCTTCGCCTGTGTTTTTCTTATACATTTAGGGTGCGTTCGATTGACCGTATTCCGGAATAGGAATACATGGAATATAATTTAGAAATCCTTCGTTTTTACGGAGATTCACATTAAAATTGTCAGATAGCTGCTAAAATGCTATTTTAAACATATTTTTGTTATCCTTGCTGATTCGAAACGCGCCAAACATACGGTTTTTATAATCACTCTACGTATTCTTATTCCGGAATAGGTTCAATCGAACGCGCCCTCAGTCATCCGGAAAAATCCTTGACTATTGTACGTCATAGCCTCGTTTGCATACACAAAAACAAAGATGGCGGATTTCAATTTAAATTTACTTATTTTTGAAGCGTTATTGTTGCCTATTTAAACACATTTAGTCCAAATGAGTGGTCAAGTATGACAGTGCAGGTAAAGAACTTGCCGTCAGGCTTGCGGTTTGCGGTTCGCGTTTTACGGCTAGACCACGCTCCAGAGGTAAGTGATTTACCATTTACCGCAAGGATTTTCTCACCTAAATCATTACAATACCATGTATGAGAGGAAATATTACTTTTTAGAATTCTTACGCTTATCACTTGCCGCATTCTATTTCGTAGAGACATAATCTTGAAGACGATTTCTCAGCTAAAATAGAAGTGAACGAATGAATGCAAACAAACATGGTGGTCGGCTAAATGGGTCCGTTCAGAAAAAGTACAAAATGCCCTGGTCCTCGCTAAAGAAGTTGCCGCCAGAAAGCCAAAAACACGTCAGGACTGGGATGGAGTTTGTGTTTTTTTTTTTTAATTTGCCACAATTCATCAATGCTACCACCCGCGAATCTAAGTCCCAAATATGGTCAGATGGCTAACTTGAAACTGCTGACCGCAAACCTCGATCTTAAGATCTCTTTTGTCAGCACGTCTACGTGAAACGCGAACGGCAGAAGTGACCACGTGACCATGATTTTCCCGCCAGTTGTCGCGTTTGCCGGTTGCCTCTTGCTGTTTTTACGTGAAAGTTGGCATTTTTGCGCTTGCCGTATATTTGGCATTTTATTTTCGTTTTCTACAAACAACGCTAGTTTTTGTATTTTGTTAACTAAGTACTCGGAATTAAGAGTCCGTCGGCTTTCCGTTTCACGTAAACTTGATGCCAAATCTCTATTATGTCGACATCGGTCTATTGTGTAAGAAAGCCGGGTATAATAGGATTACTTCTTTAAGGTGTACATTGTGATGACGTTTGTTGCATTGAAATATTTGTGACGTAAAAATGAACGTAGTTCCCTTACTTAGCATCCTCGGAGACCCAGCGGCAGATCGCGAGGCAAGGGAAGTGTAAACGGGCGAAGGAAAATGGCGACGAAGAAAAGCATAGTATGGTTTTGTTCGTCGCCATTTTCCTTCGCCCGTTTACACTTCCCTTGCCTCGCGATCTGCCCCTGGGTCTCCGAGGATGCTTACTTAGTAGATTTTGTCTTTTTGCAGAACTTATCTTGTCATACCAGAGCTAACTCAAGAGCTTGAGGTTTGGCAGTCCAGACAAGGTTTGTTTGCTAAAAATGTAGAGATGCCTATTTTATGGTGGAATTATCATCATGCTGTTAATCTTGTTCACAGACACGCCTTTTTAGTAATAGGAAGGAAGCAATTCAAACGAAACTGAACAATCATTAAGAATCCTAACGGCCAGGAGTCAAGCAGTTGGCTGTTGTTAAAGTGTCACTGTGGTAGAATTGATTTCGTGGCTTCTGAACACCAAATCCAGCCAGTGGTCAGTGCGAGATTTGAAACCGACTCAGCCACATGTAAATCCAAAGCGCTAACCACTGGATCACGATGCTTCCTTCCAGGGAAGTCTTTGTTTAGATTTTTTGGCACATTGGCACAAACCCATCGTTTATTGAACGTGCATTGCATAATGAGCTATCTCTGAAAATTTGAACCCAATATGTCAGATAATCTCTGAGCAATGATTCTTTGAAGATTCGAAATTTTACAAAGAATGCATGGGATCATTAGCGCCTTTGCCACCCAAGAATGTATCAGTTTTTGATGGCTAATAACGGGCTCGTTATCAATTTAATTAAGTTTATCAAGTTCTTTTACCTTTTGAAGTCAATTTGTAAATAGCAAGATGCCTTTTGTTAGCAAACTGGTATGGTAATGAACAAAATGTCGACAATGACGTTAGCAAAGATTCCTTTATTACACTGCTCCTGTGTCAAGTGGGAGATCTCTATCATTCCTATCGAACCTGACTGTTCATTCAAACCTTTAGTCTTTGTCTTTGAACAACTTTTAGCCAGTGTGCTTCTCTAATAAACCAAACTACCACCATTCCCCCTCCCCCCCGCCCCCAACAAACACTTAAAAAGGAACTTGGTTGGTAACTCGTGTCTTGGAAGACTGCAAAAGATTGAAACTTGTGTAATCTATATTTGTCTATAAGCAACAAATTAGCCTTTAACGACGACAAGACTGAAGTTGTCCACATGTACTCAAAGTTCAAAGTTTCTAATCCTCCAACCCCTTACCAGTCTGTACATTCGAGACTGCCATGTTGTACCTGAAGCTCGGAGCTTTGGCGTCATTTTCGATCAGCACCTTACTTTGGGCACGTAATATCTGTAAGGCTGCTTACCTTTCGAGGAGAGAGATGGGGAAAATACATTATTTGGACAAAGCTACAACCGAACGTCTTGTTCATGCTTTCATTTCTTCGCGCCTCGGCTGTTGTAACAGCCTACTGTATGGCCTCCCGTCTCTCCAACTTGACAAACTACAAAGGGTCCAAAACACGGCTACAAGACTTGTCACAAGATCCACTCGACATGAATACATAACACCAATATTGCATGACCTCCATTGGCTTCCTGTCTCAAAGCGAATTGCATTTAAGATCATGCTCTTCATTTACAAAGCTCAGAATGGATTAGCACCTGCGTACATTTCTCAGCTGCTTGATTCTTACCATTCCCATCGCACTCTGAGATCCTCAACACAGAATTTGCTCCATATACTCAGGACACGCACGGTTCACTATACAGAGACAGGGCTTTCTCAGTGACCACACTGCTCCTTTGGAACAGTCTTCCGCCCGATATTAAGCAGGCGGATAGTATATATCCTTTTTATAACATAACTGTACATAGTACGCATCAACTGATTGGTCAATCCACTTTTCAAGCCAATGCTTTATCAGGCTATTAAGTCCCCAGCTGGATCGGCGGTGACACGAACGTCAAGTTTGTTTCCATATTAAATGGTGAACGAAGATTTACCGAACTTTGATAT